>JAFIDM010002131.1:33464472-33523426 GCA_023159025.1 Thereuonema tuberculata
CAGAAATAAAAATATAGATTGTATAGTAAATAAAGCATATCCAAATTTCAAGTCAATCGGATCAGTAGATGTCGAGCAAAACATTCCCAAACTTGCGTAAACCAACAGTCGACTGTGACCGCATTTTTCCGGATACGCAGAAATGAATACTCCATTCCTACAGTGTTTGGGCCTCTGTACACGTAGGGGAAGTCCGTTTGCCCCTCCGACCATCCGTTCGGGCGTTGTTAGGGGAGAACAGACAAGGACGGACGAACAGAACAAATGCAATAGCTACCGGTACCAAATGGATATCTAAAAATAAATATGGTATTTTTTGCGTAGGAGGAGGACAATGACGGTTCGAATAATTGACAACTAGCTATAATGTACAAGAATATTTTTTGTTCTATCGAATGCATAACTGCCTATTCCACAACAAACATCTAGTTTAGAAACTTTTATTTGAATTCTAGAGAATTAAAAAAAATATCATTGTTGTATTTAAAAAAAAAAATTTAATGGTTTAATTAGGTTCCACAAAGTGTCTTAAATTTGGTATGGGTTCTACACGAGTTTAAACTTCAATTGCACTATTCCTAAAGCTTTCACATACGAATTAATGTTATCCACTATTTGAATAAAATTACATATGTAAACCAGATAGTTAATTTGTCTTTGTTCTATGAGTACTGACAATATTATTTATCTGCAACATACTTGGTACCTGTAAACCAATAGATTAAGCTTATTAAGTGTAAAACAAAAGAGCAATTTCTAAATGTAAACTTCTCACAACAATAAAAGTTCCAACTAAATATATCAGTTTGAGGATGATTTTACGTGCACTGCGGATCATTGATAACATTGATTAAGCCGTACACCTGTGTAATTTCTATACAAAATACCGTGTTTCCGGTATGTTTCCAGTTCTCACCACCAGAGTAGCCTAAATGCCTTATCCGGAATGCAAGAGCATCCACAAGACTTTCGTTTCCTGTCTAATTTTGTGTAAGTACTTGAGCTCATGCTGTAATTTTCAGTTGAAAAAGCTCTCTCTCGATTGTGAAACTAGTTGTAATATTTTTGTATTTTGTATAAAGTTTAATATAAATTACACAGGTGTACGGCTTAATCAATGCTATCAAGTATATCAGTTTTTCGACAACTTATGTACATTATAAATTCACATTACAAGTTAATTGGAGACTCATACATTAATAACTTTCAATTATTCCCATTGCTTAGCATATATCTTGATTTATGTTAAATGTCGTGCCTCCATTCCTAATTATTTCTATTTTGCAAGTATTTGAAATTAGAAGAATGGAGTAATAGAATTCGATTGTGTTTTATTTTTATGTAATCAAGATATTGTGAAAAGAAAATAACATCACTTTCCTGTCAGCTTTATTTCATTGCATTGCAATATTTATTACAATCACTGTTTAGCGTTGTTTCTCTTTAAAACATCAGAAAATTCGAATTCGAAATCATTTGCACTGAATCTGTGCCAGTAGAATTTTTACGAACTCAATCAGAGATCAAAGAATATTCGAATGGCTTTGACATTCTGTATCACGAAGTTATATCGCTAAACAGACCTGTGCCAATTTACGACAACGAAGCAAGGGTGCGAAATGGAATCACAGCTGTATGCTATCTGTCAAGGTTTCAACACATCATTGTAAACCAATATTTCGATATCAGGGTACATTTGAAACCGATGCAACTACTGTATTGGCATTATGTTGGGCGCAATAATGGAAACATTCACCTGATATTTTCCTTTACGGAAAAGAACTAGGCAAATCGATTTTTGACGAAAATCGTCGTTTTCCGCACAGACTGCTTCCTGCTCATTCGTTTGTAAACTATAAAAATCAGGAAATGGTGATTGAAAAATGGATTTTCTACAGTTTCTAGTTTGATCTTTGATAAATATTCACCTTTAAAGATTATTAAAAATTTATTTAAAAATTACAATTTTTATATTTTAAAACATTTTATTAATATTATTATTTGAAATTTTATTAATTTTATTAATTAAATTAAAAGACCTAAAATTATGTCAGTAAATTTGACTTATGTAAGCTAGCAAGTTCACTGTAATTTTTGTTTTATTAAAGTTTTTTAAATTTTTTTGCACAAAATATAAAATTTCATTTCTTTCTGAATAGAATGGCACAAACTTTTCTAGAAAGATGTTTCTACATTTCGTTTCGCGATATGAGTGCAGTGAATCGGAATAAATAAATCTAAGCCTCCGTAAAAATGCAAGGTGTATCTAAAAATGGCAAGGTTTGATGAATTTTTAGTAAATATATAAATGGTCTTCTGTCCTGAAAATTTCCAATTATGTCAATTTTAATCAATAATCAGGTAAAGTAAGAAAATATTCACAATTCCATTACTGGAGAGAACTTGCGAGAATTAGTTTTTATATCTTTTAATTAAGATCTAAACTTTTCATATTAATGAAAAATCGGTTTCCAATATAACAATTCTTTAGGAGAAACGTTTTTTTATTAGTTTGATATTTGTTGTTCGAAACTGATAACCTCACAAAGTCATTGGAAACCTAATGTCCTTCAAGGCTTTTCTAGACACTGTCTTTCGCCAACAAGAAGATCGACTGATAGACCAGCGCGCAATGGCTTCAGGCTGCTCCTTCCTCTATTCACGAGGAAGGCCATTGCGATGTGATGAAGAACCTCGTTCGCCTCAAGGTGGTCTTCTTAATACTGAAGCTGTGTGAAACCGGAGGAGTCAACCCAAAAGCAAATCTCCCATTTCTCGTTGGAAATCAGACGAGATGAATGGCAGAAGGGGAAAAGTCACTAATGACATCAGACGCTGAACACAGTACGAACAAAGGGTGAAATCCTGATTTATGAATGATTCGGGATCCGTCCAGGCGAGATGATTTCAACCTGATTTGCCCAAATGAACGACAAGGTGTAGAAAACTCAAAACTTTTTA
Source organism: Thereuonema tuberculata (assembly GCA_023159025.1). Classification (NCBI taxonomy): domain Eukaryota; kingdom Metazoa; phylum Arthropoda; class Chilopoda; order Scutigeromorpha; family Scutigeridae; genus Thereuonema; species Thereuonema tuberculata. The sequence goes on from JAFIDM010002131.1 coordinate 33,467,434, forward strand.
AGTAACTTTATTAATATTATCAATTCACATTCAGAAACAATTCATCTAAAAATAAGTAGTTCATTTTAAATTGTTTTCTTATGAAAGCTTCAATTAATTAAAACATTATTAACAAAACAAAGAAATAAAATAACAATAAAATGAAATCAAAGAAAGAACTAAAAGCTTGTTTTTCATCTGAGACAGCAACTCAGAACTTAGTGATAGAGCTATATCATAAATACCTTCAATCTAAGTAATGTTCAGCTCTCGAGGTTTGAAAATTTCTAAAAAAAACTCTAAAATTTAATAATTAGATTACATCGGTTTTCATACGCAATACTAAACACAAAGTTAGAATGAAAAAAGAAATGGCATTTTTACATTAGTTGAAAACTTTCTCTACATATAAACTGAGTTGCCAGTTATTTCATATGTATGACTGAATTTCACGTAAATAGACACGTCTAACAATTCTGATCCCTTGAGCTAGCAAAGGAAAAACTTATTGTGTTAAAAGAAACACGGCATTGTACATATTGAAAAGGACAAATGCACAAAATATACAAAGTAGAGGCACCCTTGAACTTTATCCACAAGGGTTAGAAAGAAAATAAACAAGAAATATAATAGCAAAATTCCATGCAATGAATTTAATATATTTAAAAAATTTAGAATTACTATAAATTCAATACCTAAGTTATTTATGAAAGTTTGAATTACACCAAATCAAAATAAAACTTATGAAAGTAATGGTAAATACTTAATAACAATTTTGGTTCTGAGCATTACTAAATCATTACGTTAGAGAAATAAAAAAAAATTTCTGATGCTGTTCAGTTTCTTGATAATGTTGTTGTTTTTTTTAATTTTATTTTTTTTTTTAAATTTTCCATCTTCATTATGATTCTACTAAAGGTGAGTAGAGTGGAGATGTGGGTAAGTAAAGGAGGAACCACATGACGAATCGAATCCTAAAAATCTTTCCCGATGTTGTGGAATAATCTAACTTTTAAATAAGAAATATTTGAAATTATTTTATTTCTTTACAATTTCCAAATGAACGAAAATTTTTGCTTTTCTTTATCGTTAATTTTTCTCTGAAGTTATTTAGAGTCTTCTTAAGAAAAATCATTAAATATTATACAACTCAAAATATATGGTTATCCAAATTAACGAATTTTTATGAACTTATTTACTGCATCTGAAATCCTGTTAAATTTATATACTGCAAATATGGCAAAGGACAAAACGTGAACGTGGTTTTTAAATATTAGTCACTTTAATCTTCCTAGTTATGTTTCTTTGTTTATTGAATTAGCAATAATTGTTCTACTTTAATTTGAAAGTTTAGGTCTGAAGTTTTTTTCTATACTAAGTTTTAGAAAGAATTTAAAATCACATAGTTTAAAACTTCCGAGTAAAACAAAGTTTTAAACTATGTGATTTTAAATTCTTTCTGAAACTTAGTAAAGAAAAAAGTTTACAGCTGTTATTCTACAGCTCATTTCATTTTGTTTCTTTGAGGTTTTGGGCATTTACCAATTATTACAAAAATCTTCTGAGCAAATAAAAAAAAAGGAAGAAGTTGGAAAAAGTCCAAGGTTTTTTTCTTCTTTTTCCCAAATGCAATATTCTTTTGAAATTTGAATTGAAAATCTTCAATTTTAAGTTACTCAAATAGAATACGTTAGGATAGTCTACTTCTGAAACCGAAGAAAAGCAATCCACACAACAACTGTCTTAATTAGTTTTTCATTAAAACGAATATGAATAATAAAGAAAGATTCCCTTCAGAGCCCCAGGATAAGATTATTATTAACTGAAGTAAATATATTTAGTTCTTCATTAGTCTTCAGTTACATTTAATATTACCTATATGTTTTTCCCTCTCTTCTTTATGAAGAATTCCCGTCCTTAGTTTTACCAGTTAATTCGGCAACAAAATTGCTCGCTAGATGAAAGAAAAAGAACAAAGTTACCTTTTCCTTTATTTAATGCACTGCAAGCAAGAATAAGAAAATGAAAATCTTAAAGAGGAGAAATGTTTCTAAGATGTAAATGAAAAACTTGTCTGCGGGGTTTTTGTTGAAAGTAATTATTCCATCCAAATAACGTTCTTTCAAAATTGTTTTCTGCTTCGCGCTACTATTTACGTACTTCTTTTAGATCATTTCTTTATGGAGAACTTTTAAAAAGCCTAATTTATATTCCTGTTTAATAATTCCAGAAATTAAGAAGAAACATTCCTACATTTGTGAATTCCTTAATTACACCACGTATCTCCAACCAATTAAAGTTTAATAAAAAGAAAAGTATTTTTTATAACTGCATTAGAAATTTGCTGATTATTTCTGGTAGTGGCTCAACTCTATTCTTGCTTCCATTCGAATATTAATACGGAGGTTAATAAGAATCCTGGAGAGTTCACTATTAGAGGCTTCTCGAAACATTATCCGGAAAATAAGCCTGTTGACTGGATATAACGTTTTTCATCATTAAATTGTTTTTACCACTGTTAAAAAAAATTTATTATGAGTTTTCGACTTTTAATAATATTATTTTTCAAGCTGTTCGGGCAATTCCATTAAATAAGAGGGACGTGAATCGTCAGCTTTACTGTTTGTTGGAAAGAACCAAGTTACTTCACGCTTTTAATGCATTACCCTACAGAAATGTTTATCGGAATTTCAGAAACAACCACGGGTTGCCATTATCTAGAAATTAGAATCTTCTAGAACTTCCTCGTTGCCAGAAACCGAGCATAGGGTAATCTATTTTTAGCGATTCATGTTTTCAGATACATCAAGACAAACCTTAAATGAATTAGACTACTGTTATTTTTGTATTTTTTTCCTATCTGTCAAAGAACGAAAATAATCAATTTAATAAATCATTAGTATTTCTCACAAACCACGAAAAACAGAAATATTATTTTTAATAATAATATTATTAGAAAATGCCTTTTTGCTTTTTATAAATTCATTAACGATCATTATTTAATGAGCCAAGAGTGACCATACGTTAAAAGTGATATAGTTGAAACAGATAAAATCATCAAACTAACGAGTCAGGCATCGACTTCTGTGATTAGAAAATTGGGATGAAAATTGAATTCAGATTATGACATATTTTTTAAATTAATTTCCAATAGCTCATCAAACCAATCTGTATTCGTTTGAATGTTTTAGCCCCAGACCAACACCTTTTGCATTATTAAAAGATCTTCTTGTAGTTCATGCATATTTAGAATGACCTAACTTTTACTTTTGCATTATTATACAATTATGGGTTTGTTAAAACATTAGTGGGATAAGTTGGGAAAAAATCCATAGAATATCATTGGAATCTAAATTTCTATTCTATGTATATACCTGTTAACATCTGATTGTCTTAAAAGATGAATATGAAATCTTATCTCATTCATTGCATGTCCTTTGATACAATTGAAATTATTTTGATCAATACAATTGAAGTAATTAATGCGGATGCATTTAATTTGTTTTCAGAAATAGAAATTTCTACTATTTGTAATCAGTAGATATTATAAATCAATATAAATATAGACCTATCGTTTTTGTCCTTTCAAGTTTTATTTTTTTTTTTAAAGCAAAAAATTAAAACAAATTGTAAGAAGTACCATTTAATGGAAAGCTTTTTTGAGCTTCTTATTTAAAATTTTAAAAAAAATCAGAAATCCGTTTCAAAAGCTGTAGAAGATAATGTTCTAAATGTTATTATTGTTAAATGTTAACACTAAATTGGCTTATATCCAAGACATTAAATATCCAAATTTCAAATTACAGAAGTCGATACATTTATTTCTATTCTCCTTACAGTTTCGTACATTTAGTTGATAACATTATTTGAATCACAGAGATAAATTCGTACGCCTTACCAATAACCAATTCAGTTTGATAGTAATATCTCAATAGGTTTTCTCAATACCATTAAAATAGAAATTCAGATCTGATTAGTAATTTTTTCTTTTAGTGTTGATTTACTTATCCCGCTATATTTTATGAAAAATATCTTATAATCACAGTATATATTAATATTTATATCAGACACCTGATATGGGATAAGAAAGTCCCAAGGAAGGCAAAAGAAATAATCTATAAAATGTATTACGTGCCTATAGTCACCTATGCAGCGGAGACATGGGTGATGAATGCTAGAGACTGGAGTAGACTTCAAGCTGGGGAGATGAAGTTTCTTAGAGGTATAGTAGGGAAGACTCGAGTAGATAGAATGAGAAATGAGGATATCCGGGAGGAGCTGGGGGTAAAAAGTTTGAGGAAAAAGGTGGAAGAAGGAAGGCTGAGGTGGTTCGGGCACGTGAAAAGAATGGAAGATGGTAGGACTCCTAAGGTTTGGCATGAGTTAAAAGAAGAAGGGAAGAGACCAAGAGGGAGACCGCGTAAGCGGTGGCTGGATGATGTGAAGCACAGCCTAGAAGAGAGAGGCATCCCATGGGAAAGAATATGTAGAGAAGAGGCTTGGAAGAACAGGGAGAGGTGGAGAGGCGTAGTTAATTCCTAGACCCATAGTTGGTGGAACGGGAAAGGATACGTACGTACGTATATTAATATTGGATAAAATTGGATATCAGTTTTGGAAGTATATTGGCTATGTTTTAATATAAGGCTAGATGGCCACCAGTCGTTTTGCTCCGGAATCCTCATATATGTAAATGATTATTTCTCTATTAATTCTCTTCTTATATTTTGTAATAGATAAATGATTACAGTTAATGTATGGAAACCAACCTTGTATTTATACAAAAAAACAGCCCATTACATCAAGTAAACTACAAACTAACACTTACAACTAAAACGAACAATAAGTTAAGGTTTTCATTCTAACAAATACAAGCAATTGCAAATCTAAATAATTTCTCTATATACAATATTTTTGTGTTACATTTTGAAATATTTTCCTTATCTAAAAGAATTCTGATGAGTTAACCATGCAACAATACTCCTGCTGCCAGGCAACCGAGCGTGCGACATTCCATTGTTGCGGACGTACGTACGCACGCACACATATAATACATTGAGTTGACCATGCCACAATACACCTTTTTCCCTGGGAACATTTTCATTATTGCAGAAGTACCCTTGCAAAAACAGATAATACAGATAATATACAATTTTGACATTAGTTAAAACTTTATTCTTAGAACTTCCATAACATTTTATTCAAAGAAGCAATCTACAGATTTTAAGAAATGTAGAAAAATGCAGCAAATTTAAGTGTAATTGTCTTCTAAATGCAAAAAGAAAATGAAAAATTGAGAGGATTCTTCAGAATTGAAGTTTGACATTGTCTCTTTTAATTTATTTTCATGAAAAAAAGGACGAAACAAATGTTAAAATTGATGTGTGATTTGAAATTCGAAAAATAAAATTTTGTCAAAACCTATTTCACTAAAGTACATTATAATGTCATACATACATATATATGTTATATTATTATATACTTTAATCAAACAAGCTTTAAATTAATGTCATATATGAATATTATTTGTCTAAAGTCTATATCTATGGTTTCAATAAGTTTGTTATATAAGTCTAATGTTATATAAGTTATATAAGTATATATATATATGTATTATAAATAAATTCAATATTGATTAAAGTAATACCAAGGAATGACAAATTAACTATTAATTTTCTAAATTCAAATTTATATTTAATTTTACATTCCTTAGTATCAAATTCATTTTTGTTTTTGTGGACATCTCTTTAGCAGTATTTCTGATACTTCTAAGAGATCTCAAAAATCTGATTGTGTTTTGAATGCTATTCAAGAAAGAGATAAGAGATTCCATATTAAGAACGTAGATCTTCTACTGATTCGTCTTGCAAAAGCTGCGTTATCATTCGGAAAACAAGAACCATTTGTGTGTCTTCGTCTGACTGCCTTAATGCTTAAACCGCCATTTGGCTGGGTTTCATCTATACACCACCGTTCGCAATCCCACCATCGAAGTGGATGCTACAATTTTCTTGCATTTTGCAGGCTACGACCAAATAAAGAAAGCCACAGTAATCAGGAATTCCGTCTAAGAAACTGGATAATATATTTACTTAAAGGCAAGGGAGGAGGAAAAAAATATATGCCTAACTCAAAATGCAGCTTTTTACGATGCACAGGAACACTTTAGCAAAATTGAGGAACTATATTACCACCATTGGAGTGGTTTATTCCGCGCACTGCAAGGCTATCCGCACTTTACTTGCCTTATCGCAAGAGGAAATCAGCCTCGCCAGTAGGCATGTCAGGCAATGTCTTTCTTGTCTTCCATTCTCTCTCTTTTCTCAAACTGAGCAACCTCTGAGTAAATAAGATTCTCATAACTTTGATTGAATTCTGTTTCGATGGGAAAAATAAACTTAATCTCTGCATAATATACAGTTTAACTGTATTACGTCCATTTTAACAACAATAAAACTGTATAGCAACTCTCAAATGTGTTTTCAATCTGACATTAGGATAATATAATTCAACTTATAGTCTGCGTTAAAAATAAAACTGTATAGCAGCTCTGAAATTTCAATTCTAATATTAGAATAATATAATTCAAAATATAGTCTGGGTTTTTTGCAAGCTTCGCAATTTGAAAGACAGTATTAGAGATTAATTCATTTATTTAAATTATTTTATGCAAAATATATTATACATTTTAAGTAAGTTACTAACAGTTGTTACGTAACTCCTATTTTCTTTTCTTTTATTTTTTTTCAAAGAAAATTTTTGTTTAGGTTTTGGTCTGTAAACAAATAAATTATACGTTCGCTAATTATTTATTTGCTCATTATTTGTCGGTTTGTTTGTTTGCTTTTTATTTGTTCGCTCATTATTTGTTTGCTCAAATTACAGCCAAGCTTTTGGTAAAAGTAAAGTTCCTTGAAAGTTATTCCCTGAGGTTACTTTTTAAGTAAAGGATTTGAATGAGAAAAACAAAGTTCAATTGAAGAAATTCTATCCTTTGCGTTTTGCTACTCAAGTTACAGCCAAGTAACGTTGATTAATGAACTGCTCAACGAAAAGTCTTACAGATATTCCAAACAAAAACACCAAATTTTGACAACAGTTGTTATATATTATGTTCTTGGAAATTTTCATAAACTATAATTTATAGTCAATCAGTATAAAAAAAAGACGATTACATTTATCTACAGCAGTTTTTCACGATGAAAAGAGGAAATTAAGCTCTATGTTTTAATAAATAAATAAAACCTAAGAAAGAAAATTAAACTACATTGAAAATCATTTTCTGAGATTGTTTTCCTCTTTCAAACCATTTACTTAGGTAAAAATAAAGCAAATTGAAGAAATTGCACCCTTTTTTGGCCTCTAGTCAAAAGAAAACGAAAGCTGAATGGTATAAGACCTTTCTCGTTGCACTCAGAGAATGAGTTGAAAGACTGGCGAAGAAGATGCACTTATGGATGGAAACGTGCCTTCGCAAAAAGAGAATGAAGTTATTCTGCCGAATGAACAACTTTAGTCCATTAGAAAAGCCTGTAAGTTGGTTCTAGTGAATTATTAATTTTAAAATAAAGATATGCAGTTATTTTGCAGTGGCTACATAAAAAAGTGATTACTGAGAATAAAATAAAAAAAGGTTCTTAGTAAAACTTTAAAGATAAAATTAGAAAATAAATCAAAATTAAAAATGAGACATTGCCTTTTAAAATTGTTTATGTAATACTACAGTAAATCTTAGGCCGAATTGACTTAATTATAAACATATCTAAGAAACACAAAGGTTTTTCGAAAGACAATGGATCACCCCCAAAAAATATTCCATACTCAAAATTGCCCTGTGAGAGATGATTTGAGTTTCCTTTAAGAGTAGTAAGTAAGCACTTGGGCAACTCCCGTTCTTTATTCACGCTTGAAGGAGTTTATTTATGGAAATTGCAGGTTAACTTAAAATTGAGGGTGCTCAGAAATGTCAACTCGCAAAATTAATTTTTTTTTCCGGATATGCGGGTGGCAAAAGTGATTATGGCTTTACATTGCTTCGTTCAATTTCAATTACTAGAAAACAGTGTAATCTGTAAATAGGTTTTTGGATTTTACACTCCTATATGCAAAAAAACAATTATATCCTGTCTCGGTACTTCTAGAAGATTCATTTTTTTAAAGAGATCATTTTTTTTTTCTTTAAAAATCATAACGATTTTAATTATTTCAAGAAAACTTGAAAGTCAATCCCTGCTATTCTTTTGCAAAGAATACTGTATTGTAGAGGCTAGCGAATTTCAAACACCTTCTCTCTCATAATGTGAGTCATTAAATTTTATTTTACTGCTAAAAAATTTAGGTTGGTTTTTAGTTTGATATGGATCGATGGCGAGTGTCGATGTTGAAAGGCTGCTCCGGATGGCAATCTTGCCAGATGAAATTTTTTGAAGTGACACCAACAGCTGAGTCCATCTGCCACAGCGAGGTATGTCTATGATATATGAGATTCACAGGTGGAACTTTCCTACGACATAATTTTTATGACATCGCAAAATTATTTTCGCTTTTTTTAATTTTAAAATATTAAAAACAGCGCAAATCAATTAAAGAATATTAAAAATGCATCGCACAAATTATTTTACAGCTCAATTTTAAGTTGAAAATAATGATATTGGAAAATCGAAGGCTGTACCAAGGACCAATTAAATGAGTTCATAAAATAAGCATTTATTTGGATGAAGATTATCACATCAAATTGTCTTCCCATCTTGAAATAAGGGCAATAAGAAAAAAAAGGCGTATAAAAAGGACAAATAAATTGAAATAAAGTTATTGTTTTTTTCATAGGAATAGGTATGACTTCCGTCTGTAAAGAGATTATGTTACCAATCGATTTATGAAGAGTCTTAACATGGAAATATTGGTCCAATAAAAGGGATAGCAAAACTTAAGTCTTACATTTCAAAAAACAATTCCCCAAATTAAAATTTCCTACAAAACAATAAAATTGATGAAATTATCAGGATCTTTTTCCCATTACTGTAAAGTATGGTATCATTTTTCAACACTACCAACAACTCCATCGTAAATTAAATAACATACATTTCTTTTTCACTTGAAAACATTTCTTTTATATTCATAACTCTTAATAATATTTTATTAAATGTAAAAAACATTACAAAGCACTAAAAAAAATAAACTTATCTAATTTCCATTTGAGAGCAGCTTCCGGAAAGGTTCTGTATTTATACTCTTTTTATAAACTTTGTTTTGTTTATATGTTTTTATTGTAAAAGTAACTTACAATGCACAGTATATCGGAAAGTTTAATTTAGAATAAAGGCTTGCATTTGTGAATTACTAGCAGATTAAAAGGAATGAGATGCTATATGTGTTGTTATTTTTTTCAAAAGATTTTCTAGGAATTTTAGATAATTGTTATTTCTTTACAGGATTGAGGAAGAATGAACCATTTACTGTGTAAAACTTCAAAATGTCGATTGAAAATATCAACCTAATTATTAAATATTATATTTTACTAGTATCATTGTGTAAAGTTGCATAAACGAAATATTTCAGTAGTTTTAAAGATATTTAAGAAATTAGGATCATTCTAATTTAAATCAAGAAATACAATTGATATTTTGAAAACTGAACTGATCTAAGTTTGAAATCAAACAAGATAAGAATTTATCCCTTTCCATGCTGAGTGATCAAAGGTATTCTTACTTAGGTCACCACATGAAATACATAGCTTACATTGGTTGGAAGGTCACTATGATGCAACGCTCGTCGCATTTAATTCCGGAAAAAAACATTCCAATTTGAAAGGAAGCCTGTGGAGCATACGATAGAAGAAATAAGTAGAAAAACATTTAACCGGGATGCTGGTCTCTTCAGCCTTAAACAAACCTAATCTATCACGCCCACGCATACAGTACTATCCTTCCAAAAAGCAAAATTGAGTTATTTATTGGAATATATGTCATGAAATATATATGTAGATTATAACAGTTATCGATTACATAGTATGATTTACAGTTGTTAATTAGTCAATACATGAATTGAAAAACGATATGGAGAAGTTATTTTTCAAATAATATTTAGCCTAAATTTTAAGATTTATATAAGCTGTTTCAGCAAAGATAGTTTCTATGGAAATATATTGCAATTTTTGAGAAATCTGGATACAGATTAATTATCAAGTCAAATCGATCATTTCTAATAAAACTTTAAATGTCATCACCGTAGGCGAAAAATTATTTTAAGGGAATAGCTACAGACTATTGAAGTCGTTCAAAGATAATTATTGTTTCTCGCGGCTAAAGATTTATTCTGAAGAATACCGTAAAGGAAGAACATAAATAGTTAATACAAAGAACATATGTTTCCAAAGATACTAAAAACTATTTTATTTAATCCAAAAAATATTAAAAAATGAAAAAGGTCACTTCTTTTCTAAGGCAATTTTTATGTTGTGAGCAATAAGAAATCCTTTTGCAGTTATTAATTTTTAAAACTATTGTTATTTCTATGATAAAACTCATTCAATGAATATAATAACCCATCAATATAGTGCAAGAATTTAAAGTTGTGGCTTTCCAAAACACACATTTTCTTTACATATTTTAATTGGTTCTTTTGTAAAGTAAGATTATACTGAAAGTAAAAACATAAACATGTTATAATATAAAAGAGTACATAAAAGCTGTAATCCTGCAAACTTCATTAGTTAATTGTTTTGAATGAAATACTGACGAAATTAATCATAGTTTTATTATATTGCTACAAGTAACTTACAATTAAAAATTATTAGCAGTGTGTATCAAAATGAAAAGTGAAGAATAGAATTTTCATATTAGAAAGAAGATCGAACTAAGGCTTATTTTTACTTACAACAATACAGTATAATGCTATCATTTTTCTACGAAAGCAATATATAAGCAAAAATACAACTCTGGTCCTTTCGTTAAGGAAACGTGAAGATATTGATTGTTTGATCTTGTATTATCCTAAGGAATTTGCCAAAATGTCTGAATTTCATTTGCAAACAGAATAAAAATATTTTTCGTATTGATTGTATTCTCGATCACGCAATTTTTTTACATAAGATCAATGTGTTTACGTCAAGAAGAATTTGAGAACCCTTTAATAGCAGGTTAGAATATATTAGTAGCAGGCCTTCAGGCCTTGGAGCTCTCCCAAAAGCAGTTCTGATTTATTGAGTAATTTATACAATTGTTGCAAGTTGTCGAATCAAAACTCTACTTTCTTTTAATATTGGTTCTTACCAAGAAGCAAAAAGAAAAGTCGAAATGAGAAACAGAAGCTGAGCTGTTCAGAAATCATCAGGTAAATTCCAGTGGAAAAAATAATAATTCAGAAAGTGTTTGATTTTCGCAATAATGAGGAACAAAGATTTTTCCTACTGGAATAAATAGTTTAGTGACTACTTCGTAATGTGATATGAAATTGCAAAACGATAATTATTGTAGTTTCAAAAATAACTATCAACTTCATGATTACATAAAGTGGACAAATCAGGTTATGATTTTGATTAAAGAAAAATAATAATAAAGAAAAATAATAATAATTATGATTTTTGATTAAAGAAAATAAAACAAAATTTTAAACATCCGCATAAATGATACTTCCGCATCTCATGGCATACCAGAATAAGTTGATAAGGCATTGTTTTCAACAACTTCCAGATATCTTTCTGATTTAACTATGAAACATTTCAGATTTTTAGGGTACATGTTGCGGTTATATCATTGCAACACTTGTTTACTGTTGAAAACTTGCTACTGAACATACAATGAAATGTAAAATCCATTGACTAAGTGTTTCGATGAAAAAAAAAAAAAACCTTTCTTAATATGATAAACAATGATAAGATGTAAAAGCATATTATAATAACAGTGTCATAACAAATTGAGGAGGAGCTTGTTGTATTGCCGGGTTTCAAAGCTGCTAAAAAAAAAAATTGAGCAAATTCATAAGGAATTGAAAGACATAGGGTATCCGGCTCGGTTTATTGATGGTCGATTCAAATTTCTTAAGGCTGTATTCAAAAATTTGGGGGTTTGATAGTAAAAAATTGTCGATGATGAAAAGATTGAAAATAGGTATTTAGTGGTTCCTTTCGATCCGAGGATCAATCCTATCCTTGCCAGAATTCTAATGCATTTCAAAGTTAGAATTATTTTACAAAATAACAACAGTATTAAAAATTACGATTGTAAAAATTTAATGAGAAGGGAGTATCGTGTAACACTTAGTGTGATTTACAAAATTCCTTGTAAAAGGTATTGTCTTGATTATTTTGGTGAAACATCTAGAAGACTTAGAAACAGATAGCCGAACACTGATGTTGGTATAAAAGGGGTGGCATGAATTAATCTCTTGTTGTCGAACATTCCTGGACCTTACGACATAAGCCGGATTTAGATGGGATAAAGATTGTTAGAAAAAAGAAATACCCTATAAAGAGGAAGAGTGTTGAGAGAATATACAATAGATAAGGAAAGAGTTAAGTTATCGTGACGAAATAAGTGACTTAGGCATCCTCCAGGATATAAAAAGTCACACTTAATTTTTCTTTCCAGCTATCTCTGAAGAAGCTTGCTTGAGGCAAACGAAATATTCCGAGCTTTGTGGTAGTTTTTCTGTTTTTTGTTTTTCTGATTTCCAGTTTTTTTATTGCTTTATTTGTTTTTTGCCTTTTCTTTTTCAGGTCTCTTGTTTAGGCTTTCCCGCCCTCAGTTTTTTAATATTTATATTTTTATTTTTGTTTTATAACTTTATCTTATTTCTTTTTTTTTATTTTTATTTATTTTTCCTATTTGTTATTTTATGATTAGTTTTATAGGCCGTTCTGTTTTTATTGTTTTTTTTCTTTTATTTATTTTTTTTTCTTTTGTTATTTTTTATTATTTACTTTTTTATTTTTTATATTTTTTTGAGTTATTATTTGTACTTATTTGATGAAATTTCTTTTAATCTTTCTTTTACATGTTAAAATATGCTGCAATGATAATATATTTCTAAAACTATGCATATATAAAGAATACAAGAAAACCACATACTATCTACAATCGCACTCTTATAGATGAGATTAAGAAAAATTTAAGGACTGTTCGAGTACTTCAATTCCATTGCTTTATGATAAAATCGAAATATAAGCAGAATTTTCTGTAATATCAGAAAAAAAAGACGTTGAAAAGAAATAATTTTCCCACGTGCAAATCATTTCTTTGGTTGCCAACCTCTGCTAGTCACAAGAAAACGAAAATTAAAGCACCCCATTCTAAAATACTTTAGAGAAAAATAATTAAGAGAGTAATTACTTTAGAATAAACCGTAATAACTCGAAACTTTTTTGGCAAAGATTGATAGCTCCTTATCTTTGCGGCCATTAATATTAACTAAGATTGTTACAGACTGATTAAAAAAGAAAAAATAACTTCTCAAAAAATAACATTTAGTTTATGAACTGTTTTATCTTTACCATGTGATTCGTACAGCTTATTTCGAATTAGTCTTTCTGGCCTTTCTAAATTTATAATGGTGAAATAATTTTTAAATGACTTTTGTATTTGGTTCATATGGGCTGGAATAGGTGAGCTATTTGCTGCTGTTGTCCGCATAAGGCAAAGCAGTTTCCCGTTTTAATAAGATAAAAGGGATAAAAGCCATAACAAAAGAGATCAATCAGCATTCTTTGTTAGAACCTACTACCTAATACACTTAATTTTCATTAAAAATTCTTCGTCTTTTAAGGTAAGAGCTGGAAGGTTTTCCTATTTCTTGTTCATTCCAAAAATTTGTTTGTGTGTTATCGGTTGTTTTTTGAAGTCTCTACGAGAAAACGGATGTAATCTGAGCTGACGGATAAAATGTCCTTCGAGACCTTTTCAGACTGAACCGATCCTATCTTTTATCTGGTTCTTCAGTGAATAAGATGGCGAAACGCCAAACAGATCAGCGTTTCACGTTCCAATGTTTGATATCCAGTGAGTAAGAAAATACAAAAACATCACTTACAAAAATCGATGATGTCTTCGCTCGGTTAATCAATCGAAATGGAAAGAAAACAAACGGAGGAGGATCAGGAGGAGGTGCTAGCAAATTCAAACAGCGCGAAATGCCAATCGTCTCTTAAGAGATATAGAGAACAATGTTATTAAAAATAAAAGCAACCATATCTCTTTTTCCAAAAAAATGTAAACCTTCAATGCTAATTGTATTCTTGAAATTTCAGAAAACCCAAATCCTAAATTAAGCATTTTTATAAGAAAAAAAAATCTAATTAAAAATCTAATTTTTTGTGACAAGAATATTTTGTTCTGAAGAATGTTTTCCTCCCTTAACTTAACAAAATTTTAAACATTATCTTTTTTCAGACTGAATCTTCATAATAGATACACTGAAAAGCTTTTGACATATCAAATGAAATCTTATCTTTTTCTTAAAATAACAAACATAATGTTAGATCTCTTCATTTTCTGTTGATCTTTCAAACACTTCTAGATAGTTTACGCTTTGTGTTACAGCTAATGAATATCCACTAAACCATAAGATAGATTAGGGAATATCGCACTAAAATTGCTATAAAATTTAATAACATTCTGGCGAAAGAAGTAATTCAATCTATTGAAAATCAAAACAGATCCAAAACGCAACTGCACTCCAATCTATACTATATTTCCTAATGTAATGATATATATTACCATACCTGATGTGGCAATTTTACTTTATTATCTTTATTAAGGTAATGATATATACTATTTGCATCATTGCATTTATTATGACGCAAATTCATTAGATACGCGAACTGATCTAAATAAAATATAGCTGATTATTTGTTCAAATCTTCACAAATATGTAGGTGTTACATCATTCCCATATACCATAACTACATTATGTAAGATGGTCAATTAATATTAGATACGTTCATTTATTCATTCGTTTTAACTTAAACTTGTTAGTCAATAGACCAAGAATTTTACAAGAAAACTTTTTCCATCATTATTAGAAAAAAAATTTAGAACAGGAAAAATTCTCACTTATAACAATTTGATCTCTAGACAATTAGGAATCAAGGAATATATTTTTTCCAGGAACTTTCCGGTCCTAAGAATTTATTTGTTAAAGCTAAAAACAAAAAGCAAAACTGGCAGATAAAAAAAAAATCCATTACGATTACTTCATTCCTTAGCGATTAGAATATCTTCCAAAAAATTTTCGAACTAACTTTTGTTTTATTGCATTATATAATACTAATATCCATTTGATATATTAGAGCCCTGCAAATCTTCTCCTTGATAAAATAGTTCTGTTGTTGAGTTAAGTACTTTTTGCTTTAACTGTTGAAGTTTTTAATGTCTTTTTTATTTCTAACAGTTAATGAAATTATCAGTGAATTGCTCAACAATATTCACCGAGAATTACAAATTAATAGACAAATCAAAAATCATTAATAGATTGGTTCAATATCTGCCATATGATCTCTCTATCTTTAACTGAAATTAAGAAAAAAAATCATTGAAAGTGGACATAAATCAATATCTTAAAAATATCGTTAGCGTCTTGCAAATGCAATTAAAAAAATACTCGATGTATTAGATATATATTGCGATTGAAAGTTTCTGGGGTAAAACATTCAAGTTACCTGTAGACGTTAGAAGAAAATATCAGGAAATGGAAATTAGTACTTCCAATCTCCAATGTATTTTCTCGTAATAAATAAAACATTTTCTAATATGTCAATACTTCACTTGTAACTTATAATTTATTTACAGTCAGTTATTTTTCTGTTGCTATAGAAACAATCGATTATATCCTAAATGAACACGAAAAAGTACTTAAATTGTTGAATTTAGAAATTGGTTATCTTAAAATATTTAAAAAACCATTAAGTTAAACTTTTTTCATTTGCAATATTAATATGTTTTTATTAGAAACAGTTTCTTTTTAGGTTTCTGATAGGAAGCCTTATAATCCCGCTTTGTCCCTCTGTCTGTGGACAAGTATCATTAAAATCTCATTAATTTATCATTAAGCACAACAATCACAACAATCGCAACAATTGCGCCTTTTGCATTCGCAACAATCACATGTATAATATTGCTCAGCAACAATCACAACAATCGCAACAATTGCGCCTTTTCCATTCGCCGCAAACACATTTATAATAATAAGGAAATTAAAGCAATAATTCAACATAAATTAATTAAAAACCCACTCACCGATGATGACTTGCTGGCGAGCGGAAACTAGTCTGACTTTTTTAATCAGTTAATTGTTTTAAATGTAAATAATTTCCTTTTAATACAAATAATTTTTAACTAAGTGTATAGGCTGTATCCAGAGCTTTGTAAAGGAATCTCACACACGTTAAAATATAATTACTTTACTTTTACTTCTGTTATTTCTGTTACTTTACGTTGAAACTTGAATTCAAGTTCAAATTGCTTAGAATTCAATTCTTTTAGGAAAGAAAGATTTGAAATTACTTCTACAATAAACTTCTGTAAGAGAAATCAACGACAATTTAATGAAAACCTAAAGATACTTTAATTTCTTCAGTTAATCAAAACTCCTTTTTCAAAATGAAAAAAAAAAAAAATACAAATAAGAATATTAAAATGAAAATATATTATCAATAAAACTATACATTATAAATATAATGCTATTTTTATTTAACGATAAAATAAGGAATAACTTATAAATAATTTAGTCATAATTATTAATTATAAATAATTATTCATAACTTATTAATTTATAAATAACTTAGAAATGAATAACTAAGCATATTCATAATTATTGTCCAATCACATGAATTTTTGGGTCTAAAACTTTTTTTCCTTCTTTTCTCTTTCTTTACATAAATCTTAATCAAGATACTATTTCTAAAAAAAAAAGTTTTTTTCAGCCTAATAGTTGAAAATTATTCTGGCGTTTTCCTAACAAACGAAACTAAATAGTGTTTTAGAAAATAAATAGGTTTTTCTACATATTTCGAAACCAAGTTATAATTTTTCTTAAAGCCTAGATTTAAATTTTTTATTATCTCGTTTTTATTAATTTTTATATGTTTACTCTAAATATTTATTAGTTGTTTCTCTCAGTTCTTCATTCGTACAAACTTCCTTTTTTTTCTTACTGCTATCCAATTTGCTTTCTTTAACTTCAAAGCTTCATCGTCATCCTCTTAACTAATCAGCCGAAATCCTTTCATCGTTATCTTCTTTGTTCTCCTACTTTCATCTTCATCGGATTTCTCTTTGCCCAAAAAAGGTTCTTTTCCTTATTTTCAATCTTCTCAAATTCTCGCCTCATTCTATTTCTTCTGAAATTATTGTCAACTCTTCTTAAGTTTCCATTCCCCTATCTCTTTTTTTTTCTGCTTCCAATTTCAATTTTTTCATTCCAATTTTTGACATTGATTTGATATCTCTTCTATCTTCAACTCATTATTTCAAGAATATTTTCCATTTCAGGAACGAATTTTCGAAAAAAAAAATTCTCATCAACCTTAACTCGTTCCATTTAACTTTTATGACAGGAACTATTGAAAATTTCAATGTTTCAACTTTTATTTATAATAAAAATTCTTTATAATACTTGAAACTTCTGCTAAGAGATCCTTATGATTTTATAAGAGAATAAAAACATTCCTAGTAAATTGAAAAATTTCCTAAGATATGGTATAGATTGCAAACTATAACATTTTTTATAATGGTGTACGAATGTAATAATTTTTGTAATAAAAAAATACATTAGTAGCTTAACCTAATATGCAGTACATGTATTAAGATGATTTTTAAAACTCTAAATTCACTCCTAACTCTAAATTCAAAAAACCTTAGAAGTTTAATACAAAAGATTAAAGTATATTGATATGGAACCCACTAACTTTTCATTTATCACTGATTATAAATTGATGCTTGAAAATAAAACTAATGCAATACTTTAGAATTTATTTTCTCTTACGCTTGCTTGAAATAAATATCATAATCCAAATGTAAATTTAATTTCACTTATCAAAGTTTGCTTACTTATATATCAGTTTATGTAATATCCTGATAAATGCTATACAACTTTCGTTATATTCTTAATATAAGTTAATACACTACTGTATCAAAATCAAAATTCTGATTTTATACTACTCAAAGCGAGAAAAAAATAAGATATTTACTTAAGTTTAGAATTAATTACAACTGTTCTTTTTAAGGAAAAAACAATAAGGACAGCATCGGACGGAATTTAATGAAAAATAGAAGTAGTTTCCTGAATTTAAAACATTCATAAACATCTCTTGAACGGAGAAATTTCTAAAATTTCTGAATGTGTAAATGTATCACATGTAGAAAATTAATTTTAACAAGACGTATGAAGATGCTGAAATCTTATTAGGTAAATAATATGATATCAAACTTAACATTAGCAAAGTATATTTTTAAGAAAAAGCTTATCTACATATTTGTATTTAAAATAGCTGTAATCGTAAAAAACAATATATGAAATATAGCACAATAACAATATATAGGGCTTTAGTAAAGTTTTAATTAGATTTCAAACTCACCTATTTTCATACAAAAATAGCATTTAGAATGATATTGGACTAAAAGAAAAATTTCGCAAAGAAAGACAAAATACAGAATTGCTGCCGTGTTAAAACCAAACTCAGAACCAGTAAATATATGGCTGACTGTAATCAGTTACTAAGAAATAAAGATGTATTTAGGTTGAAATGGCCTAAATTTCGGCATTTGTGTACAATAAATTTGTTTCAAAAATGAATGATTGTATACTTTATAGAAAATATAATTTAGCTCACTATTTCAGCAATAGTTTCTATGAAATTTATTTACTGCCTATTCATAATAAATTCCTATAGCTAATTCAGAAGTTATTACACAATAAAGTAATTAATGTGTTACAATACACAATTATTTCCTAAACTATGAAATTTCTTAGCAGATACAAAGTTGAAAGATGACTTCATTTAAACTATTGTCAGAACTAAGCTTCCTTCAAATAAATTATGACGGAATCAATGAAGGATTTGACCTGCAGGCCATAGGGTTTATTATATTACAGACATTCCATCCATTTCTTTCTGTATTGCTGCTATCGAAATTTTGATTGTCACCTGGAAGACTGGATTCGAGGAATGTGGTGAGTTTCATTCACATCCGTAGGAAATGAAAAATTTAAGTCTTGTGAAGTTGGAGAAGAAATAAGATTTTTCACTATACTTCTGGATATTTTAGAAACTCAATTCAAAATGAAATATTTTCTTTGAAACTCAACAAAAAAAGTTCATTCGCACTTTTTAATGTCATATTGAATCGATTTTCTGACAAATCGATTTTAAAGTTTTTAATAAAAAATCACTATCAAAAATTTTCAAGATTTTTTTTTTAAAGTCTAATTTTGTTTTTAGGCATTTTCCAGAAATTTTTCATTTAATTTTTATTGATAGTATAATTTGCATTAAAGTTATTATAAACTCAGAACTCAGTAAGCCAAAAAGAAAGAAGATAACAATACATTAATTGTTACAAAAAATATAATTTTTTCAAATGTTTCAATCAAACTAACACTGGATTGCAGCTATTACCACATCTCCTCAATACAAGGATACGATGATTATCTGCGTCAACAAATCCTGATTCGTCATTGAATAGAACCCGACTCAAATCCTGGCACCGTACAGGATTCCCATTCGACATCACTTCTGACAGTGTTGCCTATATTCGATAGGCAGTGATAAATGTCTGGAAGGATCTGAGAATGAAGATCCATTTCTATTTCATCCAGTCAGCACCGAATGATGCCCCTTCATATTGCGTATAGTAGGCTTGTTGTGTCTTTGGATGAAGAAAAGGGACGACATTGTGTCGTTATGACTGCCCTCGTGATCTCATAATCTCGTCCAGCACTTGTTTCAATGGGACGTTCAGATCTTTCTTGGTGATGATTTGTACTCTCCTGGACCAACTTCGTCTGACTGCTGCATCGCCTCATCCAAGATGGCAGCTAAGTCGCCTGCACCCGACTTCCCTTAAGCCTATCATAAGATCTTTCTCAAATTCGCTCAGTTGCTGTACTGCCGACAGGTGCACCGTAGAGGTATCTTCACAGACTACTTAATAAGTATCAAAACTAGTCAGATTTGTTTCGTTCGAGCGAACGTCGCTCCGAAATTGGCCCCAAACTTCGTCTTGCCATGCTCTCTGGAAACGCCAGCACCCTTCATTGGCAGTTAAATTTTAATCATTTCCATCTCCCCGAAAAATATTTGCGCACCGACTTTTCTTTTCTTTTTCTTTGGCAAAAAGTGTATTTTTTCTCAACAAAACATTCTGAAAAATTATTTACCATTATGGAAATGCAAATACTAAAAACAATCGATTAAACTCGACAGATATCGTGAATATTCAGTGTTAAAGTGTATTTCACGGTTATTGAGATCTCACTCTTCTTAAGGTGTTTCTTATTGGCCCCAATTTATTATTAACTTTTGTAATATCTGTCCTTTCTTTCATTAATTTTGTGGCAGAAAAAGGAGTAATACTATCTGGCCCAAGTTGTGATTTAAGCACAGCATCCAATTTGGGAATTACAAAATTTCTTCTTGTTTTGAGTTGATGCCAGCTTTGAACGACTGTAACTTCTCAGATCACGAGAAATGTTCAACATAGCTTTTCTTTCCAAGGTATGTGTTAAATGCAAAAGAACAAAATTTTATTAGGATGTAAGAAATTTATCAGTTAAAAAAATATATATTAAACTCAGTTAGTTTACAAAATACATTTAAGAAAACTCAGATTTTCAGGTAGCATTTTAAGGTTTACTGATTGGTTGTTCAATCACATGGTTCTTTATAAAAAAAATTTAATTATAATTGATTCAGAAGAAAAAAAAGTCAAAAGCCAGAGTGCAAGGACGGCAAAATCTTAAAGATTTTTTTTTTAATATTTATTCTCTATGAACATTAACATATTAAAAAAAAATACCAGAGGATAACCAGATTATATCTTGAAAGTTAAGATATTCATGGCGAAAGTTAAAGATAATGAATTCATATGCATGCATTTATTATAAAAGAATAAAAAAAAATAATAATGGTTAAAAATGTTTAGACTGATAAGAGTATTCAATATACAGAGAAGAAATGTAGCTCCTACGTATTACCAAATTCATTCAAAAGTTCAACATATTGTTGTTTGTATAAATTAAGAAATATTACTTCATTTTATAAGTTTCATCATCATTGTAGTAAAGTTGTAAATTAAATTCTGTATTAATTTCTTAAGAAATGACTTTTATATATAAAACATAGTTGAATTAACAATGAAATCTAATTAAAAATACGAACATCTTAAATCTGTAATGTAATTGCGTTCATTTTCTCACAAAAGTATGAACGGTATATCAATGAGGGACTTATTCTGGCTAATGTTCATTTATATAGGGAAACACCAACGTCATTATTTTCAATCAATTTTAATCCAATGCTGTAAGAATCTCTGTAAGTTAGTTTCCAGACAGAAAGTATAATAATTCAGTTTTATTTTGATATCATCTCTATCGAGAGGGATTTCCTGTGTGTTGTCGAATTTTACAAATAAAGTCTGCTGCTATTCGTAGTTGATGTTTTCAAAAACCCGTTTTCATTTGTCCTTAACCTTTCACTCTGTTTGAATCTCGAAAACATTCGATCAGCAGAACGTTGATGTGGTCATGATTTATGGCGCAGGTTGAAATTCTTCATCTGTCTGTCAATGGGCTAAAGCCTGAAGAATCAAAAATACAATTTCCTGCAGCCTCTAACTCTTTTCAACTCATGCGAAAAGAAAGATTTAAAGGTATATTTTGTCATCGGAGGAAGCTGCAACAAAAAATTGTGCAATTTATTTTATAACAAAAGTTTTCATTAAAAGTTTATATTAGGAATATAATCTTTCCATCTCTGCAAAGCTAAAATTACTAAAATAACTGGGGTTTTTTTTCCTTACATATTCTTTCTGTCACCATCTCCTTATATCATCTGATATTTCTCAGTTCTTATTTCTTAAAAATTGATAATTTCTTAATTGAATACAATCAGAATTCCCATTGGAGTTTGGTTATAAATTATTTGTATTCCTTTTTTCTATTGTAAATTTGCACTGCTTTTGACCAAAATTCCCAAACTTCGATGTTAATATTCTCTAGACTATTATTGAATTGAAGAAATAGTGTTGCTAATACAGAATGCAGATAAAAAGCTCAAGTCATTACTATATGTTGTTTATACGAACTGTAGATGGAAAATGAAAACTTTCTCGATAGATAATTAAGTTACCATTTGATGGACAAATAAACCATCATTGATAAAACAATACAACATTTTAAAACAATTGCTATTATAAGAATACTTCCGAAAAGATAATGAGTAATTTTCTTCTAATGTTGCTAAATTGCGTATGTGTCGCATATCTTCTTAAATCTTTCGGAGTTTTAACAATTACCCTCTCAATTTCAAAGCCCATCAGAAATCTTTTGAAACTGGATGGTGTAGCTTTACAGAAGATTGTTGTCCTAAGTTAAATGACCACAATTAATTTTCTGTAAATATCTTGCCGCAACATCAAATTATGTGTCTGCTCTAATCACCTCCTCCTTTCTATACGGTTTGATGGTGGCACATCTTAGATTAATTTCCGCTTCTGGGTTTTTGAAGTAATTAGCTGAACTTTAAACAACAACAAAATTAATGAAGTTCTGATTACAAGTAATGGACTTTGTCGCCTTTCCAGTAACACACTCAAATTAACTTTCTTTTTTCCTGAGATCTGTAGACGATTTCATAAAGATGAACAGAATTTTACCCATCAAAGTTTTAAATTTGGAAAAATTTTCCGTTTTAAACTAAATGGTTCTAATTTTAAACCAACATCTTAAAAAAAATGTTTTTTTTTTTAAATTTGCATTTTTTTTATGCAAGTACAGTATACTACATGAACATTTATCGCTGATTATTTATTCTAGAAATTACATACTCCTGACTGAATTTATATTATTCTTCTTGTGTTATATTTAAAATCAATTATGAACTAATAATACATTATTTTTTTTCGGCAAGCAAAGAAATGTTTCATAACGTTTCCAATATGTTCAATACATGTCTATTTTGCAAATACTGAAATACCCCCTTAATCCTGACTAATAGGGACTGAGAAAGTCCAGACGTCTTAATGAAAATCCGGATTATATAAAATAGGTCTTGTAATGTGGGTATGGTTCATTTAAACTAAATGCATAACAATGAAAACTAGTTTATTCGACATTAAACGTAGCCTACAATACTACATGCTACTAATTTAAGGCACAGTATGTTACATAATAAAGTACAGTACACTATATTAAAATTTAGCTGTTCAATAATTTCATAAGAATTGTATCCCTTGAATATAATCTTTTAGAACAAGATGGCACAAGGTTTAGCATAACTTGCCATATTCACTTGTTTTAAAAAATTACTATTTTTTGGGGGGGATTGTTTGCAGTTTATTTCCTTAACCAATATTCACGAAGGTGTCGCAAATACGTTTTCATTTGCTGGTTGTTCAACGTACTGAATTACGAAATTCAAGTGGTCTTTCACTTCGGTCATCTTAATTTTAGCTGAGTTTGGTTGACGAACGGCATTGAGTCACGCGGCGCAACGGCCTTGGACACAATGTACTATCCAACGCGGCCAAACGTCATTTTCGTGCCCAGTTGTCTTTTGATTTTTCAACTTTTTAATTTATTTAGAGATGTCCGGATTAAGGAACGTCCGGATTATTAGGTCCTGGATTAACGAAGTTCTACTGTATTTAATTGACGAAAATTACTTTTTTATCAAAGTTTAGATTAAATTATGTAAGATATTAATGAATAATGCAGTTTTCCATAGTTATAATATTCTTTTGCTCCTTATCAATATGTTTAAATGATTAATGTTAAAATTGCAGACTTACATGTACAAATATTATCTTTAAGATTTATAAGCTCATTAATACTTACTTATAATTCTGGTACAATGTTTAGATTATTTTGATCCAGCAATCAAATATGTAATAAAATTTTACTCTGAGGACATAAATTAATTAAGCTTTTCAAAAAAAAAAATTAATTCAGGTAATTAAGAATATAGTAACTCATATTGGCGGTTTAGAAAGTCTAGGTGCTTACATCTTACATCAGGCACAATTCGTATTTTTAACAAAATAATGATGATTTGCAGTTAATAACCTAGGATAAATGGGTTTTGAGTTACCTTCATGAATGTTAGAAGGGCGAACCAGATTATTTCAACTAATAATTGAATTTACAACAATATTTTTTTAAAAGCTTTTTTTCTGCATAGTTATTAGTGTCAATAAAAAATCTACGAAATCTTTGATAACTGCTTACATCTCGGATTATATCTATCTAAAAGAAAGCCCTGAATTCAATCAAACTTATTTTAATCAAACTGTTTGTGGACTCAGCGATTAAAGGTTGAGAAATTACCAAACATAAATCATACGAAATGCAATATCACAAGAAGGAACTTCAGAAAAACCTAGTCATATTTTATAACTCAGTTGGTGACAAGTCTGAGAAAAAATAAATGATTTTTTTTTTTGTATATGTTTCCATGTAGTTAGGTGTGTCGGTTTGTGTATGTGTATGCTTTTGTATCTCACATCTTTAAAAAGACTAAATTTCACCACAAAATACAGTTGAATAAAACTAAAACTTACAGTTCTTACTACATTTTTAAATGTGTTAAACAGAATTTATTTTGGAAACCACAAAGAAGTTCAATAAAGAATGGAATGGTTCCTGAATTGAGCACTTTTTGTTTAAATATCGCGAGATCAAAATTGCTTGGTATGCATTTTATTCATAAAAAAAGGATTTCATTAATCTTTCTTTTTTTCTTTGTCGCATAAAGACACATTTGCTTCATTTTTTAATGGGTTGCGGAGCATTCCGCTCAGAGTGCTAGAAGTTATTTAGAAATTAGTCAATACCTGTTTTATTACATGTGGCTGTTAAATATTGACATATCAAATATTTTTCTGAAAATGCATAAGTTAAGATTTAAAAAAACCAGTAAATTAAATCCAAACAATTAATTATAATTGATATCAATTTATATGAGTATTTTTTACCTTATTTTTAATTCCGCCGAATCAGTAGTTAATTAACGTTTTATCGGTAGTCAAAACAATCATAGAATTTCCTATTGTGCAAGTAATTGATTCCTAGCTTCGTAAATTCTATGTCAACTTAATATACTATTGGATTAAAAAAGTGATCTTTACGCACATTACCTCAGTATAGGCCATGTCTTTAAAATTACTGATGCCTAAACATATGTACAGTAGATCTAAATATAACCGAAACATAAATAAAAACAGGAAGTGAATTAAATCGTATGCAATCCTAGATTTCATTACCTTAACCAAAAATGCTCTTAATCCAAAACTGAACTTTGTCTGATCACTATCAAGCACATTAGACACACTAATAGGAAAACCTATATTAACTATCGCACAGTTGATAAAAAAACTAAGAACCCATTATAGGAAAAATTATTAGATAAATTGCATTTGAGTTCATTAGAACTATCAGATAAATCATCCAGGAACATTAAAACTGAAAACGTAAAAAGAATGATAGCAATAACCATAAATATAAGTTTAAGGAATTAATCAGAGACATCATAAATCTGAATTGGAGGTCATGTGACCACTTGACATTTCTCCCGTAGTAACATTACATCTGTCCTGTTAAGATTTTCGCATCAGACGTTCCTTTTCTTTGCTGCAACCTTAAGAACTCACTTGAATTGAGGTCATTAAGGAGAACGATTAAGGTTTATGGCTATCGGTCTGGCATTTCTGTTCTACTGTCCAAAATACTCGTAAAGTGGTCATAAAAATTGGAAAAGAATTCCTAATCTATTAGGAATGTCTACTGTACGAAGAAATTGCGATTTTTATATTTCGTTTATGACGAAATCAAACTAAAATTCTCGGAAAATAAACTGATAAACTCGTGAAATTAACTTAACTTTAAGATAAAGCAATTTTACAGCTGTATTGATTCATCTAAAATTTCAAAAATTAACCTCTTAAGTTACGAAGAAAGTTTCAGTAAAAATAAAGAAACAATAAGCTTTATATGGAATCTAATACACATTAAATTATATATTTCTTATAAATAGTTTTATATCACTTAAAATGTTTGGCTGTAAGTCTCTTGATTACAAGATTCCTTTGAAAAGTGGGGAATTTTATAACTGTAATTTATATGATGTGTAATCGAAATTTAATATCTTGCATTCTGCATTAGAAATTTGTAAATTTGAAACAAAAATCAGAACTGTTCGTTTTACAATTTTTGATTTTAGTTTGCATTTAGAGACAGTAGACAACTTAATTTTTCCTTTTGAAATTTTCGTAGTGTGGGCCTTTTCGAGAACGTCAAAACTTAGAAATCAAAAAGGAACAAGAGATTCAGGAGTTTGTTTTTAATTCGACAACTAAATGCTAATCAATTTTTGATCTTTGTTATTAGTAAGCACTATTAAAAAAAATTAAAGAAATACGTTTTTCTTAGATGATCCCTTATTGGTATAATTATTACAGTTATTTCTTAAACAACTAAGTTTATTCCTCTTGTTTTCTTTTCCTGTGAATCTTTCTCCAGCAAAAGTAAAAGAGAAGTTTGGCTGAATGCCAAATGAAACGTAGAACATTAGAAATTCAGAGATCGAAGTTTTCAACAAAAATTTCTTTTGACATGAAATCATTGTCTGTTGAATCTAACGAGAAAACTTAAATCTTGCAGAAATAGAAACCAATCATAATTCTCCGTTTTTCAGCTAGTCTTAGATAAAAGAGAGCTATGTTCAAAACATGTTTTGGTAATTATCGGGAAAGCAAAGAAAAATCACATATGCTTTTGGAATATTTCTGTTTATGCCAACAATATTGGTTTGAACCTGAATGCAAGAACCAAATCATCCACACAGTCCAGTTATAATACCTACTAATTATTACTATGTCGTCTGTAGTAATAGTTGTAAAGTTTTGACTTCTATTACATCATAAACAAATAAATACTCTATATTTAGTATAAACGTAATATGTTTAAATATTAAATCTATTACTAAATGATTTAGCAAATAATATCATAGCACTGAAATGTTCTAATAATTGTTTAAGATGTTTCAATTACTGAATCCAAATATACCTATTAAGAAACAAATCTTTATTATATATTAACTGTAGTTGAATATATTTTACTTTATAAACTTTGCTAATTCATTCCTATATTTTGTTTATTCCAACACATGGCCTCGCACCTCGGACTCACGTGTCAACTTTGTTAGCAACAAAATCTTCCCGAAATTGTAGCTTGAAATTGAAGCTTTAAAAGAGATTATTTTTTCTGTTTTTATTGGATCTAAAATCTGAATATTTTTTATGCTGAATGGTAATAAAAATATAGAATAAATGCCCTCATGTACAATGCCAAATGTTATCACTAACTAATTAGATTGGATTTCGAAAAACCTTTTTTTTTATTTCAGAACGATTCGACTCTATAGAAGGCTTCAATAGCTTAACTAAAATTAAATAGGTGTATTTTGACAAATTGTGCTATTATCTGGATCCTTATTCCGCAATACATGTAATGTCATATTTGCTTTCTTTTTTTGTTCTGTTGAATTACTATTCCTAGTACAATTAGGGTATTTGAATTAGAATAAATTTTGGTTCCCTTTTGTCTCACTTTTCATCTAGAGAAAGTTTTCCATTCTTTCCACTACTCAAATATTTGTTGTCATATTTGTTCTAAGTAAAATGTTCGCAGTTTAAAAAAAGAATTTAACCTACCTAATAAAACGTAAAATGATAACTAAGTAAGACACAAATGAATCCTTTAGATTTCGCAACCAGAGTTTCGCAGGGCAGCGATTTGACCCATTTTGAATTTTTTGGTTGTGTTTTGTTTTGTGGGGTTCCGCTTTCGGGAGCGAGAGTGGGATCCTTAACCTTTCGCATCTCTTGAGCTTGTCATCGGCGAAGTTTGTCTGACTGACGTTTCCTAAAGTGGACGAAACGGCCGTTTCGGATTCTCGCCGGTGATAACAAAAGGTGCGAATTTTTTTTTGTTTCCTTTGTTCGCAGTATTCTTTAGAGATATGTGGGCCCAGTAGCCGAGTGGGTAAGGGCGCTTGGCTGCGGGTTGGAGGTAGCGGGTTCGATTCCCGGCCTCGGCGGAGGACGGGAATTTTTCCACGCTTCTTTCTCCTCCAAACGGGCCCTAGGGTTTACCCAGCCCTCTATAGAATGGGTACCGGGTTTCTTTCCCGGGAGTTAAAGGCGGGCGAGCGTCGGGCCGACCCCCCGTCCTCAACTTTGTCCCGTAGGTTCTGATCTCTGGAGCCTACCCTCCAGCAGCATTGCGCGGTCCTCTGGGCCTGATCGCAACTTTAACTTATTCTTTGTAGATATATTGTAATATGTTTAGAGCAGTGTTTCCCAACTTTTTTTGTGCTATACCCCACCTACAGTATCTAAAGTATGCTATGCCCCACCAAATTAGATATAACTTTCACATCCAAAAAAAAATAATTTTCAATTTTCCAATTACCCCCCTTAACAATCAAATTGCCCCCCCCCCCTGTGGGGCGTGCGCCCCACGTTGGGAAACAGGGGTTTAGAGAATACATAACGGTGTGAATACTAATGAAGAGTCATTTATTGAACAGAACTTTCGGTATTTCAACGTTAAAGGAATATCCCTTTAATGTGGCCGTAATTCAAGAGAGAATTAATAGACTTTAACATTTTAAATTCATTGATTGACTATACTAAATAAAATTATTACTTAATTTAGATTTTAGATTGTCTTTTGTATCTTAATGTTTTTTAATGAAATAAGTTGTGAAATTAATAGATTTCATGTTGTTTTAATGGGACCGTTTAATCTCTACCTTTGAAACATCTGAAGAATAATATTATAACTTTTAAATTTTCATTTTTTTTATTCGTCCGTTTGTAATTTTTTTACAAATATTTTACGGATTTTTAAGGATCTCATTTTCGATTTCAGTTCGTGGATAGATTTCAGTTCGAACGCTTTACTTTCATGAGCATTGCTTAGGTTTGCTAACATAAAAATATTGATTTAAAATTCAAAATCTTTTTTATAATTGAAGAAAAGTAACCAAGGTAGCATATCATTATTGTATCTTTTTGTTCACTGGATTTAATGAAAACTTGAAGCTTATAGTGATGATTCGTTCTATTCAATACCTTCAACTTCAAAAGCAATTTATACAAGTGTTCTGGAGATATTGTGATATGAACCACGAGATAAAAAAAAAAAAATCTTCTTCACTACGTGGAAGGCAAAAATGGCCATAAGACTTCATCATCATATTTCTGGGTTGACAACCACCCATGAAACGTCGATATAGCTGTTCTTCAAATTGCCTTTCTCGATGTTAGCTCTACTTTTGTGGAAGAAGATAGCCTATATTTCGACTTCTTGCTCTTTTGCACTGAATCATAACATCAATAAACCGATAACACTGCATTTATCAAATAATCATGTGCCACCAAACTTGGCGTTATCGTTCTGAAATGTCAGATGGTAAAAGGCGTGAGATGTTTATCCCGCAGGGGGTCAATCGAATTCATTCTCATGTTGCTGTTATTATTTAAGGAAAAAATAGATAATAGATAATAATGTTTTATAAGAAAAATACAGTTCAGTTCAATATAACAGTCGTAATAGTGCAATCTATCATCCTATTGAGCTCAACACAATCAAATACAAAATGTACTTGTTCGTTTAAAATAGACAAAGTGTCCTACAAAACATCCACATCTTCCTTTTCTTAATAAGTTAATCAAAGCAGCCTTGCCATTATGTCTTAAATTGTCCAAAATTCGATGAATTTTTTAATTATATCAAACTGTGTTTATTAATGGATTTGAGGAAAGGATAAATACCTATTGTGTAACGCACCAATGAAATCCCGTGTTGAAATTTAATGCTTTTGTCACCATCGAGTGGTAATTTCTCGACGAGAATTCATTCGGAAAAGATTACGCAAATAAAAGTTATTTCGTCTTATATAAAATCGTTAAATCGTTCAATCATTATCATCTAATATGCATGAAATATTTCATGAAGATCTAATCAGCGGTTCGAAAGTTATTAGGAGGTAGAGGGAACATGACGGACAAACATAAAGATTGAATATTTGGATAAAGAAGACTAATAGAAAAGAAGACTAATAAGAACAACAAAAAAAAGAATATTAAGGATAAAACTTAGAAACTGACTAAATTGTGCATTCGATAAAATTTCAGCTTAGGTTAATAATTTCATAAAACTGTTTTAATAAATGTTATATTATATTTAGTATATTTACTATATTTGGAGATGAAACTGAATTTTCTTTAAAAAAATGGGGAATTCACTAATCAAAACAATAGAAAGTGAGTAAACCACAAGCTATCACGACATTATAAAGTATGTTATATTATAATGTTATAGTTATTTTAATTTTATAACTTTATTTACTTTATCATTATGTCATATAGTTAGTTACTTTATTTTTATTTAATTATTTAAATAATTCGAATGGAAAACCTCAATCTCTTTTTACGAGTTTCGCGGTGCAAAGATTTTATTTAACAATTGCAATTTTGAAATACGAATAAAAATAAAAGTATATACGAATAAAATTACTCGTAATTTACGTTACAAAGCTTTTTTTAGATAGAGAGAGATAATATACAGATTTTTAATGTTAATTTTAAAGTCTAACAATAATTCCCTTTATTTATCTTCAATGCCGAAGGGGAAGGTCTACCTTGGAGTGTGATTCAAGGATTCGAGTGTTTCATCTACTGGTATGTGTACTGAAATTTATAACATAAATAATAGAGCTCTTTTAATCTTAGAGAACGCTACACTAAAATAAAACAGATAGAAAGCATCCAGCTTCATGTAATTGCTAGCCAGCTAACAGTAACGTATAGCAATTGGAAACGAGATAACAGTGGATATTTGAAAAACCAATTATATTAAATGTAGATTGATCAAATGCGTTTCCAAGCATTTGGATCTAGAAAGAGGATCTAGAAAGTTTGTGGTAACTCAGAGTAATTAATTTTTTACAGATGGTGAAACAAAATATAATTCGAAGTAATTACTATCTCACTCATAAATATCTAATAAAAGTTCCTAAAACAAAGTTAAAATTTAATTTTGTGAAACTCCATTCATGGAAGATTTGTAGGTTTTTAACCAAATGAAAGAAGAACTCCTCATTGATGACACTATGCTTCCTATTAATTGACTATCTGATTTGCTGATTTTCTTCGATGCTAATTCAATCCCTTGACATCTTTGGAGATGAGAAAGAATAGCCTGTGACCAAGAACTAATGATTTCTGTTGAAATAGTCAGAGTAATCTTCCGATAAAGATGTAGACGCTCCCCAAGCAAGTAGCAATAGTTCGGCCTGTGAACAGGTTCCTTCGAAATCTGAACGTCCTTTTCAAGTAGTAAGAAAAGGATGAATTCTGTAAAGAAGAATACAAAGGATTAACCGTTTTATTCCTGTGGCAAACCGTAAGGTGAAAGGCGAAGGATTGTGTAAAATAACCATCCCTGCATCAACATTATTTGCCGTTCGCACATACTTTAAAAATAAGTACTTCTCCTACTCTTAAAACATCTTTAAAATACCAAAAATATTTAAATATTTTTTCCTTAGAAATTTTTGCACTCAGCTTGAAAAAGTTTTGAGATAAAAACAAGACGAAATATTGCCGGGAGTTGATTATCAATGTAAGATGTTGTTAAACAGTACATTAAACTACTTCTACTCTTTTTATGTGACGATTGCAGATATGAATGCGGAATTCTTCCGTTACTTCAATGGAAAAGAAGAATTTGCAGTCAGAATCATGATAACATCTTGCGGGTGTGGCCTCTCCCCGCATCAAGAAATCCAGAAATCCAGATAATAGACTCACTTTCAAAGTAAGGGAATCTTGGGTCTACAAGTTCATGAAGGGCTTCAACATTGATGTTCGAATTATCACACTAAAATTTGGGAGAACTTACTTGAAAAAAAAAGTGAACTGAATATCTTGACAGACTCTTTCCATTCAAATTCTGGTTGAAGGTGTGATCATGCCCTGTTAACTATTGAATACTGATCAAAGACGGTTAGAGAAAGAAATGCATATCCACCGCCAATGATATCCAAGGGTGTTAAACATCCAAGGCTTACGTTGCTGATTGGATGAACCTCTCCAATATCTCTCTCATACACGATAATGTCTGTCTTCCCCTACTTACGGAGGCTTCTTGCCACAATGTACATTCGAGTAGCAGAAGCCAAAGACGAATTTCCCTAGAGTACGAAAATGTTCTTACAATACTTCCAAACATCATGTTTGCCAATAAAAACTGGCAACATGAATAAAAGATTCTTATCTTGTTTTACTGTGAATGTTTTTGACCAAGTATAGCAGAATAGAAACCAAAGAATATTGGGTTTCATTGTCGACTCTTGATCAGTAAATAAGAATACAAAATATTATACTACTTCAAAGATGTGACAATTCCATTTCAAGGGTGGACAGGATTCAATCTCTCGATATTTACTTATTTTGTTTTTTTAAAACCTTTATGAGGTATCTGAGCGAGATACTCGTATTAGACATTAAAAAAAACATCTGATCAAGTCCATTTTTTTAATAGTTCAAGCCTTAACTAATTATTGATAGAATATTAAATAAGTTCACTTTATTTAAATGTGGATACCTAGAAGATAGCTGAAAAAGTATCCATTCTCCTGGAATGTTGATTTGGAAACTTAAATAATGATCATTGTTCAATATGTGCTGATCATTTAACTATATTCAGATGTACGAATTACGAATGTTTTTGTTTGGACCTTCTCATCAAAGAACAACATGCAAACTATTGGTCAGCATCATGAAGCATGTATGACCACTACCTTCTATAGCATTTTGGAAGTCTTCTACCTCCTAATCCTCTTGGCATGGCAGACCCTTTTTCGTGGATCAAGTATTTCTGAATTACGTCTTCCAACTGCAATAGCTTTACATTTTTTCTTGCGGATTCTTTTTTTTAGGAATGTTTCCTCGTGAGAAGTCAAATTAATATTTTTTCATAAATAAGGAATGAATAAAAGCTTCGTAATTTATTTGAAGTTCAGTACGTCTATTTTTATCTCAATTTTTATCAGATTTTATCATCTTACGCTATTCCGTCTTATTATATACTTTATTTTACATTTATTTTGTTTTATTTTTTTATACTGTAATTGCTAAACAATTTTCCAAGTTCTGCTAAGAAACTATTTAAGACCAACATGATATTAGCGTAAACTGTAGTTGATAATTTAAATATAAAAAAAAAAAATTGTTAGGACGGACCAGCGCCGATCTTTGATGTTTCCTTCTTTGTTTACAAATAAAGTCATGTGTTTCCCAGACCATGTGTTGACTCTGATCCTCAGCTTCGCCTGACTTCATTGCCCGGATTACCTCCGCCCTTCATCACCAAGATTGTTCCGGGTCTGCACTACGGGGTCTATACTAAGCCCTAAGTTTCCTGGTTCCGTTTATATTGACTCTTCCTTGTGTAATTTGTCATCCACCGAAGAAGTCTTATCATTAATCGAGACGAAACTGTCTAGACTTATTGCAGCTATCTTTTTAAAAATGTTTTAAGTTTTAGTCTGGTGTGTTCACCTTTTTTATATTTAAACTATTTAAGACTTAACAAAGAATTTAGAAAACAAACAAAAAAAAAACCAAAAAAAAAACCATTATGCAATCAAAGAAATGAATTTAAAAGTGATTTTTCGAACTCGAACAAACTTTCTTCCATCATCCTTTTATTTATGTTTCCGGCTATTCAAATAAACCTTATTCTTCTATTTGCAAAAATTTCAGAACACATTCTTTTCTGTTAATTACGGTATTTCCCAGGGGCATTTCAATAATTTGAGACATTTTATAACTTGAAAAATCAGACTAACATCTTAAAGATTTTTCTTTTGGTGTAATTTGAATCACTATTTCTTTATTAACATTTCCGTTTAGGAAACTCGGGATGAATAACAATCGGCTCCAATAGATCTTGAGTCAAAAAAATTTATTTCTTTGAAAAAAATAACTTCACATATTCACTTCACATTATTTTTGAAAAATACTAATTATATCTTCCAGTTATGAAGAAAGAGATAAGTATTTTTAGCCTATTTCCCTAGGTAAGTGATGCTCATCCAATCAGTCAGTCTGTATTAGCCAGTGGGTATGTGTACCTCCCTATACTCCTAACTATTTAACTGCTCGATTGATCTTCTTGAAACTTAGTATCTACATTTGAGGACAGTAGATGATCTCAGTTATTTATTTCAAATCTCTTTCATGCAAATACTTGACCCGCTAGAAAGACCTACACATTCCATGAAAAAGCATTAAAATCAAACAATGGTCTTAGAAAATGGATGATTATGTTTTACACAATCCATTAATTAGCACTTGTTTCAAATAATTCAAATTAATCGACTTCAAGTATTTTAAGTAAATAATGCAGATTTAATAATTTTTTCAGAAACTCATTTTGTGCAGCAGATATTATAAATTACAAATAAATGTTGGCTTTTCATTTGTATCGTTTCTATAAAAAAAAAAAAAGGAAAATATTAAAAAAAAAAATAAGACTAACTTTTCAAAAAAGCAAGCGTTAAGTTCTTTCGGGAATCTTTGATGCAATCTAATTTTTATTATTGTAATGTAACAACCACTTTATTCTTCTATAGATACTATAAATATGTTATGTTATGTTATGTTATGTAGTGGATGTCGGTGGCAGAGAAGCCAAGCACTGCGACCGGAGGTCTATTGTACTATCCCACGTAAATAAGGACAGATAGAGAGAAAGACTGAGAAAGTATGGTGGGAGAAGTGCAGGGGAAACGGAAGAACCCGCGAAAACCTGCCCAGCGCGGATCGTCCACCATCACGAAAC
Source organism: Thereuonema tuberculata (assembly GCA_023159025.1). Classification (NCBI taxonomy): domain Eukaryota; kingdom Metazoa; phylum Arthropoda; class Chilopoda; order Scutigeromorpha; family Scutigeridae; genus Thereuonema; species Thereuonema tuberculata. The sequence goes on from JAFIDM010002131.1 coordinate 33,502,534, forward strand.
CCACATGAGAACCGAATCCCGGTGCTCAGAGATGAGAGGCCAATGTCATAGCGACAACGCCAACCGCGCGGCCAACTATAAATATAATGCATAAATATGCTTATGAAATTTCAATTGAAATGAAATGATTAATCCATTCTTTTCAAAAATTACATTTTAAATAACTATTGGATAGAGGAATGAAGCCTCCGCTGTGATTAAGAACTGCGAACTTGTGGATTTTCCTTATTTATGTTATATTCTGACATTTTTACGTGTGTCACTCAATTAATAATAAAAATCAACCAACAAGCACACATTTACAATTATAAAAAGGTTATTTTCTATAAGGTTAAAGGTTAATTTTCATTAACACCACTTTTGTCGCCGTTGACGGTTGATACGTCAAGGATAAATTTGAATATTGTAATAGATTGGTTGATTTGTAAATATTGTAAATTGATTTATGTATATAAGCTCAATTGTAAATATTTGAATTACTCAGGCTGATGAAAAGCCATTCTGTTTGGCTTGAAACCGGTTCCATTTATGTACTTATTTATGTTAGAAAATGATTTTTTATTCCTGAATAAGAATAATGATGTTTTATGCGATACTCGTTTATTTCAGTCCGCATAAGGGGTAAACATTGATCTGATAACATAATCTGATTGGTCGTTTTCTTTTGCGATTTCAGCAAAAATGATATGGTTACTTATTGATCAGAATTAATTGATCGGGTCCAGGAAAAATTCTGGATAGTTCAATATTACTAAATATATAAGATATTTAGTATTTATATTTTGTTTTATCTGCTAAAAAAGTCTGCAGTTTTCTATAAACATAATAATATTCAACGAGTCGAATGTTGCTGTAAGTATTTGCTAGATTTAAACAAAACGAAAAAGAAAGAAAATCATTGCAGTATAATATTAATAATTGCATTGTATTAACATACAAACTGCTGGATTGACAAGATTGAAGCATTCACAGTATTCTTCTCACAAAATTGATAATTAAAATAAATAAATGTTATCCATTATATCCATTTATTAATAATAATATGAGATTCATCCATAATGATGTATTAGTACAATGTTGTATAGACACATTGCAGCCTACTTTCAATAAAAACTACTTAAATTAAAAGTCAGATATTTCTTTTACTTCTATTCTTTCAATTTATGTAATACCTTTTCTCATGATAGGCTCTAATTTGGTTGCTCCTATATACATACATTCTTCTTTATATAAAAGTTAATTAGTTTAATTGTTTGTCATTCATATCAAGGATAGTTCAAAAAAAATTTCATTTCTACTGTTTTGTATTATGTCGCAAAACACTCGCTAAAAGTTTAGATGTAATGAAGATTTCTCCTTAACCGTCTCCGTTCAATCACGCGCAGTAAAACCCTCTGATCTTCTTCGGATTAGGTTTAAACAATAAATCAACTCGGAATATCCCTTAGGATCTAGGTCGAAGACCTAATCGTTTCCTTGAACATTCAAGAAATAACATCGAAAATATTACTGGAAAACAAACAAAAAAAATTAGAAAAGCAAATATTTGAGACACTATAAAGAAAGACAAGGTAAAGAAATAAGGTAAGGTAAAGAAATTAGAAACAAATAAAAGCAAATAAAACTTTCTACAATAAATAGACTATATAAATAGATGAATTTGCAATAAGTAGTAAGGTGTAACTTCATTTAGGTCTGAACAGGAGTCCTGTATATATTTTGACCCCTTTAGTTAATTGTTTTTCAGCAAATTTTCATATCAATAAAATAAATGGAATTTGAATAGGAGAATAATGAAATTTGAAGAACTTCCAGAAGAAACTTGTCCACGGCCGACAGATTTTCATTCTGCCCAGTGTATTAGGAACGGTCCTGAAGTTCACTTCACTTCCTTTTTACTAAATAGGGATAAGTCCTGTATTAAGGGAAGGGCTGGGCTAGTTTAGGTCTTATAAATCATTATAAGCACTTCATTTTTTGTTTCTATTTATATTGTAATGATTTTTATATATTCACATTTATCTTTTTTATTATAGTTCTATTTATTTTTGCTTATTTTTTAATTGTCTTACGCTTTGTTTTAATCAGCATTTATTCTATTAGCATTTGTACATTCTAATTTTTACCGTTTAATTCTGTTATTCAATTCAAATTTTCCGTTGGCAGTGCTTTTCTCTCTTCTGATTCGTTGTTATTTACAAATAAGTTGAAAATCAGTTAAATCAGTTAAATTGAATGAAATCCCCCAAACAATTGTAAAAGCACGCCAACCAATCACAGCCTTTGTATATAAGTTTATTTAAATCCGTGATGCTACGAATAAATCAGTTACTAGATCTTCTCCATGTCTGATCCCTAATTTCACGAACCAGTGGCCTAAAACATTCACCACAATATATTTTTCTTCTATAAATTGTTTTTGTTTGTTGTATTCTTAGATCGTCTTTGAAATGAACTAACTATCATGGGAAAGAAAATAACGTTATTTTTTTGTTTCTTAAATTTGTTCATATTATAACAAGTATAACACCTACAGAAAAATTATTAAATAGAGTCAAATATTGTTTGATCACGCATTAATGTATAGCTGTCCGATCCGATCTCCCATCAACCACTTACACAGTCGCTACAACACCATATAGTAATTTACAATTAAGACATTCTATAAAGCGTTTAACTCTTAGAAACCGAATACAATTCACACTCCTGTATTCGGCCCTGGTTGATCCGGATCTCTGGATAATCCGGATCAGATTTGTAGACATTTTTTTTTTAATTTAAAGTTCACACAGCTAATAATTTTAACTATGATAACAAGAACGTAACTATAAGTACGCGAAACATTCGCTTTTCATTTTGATTAAATGTACAGTTCCTGCATAGATTGTACAATAAATTACGGTAATAAAATGCTTTTTGTCGAGTTTAAGAAAGCTTTACTAGAGTGTCACAGGGCGTTGAAGCTACAAAATATAGTTTTTTTGTTTTTGTTTTTTTATCGTAATAAGCGGTAAGTCTGTTTATTTAAGGATTTGTTTTGCTTATTACCATACTACCCGGATTGCCTTTGGTCCCAGTTAGTCCGGATAAGTGATGTTGTAGTGTAATTTCTTTTACTGATCCTAAGTATCCATGTTATGGATAATCAGCATTGCTACTGTCCAATCACGGATATCAGGCCTCCACTTGGCAGAGTGCCAAGAATTGTCGATTTCTGAAGCAATTAAGGGACCGCAATATTTTTTTAATTTATATTATAAGTTTATATTACAAAACAAGACGAATCAAACTTCCAGCGAGACGGATTGACTACCCTATTTTGGAAATGGATTCTTCTGATAGGCGCAGAAGTGTCGAGGGGTCTCTTATTCGTGGTCGGACAGTATATTTATCCAACAGCTGTGATTCGAAGTAAAATTTCCTAGGTGATAAGATCTTTTTCATACTGTTAATAGATTAATTTCTCTTATTTAGTTCATTTATATTAGTTAGTTTCCGATTTAGCTCCTGCAATAGTTTTTAGAGAGTAATAACAGAGCCCTACTTAAGCTGTTTCTGAATACTGCAATATTCAGTAGTAAATAAATGAAAAAAAAATCCAATTTTTATTTTGACAGCGTTAACCTTAATTAGAATGTAAAACGATGTAAAGCAATGATGTGTTTATCAGACAAAAATCTTCAAGGATTTATTATTTAGTAACAAAACTACAGAAAAAAAATACTGTTGTTAAAAGTTAAGCAAAGATTCTTATAAAAGAGTTTTTTTTTTTTTTGGAAGACATTTTTTATATTTGAAAATAATAAAAGGATATTTTCTGCAAATTCCTTATTATTAAATTCCCTTAAAGTTGGCTTTATATAAAAGGCTGCTGTTTTTCAAAAATGTAAATTCTGACTGAAATGTAAAAGTTTTGATAAATTCTTCTGTTGTTTCGTTTTCAATACCTGAGGAAAAGATTGATTTTACTGTGACAGGAATATTGTTCCGTTCTTATCCATTATTCAACAGAGTATTCTGACATTCCGACACCCAACTCGGAATGCCTGAATTTTTGTTCATCGTTAGACTGTCTAGATAGAATTACTGACTTCGTTTGACATGTTGTTATGAAGATATCGAACAGTTCAGAGACATAATATGCTCTCAAAAATGATCCATTCCGATATTGAATTCCGCAACTGTCCGTGTCAATGTTGATTTACCCCCACGAGTCATGTTTCGAAAAATAAACAAAGCTTTTCTGAAATATTTTGGTACTGACACATTGGAAACACAAGACAAGCTTCATGCTAGAAAAAAAAATATTGAGCGAAAATGACGACATGTCATTTCTATCCTAACTTCCAGAATATATCATATATAAGGAGTGATTAAGTAAATTGAAAAATATTTTTTTAAACAGTGACAGGAAAATGATAAATTAGAATTGTAACCTATGAGGTTGTTGGTTTTTTTTTTATTATGTATAAAAACGTCAAAGGTGTTTCAAATTAAGGAAACGGAATAACCTTACTTTGTAATGTGATAGTGACGTAATCAAAATGGCGAACGGCAGCCACAATGAAACAACGAAATCAGATTACTTTTTACTAATTCCACCAACCAAACAGCATTAACGCACACCATTCAAACAATACCAACCTCCTACTCCCCAACGGTCGCTCACAAATAGAGCAATCAGTAGTCATCTCTGAATACTGTAATTACACCAAAAAATACAATATATTTTTTTATTTAAATTTTAATTCTTTCAAAAGGAAGCGAGGTTTAATTTGGAAAAAAAATCATAATATAAAGAAATTCAAAATTTAACTTTGGACTGAAGTTCAATATTCGATTTGCAATTTTATTTATTTGATTCAACTTAATAAATGTTGATGGATATGGATATGATTTATTTCAACCGAATTTAGCATTCAATGTTTTTTTTCTTAAAGTTTATTTAAACTTTTATGAGCGTTGAGGATATTGCCGTTCAGCAAATAAGGGTCGAAGATGCAGAGCTGAAAACAGGAATTTTCTAGACAATAATTTAAGTATATTGCAGTTCAATACCGAATAATTTCAAATCAGTAAGTGAAACTGAAATGATATCTGATATTTTAAACTGTAAAAATATTAATTTTATATGCCAAACAATACGCTTATATGATATGACATCAATCCTCTTAAAATTAAAAATAATTCGATTTAGACAACATAAAGAATGCAGATTTAATTAACATTTTTAGAAATTTGAAAAATGTATACTGTTTGTATTAGATACATACTAAAATTTAAAAAAAGTATACTGTTTGTATTAGACAGATATTAAAATTGAAAAATAAATGAAGTCTTTGGTTTATGTTTTCGCTACTTTAAAAGCAAAGAAGTATAATTCCTTGTTTTTAAAGTAGCAAAAAACAAATGCTTTAGGAAACTAAGTTTAAGGATTGTCAGGAACCTCTTGGATTTAATTTTATGCGTATGACGATTTATCAAAAAAAAAAAAATGCAACTACCCAATTTATTAATTAATTTTACGAAATAAGTTTATAATTTTAATTTTTAATTCCATTTGCTGAATGTATTCAACAGTTCCACTTATTCATTATCAAAATTAATATTGACTATATTTATTATTAATTATAATCGCTTATGTGAAGTTAATTATAAGCTTTAATTAAACTATTCTATTTATTTTCATTAACTTAATAACACCTATGAGACTGGAAGCTATTAAATGCTTACTCGTTATCATTACTGAAAGCATTATCAACCAAATGCTCTGATGAGGAACCTATGAAGTTCAAAATAGTTATGAAAATATTAAAGAGTAAGAGAATATACCATATAACCTAAACTAATGTTGGTGAAATATAAGTTGACAAAACTGAAATCTGAAAGTGAAGAAATTTATTGGCTACATATTATACCTACAATGTAATGAGCATCGGAAATAATTTTGCTCTCATGCTAAAAATTAAATTTTGCCCGAATATTCTAAAAACTTTATATTTTAGAAATGTTTTTAAAGCTTATCCTGTAGAGAGACTTATTCTTCTTCTTCTTCTTCTTAGCCTGGTTCAGTCCACTGCAGGACATAGGCCTCCCCCAATTTCCGCCACCTTCTTCTATCTTTTGTCTCTCTCCACCATCTTGCACCCCTGAATTTCTGTAGGTCATCTCTCCATCTCTTTTTTGGGCGTCCTATTTTTCTCTTTCCATTTCTTGGCTGCCATTCCGTTAGTAATCGAGTCCATGAGAGACTTATTAATATCCATAATTCTTAACATGTTTAATGTTTACCATCTGATTTCACAAGATATATTTATCTTTTAATGAATGTTTTAACTTCTTTAAGGAACTTAGTATAGATATAACAAAGTTCTTTAATTATATCCAGATCAACATAAAGCAAGAATGAACTTCTGCTAAACTACTTAAGCTAAATTTATATATTTTTTTCCTCACAGCAGTTTCCTAAAATAATTTCTACAATCTAAAAAAAAATAATCATTCTAAAGAGATCATATAAATTACAATTTTTTGGTCTTACACAAAAGTAGAATGGTGAAAATAATGAGACTTATAACCTTTAACTGGCATTTAGTTAAGTTCAAAGGCGATTATGAAGAACCACTTGTTGTTTTAAGTGATCAGATGATCTATAAAGAATGACCTTACATTCAAATGAAAAAAACGATTTAAATAAAAAAAGAAGAAAATAATTCATTTTCATTCAAGTATGAAGCCATGGCGAAGTCTTATTTTTAATTCATTCTTATTATTATTAAATGTACTCGTAATATAAAAATACATTAAACAGAAATCATATCCAACAATAGCCACAAATAACAAGAGTTATAAATATAATGAGACGGTCCTTTTTCAACTTTTTACTGAAATCCAATCAATTCTTTTGCTTTAATTCAACTGCGACGGTTATATTTCAAGGCCTAAAGATTTTTGTTCAACTTTAAATTTACATTTCAATTCACTGGAAAAAAAAAGGAAATACGTCTTATACTTTCCCAAAGTTAATGAGAAAAACTTTCACTTCTTTTCTTGAAGTTTCCAATACTAATTCGAAAGAGAAACAGCCCCAATGTCAATCCATTTGAATTCTCTTTCGTCAGCTCATGTAATTACCTTGTACAAAGACAATCCTTTTGTAAAAATCAATTTGTTACTTCAATTTGTCTAAATAGGAATGCGAACAGAATTCTTTCTCTTTCTGTTTCTCTTAAAATAAATTCATTTTCATTTAGTTGTTTTTCTCAACATTTTTCTTTTTTACTTTTTCTCAGAATTCTCATTCCAAAAAGGCAATTATTCGTTTCAAATTCATTAATTTTCAATGTGTGAAATGAAAGCAGCATTGTTAAAATGCAACGTTATACCATAAAATTTGGTGAATTTCCATGTAATATTTCAAATTCTTTTTTCAAAATTATTGGAGACTTTAGATCAATTTCTACATAATGTTGAGAAAAATTAATAACAATATAGAACATACATAATGTGGTATGAAACTAGTTTTTTCAAAAAAGTTATAAAGATTACTAATATTTTCAAGCTTATAACTGAAATTTAAAAAATTATATTAAATATTATATTAATATTTATATTATATTATATATATTATATTATATTAAATATTGAATAATGTATTAAGAATATAAAATTCATAAAGGAATTTAATAATTTATACAAAAAAAAATTAGAACAAAATTATGAAAAAAATGTAAAAGATTAAGAAAACGGTTAATAATATTTGCTAAATAACTCTCCAACGAAAATAACAAAAAAGGACAGTGTTTTTTGGAGAAAAACGAAGATAAACATGAAGTTTAGTTTAATTCTTTGATTGCATGCACTGTATACTTCTTAGTTATGCGAATTGCTGTGTAATTTTTAGTGATACGAAGGTGACAGAGTGTAAGCTACACCAGAAACAGCGTGTGGAATTGAGAACAAGTCATTGAAAGGAATGCAATTAAAAGAAAGAAGAAATCATTCAATCCCACACCGGGATTCGAATCCAGATTCGAGCGTACAAGTCATCGCCTTGACCGTTTACTGAGCTCGAACGGCTACAAATGAAGTCATTTCATAAATTTATGCAGAACAGATCAGCAGATGAGAAAGCATAATTTTGATGAAAGAAATTACACATCTACATGTGTTAACTGATAAAGGAGTAGAGATTATTAGATCAGATATTTTAGGCTGATCAAGAGGCACAAATCACTAATCAACTCTGTCTGAAGCATTTGACGACACTACACTTCAGGTTTAGACTTCTAGATCTCGTCTTTCATATATAATATCAACAACGTATGACAAAAATGAGATCTTGAAAAATGCTTCTTGACAAAACTACATAAAGCACCTTTTAAAGAAGATCTTTACCGTTCATCGAAATGAAACTCTTTAATTAGCCTAATCCTCTGCGACGTCCCATTAAATTATAATATCTATTTGAGAAGTATCGAATCGTACAGTATTAATTATTAAACATTCGATATCTCCATATTCGTAGATTAAATATGTCATCGTACTATATATCTTTTTAAATGATGTTCAATAGATTTATTCGAAATTCCAAATGTTACCCATTAGAAAAGCCCAGTGCTAGCAAAGGCTCTCGTTTCGAATTTTTATATGTTATTGCAAACGATAATCTGATTGCAGTCTTTTAAATTTAAACAGTAGACCTATATGAAAGGCAATATTTCGGATACGGTGAATATAATGTGTTCTTCCTATCCTCATTCATTAAAATTACGGCTTCCTTCACATGAAGCAGTAGTAGCTTTTCAATGATGTTGCTCGTTTAATCACTTCATTCAGGAATCTTGTTCAACTTTATTCAACAAGTAAAAACTGAAAAAAATTCAATTTTTTTATTGCTTGTTCATGATCTCTTCATCATCCCTACGTTCAGTCAATCAATGGAATAAATTTCCGAATATAGGTTCTGTAAAAATGAACGAATAGGATTCTAACTTGGCGAAAACTTATGGCCGTTCCAAATTAATGATCCTACTAAATTTGGGTTTAGTAGGAAAACACGCTCCAACTCAAATACGCTCCAACGCAAAGCCAAATCAATACTACAACAGAGGTTGCTATTAATGAAAATCTGATACAAGCGTCTAACATTCTGCAGTTTAACAGACATCTACGAAAGTAGAAAGTTAACATTCATTTATAGAAACCAAATTACGTTCATGTATTCCTATAAATATATCAAAAATTCGGTATCATTGTGCCTTAAGTTCAGTATAAAATTCTGAGCTATCATTATTTCAGTGTTAACAACAAGTAATAATAAACACTAAAATAAAATAGTTAAATAGAAATATATTATTTCAGATTAATAAATTAAAAATATATCTCATTTGCTATGTTTCAAATGATTAATTAAGATACCGGTAAGTAGATATTAAGATTAAGCTCTCCCGCAGTTGTTTTATATAATATTATGAAATATGACATTCTTTTATTGATGTTTGCTTCTATCAAATAAAATGTTATTATATCAATTTGATTTATATTCCTTCTATCGGGAAGAAATAAGATAATGGCAAAAATGATAGCAATTCGCCACGTACATTATTCCTAAGAAAAATAAACTGCAAAAGAAGCAATAATATACCATATAATGAATTTTAATGTATTTCTAGAATTATACTGAAGTAATTTAAATTTTGTCAATAAGTTACTTATTGAATACTGTGTTGAATTAAAACGTCCATTGTAATCAAGGTTCTGAAAATCCTATTACTTTTCAGAATACTTACGAAAACTAACAATGTTTCCTAAATATGTAAAATTCAATAAAAAAATAAATCATATATAAATAAATCTCAAAAACCAACATTCATAAGTCGTTAAAATTCATGCATTTCCATAATAATAGATAGGAATATATAATTTACCTGAATTTCTTGATTTATCTCATAATTTGCTTTACTATATATTTGAATATATCTAATTAATATACCAAATTAACGAATACCGTATTAAATGTAAGATAATGACAATAAAACATACAATATTGATATTGAGGTAATCAAAGTATGCAAATTTTGGTAATTAAAGCTGTTATGTTAGAATAATTACATAAATAAGTGAGATCAAGCCAGCTAATGAAATTAGATATTACTTTGATAATCCGAGAATCGAAATTGCGAATAATCCCAAAATCTATAATTGCACTCTAATTATCATGATTATCCACAGTCGATTTATTTCTGTACATTTTGAAAGGTTCGGTGATGGAAAAATTGCTGAGAAAAATAAGGAAGCAGTTTTTAATGCATAGGTAGAAGTCAGGAAACAATTAGGAAACCCAAGAAAATAATTGAGCTTGGAATTAAATGAAGGTGAGCTTTGTTCTAAAAGAAGGAAGTCGAAATCATAACGAAAAGAAGAGGAAAGGAGGCAAAATCAGGTTGAAAAATAGCATCAAGTGGAGATTAACCCTGAAGAAAAAACAATAGTCCTTACTTTTCAAATCTTAAGTTAATAATCAATTTATAATGTAAATATGAAGTCCTTGTCTAAAGCTACAAATTAGATATATACTGAAAATTCAGAATTGATATTGATAATGTTAATGTTGATATCATTTCTGAATTTCCTCCCATTTTCAATTCCATTTTTATATAAATATTTGTCATTTTGCTAAATTTTTAATTGTTTTTGAAATATTGAAAGAAATTTAAGAAACATTTACAATACGCTAAAAAAAATTAATAATTGTTAATTTTTTTATTTTTTTTTAAGATTTTAAACTAAGTTTTTCACTTTCAAATTATATTTAAAAAATTGTTTAACAAAGTTATTTGGTTTTAAATTAACAGTTTTGATAACTTTAATATCAATATATTTTGAAAATATTTCTGTTGCGAATTTATAGTTTATAATGTATTTATAATCTTAAATTTATACATTTTTTTGAAAGCTGTAAATTTTTTATTAGAAAGTTAAATCAAAAGGTTCTAAACTAAAATCACTATTCTACATAATTTAGATTTTTAAATATATAAGAAAAAATAAATGTATTGTTACAGACATTTGAAATTATCTTACAATCATTACAAGATCCATCAAATTTATTATCAACATTGACGACATCTTATTAGGTTAGGATAGTTGTATCCCGAATTGAACACACCCGGGATATTGAAGGTAAGGATCCAACGTTTAGTTACCAGGGGGATGATGATAGATGGTCATCCTAGCGTTCGTCCGCCTATACTAGGAAAGAAACATGGTACCCATAGTACAGAGGGATGGGTAGGCATTAGGACCCATTTGGAGCAGAATGGGGCGTGAAAACATCGCCATTTTTCAACGATCGAATCTGCCACCTCCAACCTGCAGCCAAGCACCCTTACCACTCGGCTACCGAGCGACATCTTATGCCACTCAAAATTTCTTTGAAAGAAAGATGTTAATGTTTTATACCTAAATTTGCACTTTTTGTATATTTATTTCTGTAAATCCTGACGTGTTTTATATTAAAATCAGTTGAATTCGTTATAGTAGAGATGGAATGGCATAGTAGGGACTATATATACAGGTATAGGTAATTTTGACTGATGGGTGAAAGCCAAAATTATCTTCCTCGAATTCTAATTTGAGTCATAAATAAAGCAACGTACCAAATCTTAAAGAAATCCATGCTGCCTTTTATTCTTGACAGAAACAGACAAACAATGAATGAAAATGTTGGAAACGGACTAGTAAGACTTCGCATTGTAATTAAGTAGACCTATGTTTTATTGTAAACTTGGACCACAACTTCGTATAAATATTTGAACTAAAAGGGTTTTGAGAATTAGACAGGCATGTGTTTTCAAATTTGTTGTGGCGTCACTATAAAAGTTAACTATTTTATGTTTTAAGAATAGGAAACTACACATTTTAAATACAAACCTGAATTTTTTTTAGTTAATATTCTGCAAGACTATTAATATCCCACCATTTCGTTTCAAATCCCAAAATTTTCTTATTCCTAAAACTTTATTCTGTCTCCTAAATAAATGATTCACAATGTTTTGCTTCCATTTTTATACAAAGCTTATTATTTATAATATTCTTCTTCCCTTATCTCATTTTTAATACATTCAAAGAATTGAAAGGAAAAGGCGAGGTTAAGTGAGGTTTAAAAAAAGAAACAGTTTTTTTTTTTCTCGTTGACAAAGAGAAGAAAAATCGTCTCTCCGATACAGATTTACAAGTGAAGCGGAAAGAGAATTTCAGTCGCAACAATAGCTAAGAAATCCTGTAGCAACGTTTGAAAACGGAGTGAATTCTGTTGCCGACGAGACTTCTGTGCTGCAAAGTAACCTTTGCCTTTTCTGGTTTGCAGAGGTATTTCAAGAATTGCACACACTCGCACTTAATCCTGGAAATTGTTCGGGCTAAAGGATTCGATCAGTTAGGCAGGTATAGGTAATTCCCTATGAGCAGATCCGTGCTGCCCGCCAGAATGTTATCAGTTGAATGCAAGCCGTGATGATTTCCGTCGTGCCGAAGCAGCGCATTCGAATCTCCGAGTTACCTTTGACCATTCTCGCATAAAGGCAACATCTGCCATTCGGTCTGAATGCGCAGCAGTCAAGTTGGAATGTCAAGGGAAATTTGTTTACAATTGTGTCGAATTACATTGTCTGAAAATCCTCCAGTGGCAATTCTTTCAATGAAAAGCCCCAACTTCGTTTGTGATAAACATATAGTTAAGACACAATTTGTACAGAGAGAAGGTTAAATGGAGCCGCCCAATTCTGCGTTCTTCAGTATTAATTTCCTTCAGTCAACCATAAAGTAATTTTAATTATTCTATTGAAAATTATAACTTTAAAGTTAAATTTCACATAATGGAAACAAAACATGAAAATGCCAGTGATCGCATTTTTTATTAAATTTAAATATTATTTAGATCATAATTAAACGTGAACTAGTTCAGAACAACAAGCATTTAATATAGTGTTTAATGGCTTTATTAACAAATTATTTCAAATTAATGTACCTCTGATGACGCTTAGATAAATTGGCATTATAATTGGCGTTGTATATAAACTCTTTGACAAAAAAAATGGACGCACCCTGAAAAATAATCCGATAGTAATGAAACTTCACATGCAAAAAAACCTTTCAATCGAATATGCAAATAGATAAAAGTTCGCACCCAATGAATGAATTGCGCTTGGAACTGAATTCCGTCGTGGTAAAGAGCGAATCTCGCTTTCAGGAACAAAACTTCCAGTAGAGTTTCCTATCTTGACTTTTTCTATCTTGACTGGGGCTTAACCAAAATAACACTGTTATCTTGGCTGTTTATCCGGAGCTTTCCTATCTTCACTGTAGCAATGCCTCGTCGGGGCATCCGCGGCAACTACGAGCATACGACTGAGTTTGAAAGAGGATGTGCTATCGGACTATATGAATCTGCATGGAGAAACTGGAGAATCGCTCGGCATTTGGATCGGAGCGATATGGCAGTTAGACGATGTTGACAGGAATGGGTCCTGAACGGCAGATTTCAGCAACAAGATGGCTGTGAACGGCCTAGGGCGACGACAGAACGGGAAGATAGAGCTATTGTAAAGAGCTGCTGTTACAGCACCAGATTCGTCCCTATCAACCATCCAATATGTGACCAATACTGAAGGAACCACCCAGAACAATAGTAGAAGATTACAGGAGCCCATTACGCCGCCTACCACTGACCAGTAAGCACCGTCAAGAGCGATTGCAGTGGTGCCGGACACTATCAACGTGGAATTGTGCTGATTGGGGATGAATTGTCTTTAGTGCTGAGCCCCATTTTGAACTGAGACTCATTGAGCAGCACAAACGTGTCTGACAGTTACGGTCTGGGGTGCCATTTAGTTGGATAGCCGTCGGACTCCCTTGGTATGCTCCGTGGCACACTCACAACACAGTAGTATGTTGACGAAATTCTACGACTCGTTGTGTTGCCGTTCCTTTCGCTGCACCCCGCACTTTCTTTTCAGCTGGATCTTCTTTTCAGCCGGGCCAAACACGGTACGCCTCTCCATTGATTGTCTTCGTTGCTGCGACACACTTCCTTAGCCAACCAGCTCGCGAGATCTCTCTCCTGTTGAATTCATTTGGGATGTGATGGGGCGTGCCTGCGACCATTCCATGATGTCGACGAATTAGCCCTCCAATCGGGGCCAATTGGAAAGAAATCCCGTAAAACACTATCAGCCACCTGTATCAATCAATGCCACGTCGGGTAATAGCTTGTATCTAGGTTAGAGGTGGAATAATGCCATACTGACTGCTCACTTTATATAGCTCATTCTGTCCAATAAATCATCCAATTTTTCTGAATTTCTAATCATCTCGTTTTATGTGCATGTACATTAATTGTACCAAATTTTGTCTCCATTGGATAATTCCTTCTCTTTTTTGAGTCGATTTTTTTTGTCAATTTCCATTGTTGCAAGAGAAATAATGAACTAAAACTAAAAATAAATTTCTCTCTATTATTGTTCTTTCATAGCGAAATCTTTGCTTTTCAATCATTTTCATTTGAAATAAAAAGGTAAAATTGAAAGTAGTCTAATAGATGTAAAATTCCATCAAATTAAACGTAATTTAAAATTAACCAGTCCACGATTAAGTGCAAATTAATGTTATTAATAATAACATTAGTTTAATGTTATTTAATATTATTTTTTTTAAATGTTATTGAATGTTATTTTAATTAATAACATTAATTTATCATAAATTATTATAAAAAATTAAAAGAAGTAAATTTGGTGTTCAGGAATATTCAATAACTCATTTTTTTAACTTATTTAAATAAATAAACCTAAGTTTATTTAAATAAGTTATAGAGTTATTAAATAACCGACTTTATGTTCTTTTGTATATTAGATTAATCTTTAGCTAAATCTATTTAAAAAAAAAATCCGTAAATAGAAAATTATTTTCATCCAATTTAAAAGTAAATATCTTTTTTTCATGAAAGTTCTTAATTTATTAAAATGGTAATTTCATTAATGTTTTGCGGAATTTTCAAAGCTGCAGGAATCATTTTGAAAAATGGAATTTTACTCCTAAATGCAGAGTTTTACTCCTAAAAAAAGTAGCAGAGTTTAAATCTTTTAAATAAAGATTTTTGTGACATTCCAACATAGCTTTTGCCAAGTATCACACTCTAATTTATTTACCACTCCAATTGAATGCAAAGGATTACATGTAGATAAGATATTAAATAACTTATTAACCCCGTTGAAAATAACTAAAAACTACATAAATATTTTTTTTATTTTCTCTGAAACATTCCCAAAATACGGAATAATGATCATTCCTATCACATTTCGTTCGTGATGAAATGCATCTTGTAACCCTTTATTTTTTTTTTAATGTTCCTGTAGGATCTATTTAAATTGTTCCAAACCTTGAATATCAACTTGATCGGATAGTTATTTATTAATAATAAATTTATAGCATCTTGAATCTGAACTTTTGGAATATGATGATTCGATGCAATTTATACGAACGAAACAAAATATTATGAATGACAGATCGTTTGTATACCATTGGATGGTTAAAATAAAACTCAAGCAATCTTCCAGTGAAAGACGGTATCCAATATAACAAAAATTCCAACTGACCATTTTGCAAAGAAATGAAATATACAAAAAGCTTAACCTTTTATTTTCTTCAGCTTCTTTAATGTAACAAATCCTATTAAATCTACTTTCTAAATCAATAATGCAAGTAAAGCAGTATGGCAGTTTTTCATTTTGATCTTTAAATTATATTTAATTTTTTTTTAATTTTAATTATATTTAAATTTTTTACCGACCATGGAATATACTATTCCACTTTAAACATTTCTTGATCTTTTTTATACGGCTGTCCTTTTGTAGAGCTCAAATGGTTCAACGGATTTCCACAAAACTTCGTATGTAGGTTCTTAATGATTCAAATTAAAACATAGCCCCATGTAATTAGTCTACAACCACCCATCCCTCAAAACGACCTCATAAATTCCTCGTTTAAATGGATGATTGGTATAATACTGTTTTTACAATCCAATTTAAAATATTCAGAATTCTTTGGTCTCATCTCCCCCTTACAGTCTACCAAATTGATATCACAGCCCTGCATGTTCAGTCCAAACTATGCGATGATAGTTCTTGGCCTATATTTGGTATAATTCTTAAGTAAACGTTTTATTTTTAACTTGATTTTGAAGAAATGTGATATAACATAATTTAGATGAAATTGAATGGCAGTTTTATTATTCTTGTAGTTTACTTGGGCTTTTGATACTTTAATTTATTATTTGGTAAATATTAAAACATTACCATATTATTATAAAACTTAAATAAAAAAACTGAGCATTTCGGAAAAAAATGCAAATTTCTCACATGTAAAGATTGCAAACGGAAGGATTCTTTTTTTTTTCTTGCGTTAATTTGCAGTTTTCAAAATTTCCCTATCATTTAGCTGAAAATGTGCTTTATCAGTTCCCAAAATGTTCCGTGACCCTTCAAGTTCCGATAAGGCGTGGGAAGATGACGCAGCATGAAAGTCAGGAGACACGAAGACTTTTACAAAAAGCTGTTGGTTGGCTTAATTTCGTAAACATGACACCTTAAAATTTTCTCATTATTTTCAGTGGTGTGTTCTGATAATGGTCTTGGACTGTAACGGTAAGACCCATTCACCTAACGTAATCTCTGCACTAATACCCCGTATACTGTCAGAAACTTTTTATATAGGTGTTAATCCATGCACTGAAATACTTCGGTAAAAGGAAAAACAGCAGATTTATTCACAACAATCAGAAAGTATTGATTGATTTAGAAATGACAGGCGATATCCTTCATTGTATTTCAAATATTTAATATAAATATTACCTAATTGTTTTAATTATTCCTAATTTTATTAAGCTTATTCTAAATTTTTTTCTACTTTAAGTTGTAATAACTTTCTGTGTATTACTAATTCAATTTAATTGTATAAAAAAAAGACCAGACTACAATGAAAGGGAAATAAAATGAAAAAGAAAAACAAATGCAAAACAATGTTAGCATTTCAATAAAATATTAAATAATCACGAAGTACAGATACAAAACTAATATTCTTATGATCTTTGAGGCATTATGTGATGGAATTTTTAATATCACAGGATTTTTTGGAGACTTGTGTACTGCTGGTGTCATAATAACGCTTGTAATGGTGTAAATTAAAAACGAAATATCTTTTGTGCGGATCCAGTACCGAAGACTGAAGCCTCCAGCTGTCTTCTCTAAAACTTGAATATTGATTTGATAAGAAATATTGGAATCAAAGTAAGTAAATCGCAGCGATCGAATAAATTCTTCCTGTTGTCTCTTCAGTTGTGTCTCTTCAGTCATTCAGAATTCAAAGACCAAAAATAAGTAGTTAAAAATCAATAACAATTTCAAATGCAAATTTCCATTAGAAAGCTGAGAAACTTCAAGTGTGATTTTTTTAAATGACTTAATAAGACTTATTAAGTGACAATAACACTTCCAGTCAAATAAATCGTGACAAAACAGATTTCACACTTGATAAGTTATGTAAGACTTATTTATACTTCAAATCATTCATATTGTATTTGAACATATTTTGAAAATGTTCAAAATGTATTGACATAGGGTATAAACCAAAACAATTGTGCTGTATTTTAAGTTGGGTCTTCGTATAAAAAAAATACCATCGTACCGAATTTTGACAAAATCAGTTCACGGGTTTAACTGATGGATTTCAAAAGTCATTTTGAGTGATGATAGGGCTGGAAACCAAAATATAAAGGGGCATATTTATTAAGTTCTATCATAAATAATCTTACAACCAAGTTCTATCGAAATCCATTCAGCCTTTTTAAGTGAGATAATCATACAAATAGACAAACAGACTAAGAGAAAAAGGACAAACATTTTCAAGGAAACAGTAAAATTAATCACTACATCTAATATAAAAATTTGTGGAATCAACAGCATTAACAGCATTTATGGAATAAATAGAAAGGGACTACTAAAATTAAATATTTGTAATCCATTCTATGTTCCTTCATGAGTTTACAAAAGCTTTGCATTTCTTTATTCTTTAATCCTGTATTTCTTTTTTACAACTTATCCTACTGGGTGAATCAAAATCTCCTTTTCTGCTGACAAAAACCTCTTTGAAACATTAAAAGAATTGAATGCTACTAATTTTTGTTATCGGAATTGACCTTTAAAGAGCTGTAATCATCAATGGATGCCGATTTCAATTCAGTTTTGAGATTTTAATTGCACCACATGTTAAAGATCTTTTTTCTTTTAAGCCTTACTAGGAAAAACGAGGAAAGTCATTAGACGAAGATAATTTGGTATCGAAAATCTGACAAAAAGAAAAATCGATATAATGAATATGTTGAGATCCCATGTTTCTCTCCAAGGAAGTACCATTTCGACTCTTAGAGAGATAAAAATCACATTGAAAAAGAACAATTACTGCAGACGAAAGACAAGCTATTCGAAGAACTGTCTCCTTTCTCCTTCCTTATTAGAACCTCTTTGAAGGGTATTTCATTGCCTTTGCAAGAATCTCATTTTGACAATTTAACAATTAAAAAAAATCAGAATAAGGAAAAGAACGGTTTGATACTTTCAAAGTGTTTTAATCTTTCCTTAAAACTAAATTTTTGAAATCACTGATTTGGTGGTTTTTATTTTTAAGGGTCTCTTATTTGGAGCAAAACGGGAAGTTAAATAATTCGAATTAACTGTTAAATCCCTGTTAGTTTTTAAAGTAAAATATTCACATTAATTTTGGTGTATGCCCCTTTCACCATTTAGAAATGACCCCAAAATGACTGGACTGATATTATTAAAATTTGTTATCATATTTAGTTACAATTCAGCAAGATTACTTTTATCTCCACCCTATCCATCTTCAAAATGGACTCAGTTCCCTCCATCTCAGTTCCCACTACTCTACTATAGTTCACCGGCTTCGCAGTTCGTAAACATTTACTAATAGTTAATTAAAAACAAATATTACTGTAATGACTAAGGATAAACTAAGGCAATAACACTTAATTTTGTTTCAAAGTTGATTCGTTGACAACTGAGAGTTTGTATGGTCACAGTCAAGTAAATATCTGAGGTTTTCAGAAGCTTTTCTGAAGCCAGACATGAGTTCTACTTCTACGGCATAACTGTGAGAAACATCTTTTTACGATGGTAACTTATTGATAGGCATCAAACAGTTATTTATTCTTCTTCCAGAGATTGATAGGTCGACTCGCCTTGCTATACAATAGTTTGACTTTGACATTTTAATGTGTGTTAATGTTGGCGGCAATTTTGACAAAGTAAACTTTTGAAGTTTAAGATCTCTAGTTGCTCTTGATCTACACCGCACCATAGAAGGTTCCTTTTCATTCGGCAGGAAACTTAAGTCCTGCAAAAACCACTCTATTGCAGAGTAAATCTTCAAAGAGTGTAAATCTTTTGCTGAAGGGTAAAAAGTCATGTTGAAACAAAACAGAATCTACCTGAAAAAGTACGTCGCCTATTGAGTAATCGCCTCTATCTTCTACATTGTGACTAAACCAAGGGAACTGAAAGCAATACTATACTTTCAATTTTGCTTTTTTTCTGGTAATCGGATTCACTTTGTGCGACGGGAATATTACGTCGCAAACAGCAAACAGCAGTTATCATGACCTTCAATTGTTTTGAAACTCCAAATAACTCAACGGTAGATGTAGATGTAGCACTGCAGTTTTTTTCTTAATTGATGTCAACAAGTTTTCAACAACATAAGATGAGTCCGTTAATTGAACACATTATGCCAATGCTTTTTCACATGTTTTTCATCTTTCTACAAGATCTTACCCTATCTATACTAGACTACGCACGAAAATTGTTTGTAGGTTATAGAAATCATATTAAATATAGGTAATATAAAGAATATGAATAAAGGAAAGTGATAACGGACGCTAGGACTTCGCTTTCACTTTGCAGTGTTGAATATATTGTCAGTAGAAGTGACTGAAGCATGTACTAATATTATATTTTTCTGATTATCTCCATTATCTAAACTTAATTAAATCTCTACACAACTCTTATTCTGTTATCAGTTAACATTTGCCTACCATGTCTACAATTTCAAAACTACATCTTCTTACGTTGCAAAATTAATATATTCACTGGAAACATTTCCGTTCGGAATAATTACATAACATCATCATGAGATTTGATAATCTATTTGTTTTAATTTATTTAATATAATCCTAATGTACGCTTTCATAGTGTTTCATACCATGTTAAATAAGGCCTAAACAAAAGAATTTTATTAAAGAACAGGAGATTTACCCATCATGCACATAATTAAACAAAAACAAATGAAATGCATGCCAAGAGTTAGTCAACGAAGTGGAGTTGGAGACGGCCTTTTCATCATTTTTATGATTCTTCACCCCAACTTACTACTACCACTTCAATGACGAGCTTCGAATGCATGAAGAATATGTGGAACCCATACTCGCTCGTGAATTGTCATCTTAACTTATCTAACTGTCATTTCAAAATAAACAAGCTTTAATATTTCTCTAGGGTACAGAAATATCCTGAAAAGTTTATTTTCTCTACCTTCTATTCTTTGAATCGTTCAGTGTGCAAAGAAATACATTTTCTGCAAAAATTAAGATGTAATTTACTTAAACAGCGATCTCAAAACAGATGAGATTTAAACCTAACAGTTCACACACACACACACCAAATATATATTACGTATTGCGAAGATACGACTGAATTCGACTCGGAATTCCGCCCACACTAAATGAAAAATGTTGAATCCAAAGACATATCCTAAAGAAACTAATTGG
>JAFIDM010002131.1:33523436-33583277 GCA_023159025.1 Thereuonema tuberculata
GTAAATAAAGAAGATATTTTTTCAAAGACATTGAAGTTAAATTATGTTACATCCTTGGAATAGGAATATCCTTGGTTTGGAATAGCGATTTGAAAATTCAATATAAATATATATCTTATTCACGTTATGACAAATAATGATTACGATTAGGCAAGTGTTTGACAGATTCTAAAAAAAACATTGAAAACAATCAGAGATAAACTCATACTGATTAAAAAAAACTAGCTTCCTAGTCTACAATTTCTACATTTTTAAGTAGAATAATAATTTGGCATTTTTCAAAAGAAACTTATTATTGATATAAAATAGATTATTTTTGATTTGAGAAATGTGAGAAGGCAGGGCAGCGCGAATATAGATCTACTGTGTTACATTATTTGTATAACTTTCTATCTTTTTTTGGAAAAAAAAGATACTATATGGAACCCCTATATGGAAATGAAGCTCATCAAATCAGTATCTCTTTGTTATATGGATATCCAACTCGAATAACTTTTGAACTTCTGAAAAGATCTTCAAAACAGTCATCTGGATTTACTGATAATAGACGATGTCACTTTCATATTTGAAATTGATCCTTGACAAGAGATTGAGTAAGTAGATGGTAAAACTTTTCTTATATGCGCATTAGAACTGAAACAACGATTTGTAACAATGCATTACTCCTGCAGTAATTCATTAAATTGCTACTGCCTTGATATGATATATATAAATTGCAATGAATCGTTTTTTGAGAAAATTGAAATTTACTATCTTCTATCTTCAGCTGCTGCAATGAATTAAAAGTAAGACGTTTATTTTACATGTGGGTCGTTTTCACGGCTTTAGAAAAGCAAGAAAATTTTGAAAGAAACCAACAAAAAAAACAATAAATCTAAACATTTTAATGAAAGTAGTACTTGTTCATGTTTTATTTTGGAGTTCAGATTTTCTCTTACTCTCCAATGAGATTGTATTTATATATTCAGGAATTAATGTGAGATCTAAATAAGTTTTATGGACAGTGTATCTATAATTAAAGTTCACCTAGTTTACGCACTCTACAGCAAAAACTATCTATCGGAATGGCACAAAATTTGCAGTACGTCCTAATGACATCATGGAAAGGGCATCCATTAAAAAAAAAAATTAGTTTCAAAAATCCCTGCTGGTGACCAGAGGGCGTTTATAGGGGTGTATTCTGACCATGACAATGCAGTACAGCACTGATATGGGTACAATAACGTCACAAGATATTCAATATATTGACCACCATTATCTGCTACCAAGGTGATGAGTTTTGGAACTAATTTTTTTTCAATGAATGTCCCTCCCATGGCGTCATTACGACGTACCGGTACTGCAAATATGGTGCCATTCCGATAAGTAGTTTTTGCTGTAGAGTGCGTGGAATATGTGGAATTTAATTATAGACATCCTCTTTCTTATAATAACTGAAACAACTATTATATACTCAGTTGCAAAAAAAAAAATCGAACCACTATGAACGAAGTTACTGAGTTTATTGAAATTAAATATGTGTAAAGCTCATTCACAGATAATGAAATGATTACAATTTCGCAGCCGTACAGGGTCTGGCATTATCTTGTTGGAAAATGGTCTCAGGATGACGTGCCATGAAGAGTATCACAAACGACCGTAGGATGATATCGTTGAGCTGTTAGAGTTGTACACAGGATGCCTAGGGGCGAGCTGCTGTCATACGAGATAGCATCCCACAGCATCCCTCCAGGGGTTATGACTGAGTGCCTCTGTAAAACAAAGGGTGCCTTGGATCGCTGGTCCCGGCACCTCCAAACACCGATCCGATGATCACCTACTCCAAGACTGAAGCGGGATTCATCGCTGAACACAATCCGCTGCCAGTCTGCTGGCAGGCATGCTGATCGGCTACGACACCACTCCAGACGACGCTGTCGCTGTGGGGTTAAAGGCAGACGTCGTAAAGGCCGCTGTGCGCGTAACCCAATCTCTGCCAAGCGCCGTGCGATGGTGGAACGTACCACGGATGCTATGGAAGAGGCTGGAGCACATTGGATGGCGGACAATGATGCCGTTGGGGCAGTTCGGACCTGTCGCACAATCATCCGATCTTGCCTCGCAGTCGTGCACCTTGGCCTTCCAGAGCCTTTATTCCGCCGATGAGTTCTTTGCAAACATTGCTGCCAGCTCCTTTGCACAGAAGTGTTCGTACTACTGTGCAGGTGGCGGCCTATTGCTCTGTATTATCATACAGTTTCATGCATCCCGACTATGCGACCACGTTCGAAGTCGTCCAATTGACAACAAGGTCTTCGACAGCATCGTAACGGCATTTTTGGTTGTGTCTCCGATAACGAGAAAAGATAACCCGTCAGCAATTCTTACCTGTTTTATACGTAGCTACTAGCTACTTGGTGTGACCGACGTTAACACTAATTGGTCTTGCAAATTTAATCATTTGAGTATGTGGTACAATGTTCATGCGGAATTTTGGAATGGTCCGATTATTGTTTAGGGGTATTTCGTTTGTTTTTTTTGCAACAAAGTGTAATTTAGTATCTAAAAACTTTCTGAAAAAAACTTGTTAATCAATTCCAACTACATTCACATAAATTTTCGAGTAAAGTTTTCTCCTAGGTTCAAAACATTTACAAGACATTTACAAGCGAGATTTCAAACTTTAAAGAAAGGTTTTTGTTTCTGATTATTAAAATGATTGGTGGTTGAGTCGGGTTCGGAGATTGAGAACTTTCTTCGGAGTATTTCTCCTCCAGGCGGGTTCTAGGCACACGCATTCAACCAGGCTTCTTTTGTGGGGTTCCAATTTCAACCTAGTTGGATTAAGAATCATTAGGAGCCTATATTTAAGACTTCCCTGTTGTCTGCCTATCCGATTATGAGAATGAAATAAGCGTACTGTTTTGTAGGTAAACTGATTTTTTTTATACCTAAATCAAAAAAGTTTTCATTCTTTCTGTTTTATTTTCGGTGGACACTCTTTAAAAATTGCAGCTGTTGTAGAAAAATGTTTCCCAACATTTTCTACAATAAAAAAAAAAAGAAAAAAGATTGCCGAGTTTCTTCAAAAAATAAACTTTCTGAAACAATTTAGAATTCCCTCTGGCATTATTCAGAAAGATGAAATAGAAATACTGTCCTAAATTTGCTTTGACAGACTAAATAATAAAACTTTAAATCATTTCCATTACTTTAATAAATTACAAAATAGTATCATATAATTTAATTTGAGAATTACATCTAATTTTAAAAATAAAAATCCAATACTACATAAAAGTGCGGTTAAAACTTGAAGTAGTTTAATAGAGGTTCATTTAAAATAAAAAAAAATATATCATTTTATAATGAAGGTGAAACCAGATCTGTGGATTTCCAAGACCTTGGATCATTTCAAGGTATGCGCAATGGATCATTTCAAGTTCAAGGAAACATTTCTGCAAAGATGGTAATCTTGGTATCTTTTAAATTAAAAAAAAAAATTGCTGAAGCACTGGGAGTTATATTTTGTTGAAAATAAGAATTAACATTCAAAATTTAAAATTCATGATGACATCGATTATTATTGTGAAAAAAAACAATACAGTGCAGCCTGAAAAGTAAGATAATGCGTTTTTGGTGTGAAAAACGTATTCTCAAGTATACAAACTAAGCTGGAAGCAGGAGAAAGAAGTTCGGCTTCCAGAAGGACAAACATGATATAAAAAAGAAGGAATAATCACATCACGAAACATCAAATGTCCCAGGAGGCTTAGAAGAGTTCAAGAAAAACTCTAAATCACAATTCTACAAATTACAAAGTTTTCTTTTCAATGAATTGAAAAAAATGCAACTTGTCTCTCGTTATATAAGGTCCCTTTTAATCTGCAGAAACGACCTTTACGTTTTTAACTTTGAATTTAATAGGAAATTAGAAATTAATTAACTTGTTGACAATGCTTGATTTACATCTAATTAGCATTTAATTAAAGGTCGATGCATTTAATAAAAGTTCTCCGAATTTCAAATTGTCTACATGTAGTCAACAAACAATGAAAATAGAATTTAATTGAAATTGCAATTGGTTTTCGAAGTTTCAGCAATCTAATATTTTTTTTTTAGCTTTTTTTGTTTGAAGGAAGTTAATTTAATTTTCATAAGTTGCTTTTGACTTGTATTAATCTACATTTGCCAATTTTAAATTCCCTAATGTTTAAACTATCTATTCAGCTTTGAATAGAATGAACAAGGAACTCAAGCAACTACATCAATATTGACAGAATGTGTAAAATAAAACTTTAGTCAATTAGAAACAAAATCAAGCTTCCGTTTGTCGATTCTTGCTACTGACGTTCAAAGATAACTATATTAGCTTGTTGATATTATTTCAAACTAACAAAAAGAGTTAATAATGAATAGACTACAAATTGTAGCTACATAGAAATATGTCAATGAATACAGGCAAACATAAGTTCTCCTTTATAAAACATGTACATATACAATCATTGCCAAACACATTAGCGAACCCACAAACGACGAAACTCTGCATCAGGCGCCGCCACAGGTAAACGTGCCACTGATTATAGTAGGTCTGCAATTGCCCTCTGAGAACTGTCACCAGGGGTATTAGTATAGCAACGGCTGTGGGTATGTGAACTGCTTTATAATCAGTGTGGTTGTGGAGTGCAGGTGTCTGAGTTCTCGACGCACTCGACGCAGTTTTGAACCTTTTCAGAGAGAGGTCGTATCGTTAGACTGCGAAGGCAGGATGGTCGTTCCGTCCAATTGGCCGCAACTCGGAACATTCTGACTATACTGTGCGATGGTGTTAAGGGGCAGTGGAGACGTGAAGCTACAAAAACAAGCGAGAAGGCACTGGAATATCTAGGCAGACTACCAGAAGAGAGAACCTTGTCCGGCAGGCCCGAACATATCCAATTGTGTCCAGGGACACCGTCCAGATATAATATAGAGAGACTTCACTAGAAACCTTTACATCTACCCTCACAATTGAGAGGCGACTTTCAGAACGATACATACATTTTGTGCGCTCCTTGTTCATATCTTATTACTTAACAAATAAGGTTAACTAATTTGAATGGTTGGAAAAGTATTCCCTTAATTTAGACAAATGTATTTATATGACTAGATGCAAAATAATCCGCAAAGATAGCCAAGCCACAAATACCTCTAGCCAAGTAAAAACAAACACTAAGGGCTTTTTTCTTGAGTTAGATTTTTGGTGCTCTGTGAGATTTTGATTTCAATTGGAAATGTACGCTGTCCTTTGCAATTTTATTGTCTCGAATGTCCTTGAATTACATTTTTACAATACCTGAATTCTTTTGGGGGGTTTTTTCCAAAGGATTTCAAAATTAGTTTTCTAAGGATTCCTTTCCTTAGAAAACTAATTTTTGATTTCTAGACATTAAAGATGAGGCAGAGTGAACTTAAGAGATTGCTGTAACCTTGTGTTAACTCCGAACTAAAATGTGATAGCAGAATGATTTGATTGGATTTGATTGAAAAATTTTTAAGATGGTTTAAATTAAGATTTTGAAGCTGTACTAAAACAAAATAGAAAATGATGTTAAATGAATGCTTTCATAATTAAACCACAAACTCTTTCTTCTTCCAGATTAACTCACTGTATTTCAAAAAATAATTGTTTTCTTCTTCAGGTACATTACGGAGTGAAACCAGAAAAGTTTCCTCTCCTTAAATCAAAAATATATGAAATAACATCGAAAATAACAATAATTAAGTCATATCACATAATAACATTGAGTATGATAACAATATAATATCGATCGATAACAATATTGTATTATATTATATCACAGAATAATCTGAGCCTGATAATAATATGTAAATTTGAATTTGACAACATTTTCGATAACAATTTTCGTTAATCGGAATGAAACTGAACATGAACAATATAAATAAAAGGAAACATCTGAATTTGAAAATAACAAATTTGAAAATAACAAAATAACAAATTTTAATTTCCAAGTATTTCTTAAATAAATTTAAATATTCCTAATTTTCAAATATTTCTTAAATAAATTTAAAGAAAAATCATTGACTTTTAATGATCTATCTCTATTAAAACAACTTTTAGAATTTATAAAACATGACTCAATAAGATACCTATCCTGTTCATTCTTGCATTTGTGAACAATTTTAATGATAGGATCGGGTTTAAGTTTTAAGCTAATAGTGTGTTACGCCCAATCAGAAATTTCTGGTTTATTATTTTTGAAAGCATGTATGAGTGCTTTCATATTATACTTATTATTACAAAACTGATAATTGATTACTTAATATTGTACTGTAAAGAAATAACATAATGATGTAGATTATTAAAAATTAAATACGAGGCCTAAAAGTTTTCTTTTATGAATACTTTCAAATTTCAAATGATTATGTTTTGAATCACAATAATGAAATTGACTCTCGTTGTTTTTATTTTATAACAATTTACAGTTTTGTAATAAATCACAAAGCAAAGCAATCATCAACAATTTGCGATCTATCAAACGATTACATCGTTAAAAGTGACATTATTATCGATCGCCGCGCAAACCTCATTTCTTCGTGTCATTGTAATTAAAGACAAGTACAATTTCAAGCGATGCCAGCATTGAGTTCAAATAACATTGTTAGACTCTATTTCGCAGCATTCGCGTGTCTCTGAGTAAAATGGCCCGTAGCCACCTTGAGCCTGAAATTGTCCAGAGTATCATATTCATAGTCATTTCAATATAGGGAGATCCCAAATTTGTCCAACTGCCACTGTTTTCCTGACTCCATTAATGGCCGCCGTAAATAGAACGTAACCTCGATTGCGAGTCAATTTTTTTTCCAACCTCATAGGAATTCAACATGAAACGAATCATTGGATTCAGACTCAAGTTTGTGTTCGGAGAGCATTACACAGATACACACAGAAATCTTAATAGCTCTCTCTCTACGGGATCGCTATTTAAAGTAATAATAATCACTTTTGTACGAAAGTGTATTTATTAATTAGCCTCCTTTCATAAAATCAGCATGGTGATACGTGTATATTTATATTTTTCGCTAAGAACTTGTTAACAGGTAATTGATCTTCTGTTTAATTGGGTTTAAATAATTACGGATGATGAACATTCTATCTCCGTGCGATGCTTGTGCAGACACTTGCCCTCGAGGGTTGAGAAAAATCTCAAAACGTTAACTTGGTAACAACAAAAATCTAACAATGTAACGTAATTCTTTTTGTAATCCAGTTTAATTTGCCCGTGATAACATTAAAATTGATAGGATTTGCACAATATAAGTATTTGCGGATATTAATGAATTTATATCAAATATTAAACTGTTGATTGTCAATAAAAGTTGAAAATTTATAAGGAAACTTTTTTTTGAAATGTTTTAAGGTTAATGAAAACCAAAAAAGAACTGAAGAAAAGCACAATGTTACTAAAAAAGTTGTAAACTAACAAGGAGAGGGCATGGCACGGATTTTTAAGCCCTTTTGTGAGATGAAAGTACTCATGAAGTGCTTCAAAAATATATCGGGGTCCAGCAGTCTACCGTTTTCGAAATCTTTGATTTTTTTTTTTCGGAAGTATTTTCCCATGTTAGTTTAATAGCTTCCTGTCTCGAATAACAGAAGAAACGCAATGGAGAGAAAGTTCCGAGTTCAGGTATGCTGCTTTACTTCATTTTTTTTCTGTTTCCTTTCTTTTATGTTACTGAAGTTTCTTTAACTTTTTTTTAAATTTTTTCTTTTATTTATTTATTTTTTTTGCCCTCCTTTTTTCTGCTGCTTATTTATTTCTATTTATTTTTTTACTTAGGCAGAACTAAAAATACAACTAAAAATATATAAATATCTTTTTATTTTTTTAATTACAATTAATTTTAATTTAGAAAAATAAAACCTACATATCATTTATCTTTTTTTCTTTTTTTTTGTTATTTTTAATATTGGATGTAAATAAAGATAGAGATAAAAATTCTAAAGTTATGTTTTTAAATTTACAATTAATACAATAATTTTGCATACATCAATGGTTCTTTTCATTATCAGGATACAAAAAACCCAAGGGAAAGGTAAATGCTGGAGATTATCAAGATAGCGGTGCTATAAAGTTTAGAACAAAAAGACTGAAAAAAAAAATCATACTGGAACTGAGAGACAGGCGGGTGGGGGGGGGGAGGTAATCGGAAAAGGCTTGCGGAGCCTGTTGAGAGATGAAAGACACGGGGGGAAACCTTCAAATCCAGTATTTAGCCACTGCACCAGCACTTCCCTACTTCATTCACTCGAAATAGGAAGCTATTAAAATGGAGAAAACACTCCAAAAAACTTAAAATTTCTCGAAACCGGTGGATTATTGAACCCCAAACCCCGGTCATTTTTTGACATCCTTCATGAGTACTTTTATCTCACAAAGGGCATTAAAATCAGTGTTATACAAGCCATGTCCTCTCCTAGTAAGTTATTTTAGTTAATTCAGGAAGTTTTTATACAACTTTCATTAATCTGAGCAAATTCATATTGTGTTTATCCAATAAAGTTTCAATTACAGACACCATTATCCGTATCTTCACAGGTTATTAATGTTTTGAATATTAGCATGATTTATTGGAAACTGTTTATCTCTCTATCACATATAACTAAACCTGCCAAAGTGAATTTGAGCTACACAATAAATCGATTTAGAGAACTATCAATATGTGAAACATCCTGTTATTGGAACCAATGAAACTATAATTTTATATCATTGCTTTAAGCGACATGTCAATTGAAATAAGAGGAATAATTTATTAATTATTTATTGTTCAAGTTCAAATAGATAGTTTGGAAAAAGTATATACCAACAGCTTTCCTAGTTCCAAGAATAAGTAATACACAATGTTCTAACTTTATAAATATTAGTCTTCATTATACTTGACAGTGGACTACTAGATGCAAAACATCAATTGGAAGAAATTTCTTTTCAGAATTTTGTAGCAATCCAGAAAATCTGGAATGGATTAGAATTGTTATAATGTTCATAAACCTAAGCATTGCTTTTATTCTTATATACTTCAAGATTTACATTCAATTTATTAGATTCAGCTATTTAGTAAAAGCAACCTAGATTCTGACTGTAATCCATCAATGACGACGAAATATGCTGAACACGGCTGTAACAATTCGCTACCATTAAGTCCTTTGTATCCCACTGGCTAACTTTCCTCTGATCTTTCAAACATGAGTTAATATCCCCATCAACACTTCCGTTTACGAGATTTTCTTTTTGGTGACACTGTTTTCCATAGAAAATCATGAAACATTCTTACAGAAAGAAGTCGAAGTGCAATATAAGAGGCATTGAACTGTAGCTCTTAGCACTATGTTATATGTTCAAGATGATGATGTCTCCGTTTTCTACTTTCGCAAGTTCAATAGAAGGTTGAGGAATCCTTTGTTTCTTGTCTGCTTCGCTATTAGGGCAATTTACGACGAAACTCTAAGGCTTAACAAGCTAGCGCTGTTCGTAAATAGCATTGTTTACCAATTGTAAATAGCGTTGAATTACTACTTTACAATGTTATTACAACAAGTAAAGAGTAAAATTCATTCTGAACAACCATAATATTTTCAACAGAAATTTGATAGCTGCTTAACAATTTACAAATAAATCCGAAAACACAACGAAATGTAGAAAATTTCTAATATCATGGCTTTTCAAGCAAAATATAATTGGAATATACATTA
This sequence comes from Thereuonema tuberculata, assembly GCA_023159025.1. Lineage (NCBI taxonomy): Eukaryota > Metazoa > Arthropoda > Chilopoda > Scutigeromorpha > Scutigeridae > Thereuonema > Thereuonema tuberculata. Next base: position 33,533,167 of record JAFIDM010002131.1, read on the forward strand.
ATTTTAGCATAATATTTTTCATAATGACTGGAATGATCAAGTTTGCTTCTCTTCCCATAGTTAATGCTTAAGAAATTCAGTTGATATGGCAAATATTAATAAGACATTAAAAGAACTAAAAGAATCGATACATAATTTTTTTTTAAAAAGTAAAATGTATTAAAAAAGAACACTTATAGGACAGTTTCGACCAACTTAACATTGGTCATTATCGGCGACAAGATCTTTTTATTTTTATTTTTATCTACTATATTTTTTACATTTTACTTTTTTAAAATTTGTTATATGTGTCGGCTCTTATTTCTTTTAATGTCAGAATTTTTATACATGTTAAAATTAATGTGAAATTGAAAATAATGGAAATTAGTACAGAGCAAGTAAATTGCTCTGTAAATAAAAGTAAAAAAAAAAGTAAATTTCATCACAACGGAAATGGATACTTTAGAACTAATATTGACCCTATTACATTAAAAAAAAGCTTCATCTAAGTTTGTATAGATCTTAAGCTCCTCATTTAAGTAAACAACATTTAAGATTAATAAGCAAATTTTTTTCAAACAAATACATTCACTGAAGAAGTAAAGAAAGAATTGCATTGGAGTTCAAAAAACTAGTTTTGAGAAAAAATTTTCAAAAGTTATAAAAACTAATGCTTTCCGAGAATATATAAATTGATATGTGACGTCATACATTCTGAGTTTCGTCACACGACACAGATGCATATCTTGCTCTTTTCGGTGTAATGTCCTGTATTCCAAAAATGCAATCAGAAACGGTTGTGCGAAGACATGCGCTAACTAAATATCGTAAAAAAAAAAATGCAATCGAAATCCTAACTGAAGATTAATTTATTAATTCTGTTCTAGATTACCAACTGTTTAAAATAAATTTGTTTAACATTCAAATATGTCTAAAACTAAATGACAGTTATTAGGGCTATTTTTAGTTCTTGACGATTGCTCGAGGTCAGCAAACCTTTTTTCAAAGTAGATCGTTAATTTCTATTCACTTTACCATTCTGTGACAGTTATACATTTAATTTAAAACCGACAATTGCATTTAAGACTGACATATTCAAGGAAGCAAATTAAAAGATTTGTCTACTGACTTAATTCAGCAACATGAGAAACTGAAGTACAGTAAAATAAATAACAGTTGTATTTTATATGAAATTCAATTATTAGCCAAACTAAATATTGATATAAGATTAGAAAATAAAATTTCGAAAATAATTATTTTAAAAACCCCCCAAAAAATAAAAAATTTTGTGATATCAATATTTTTAATAACAGAAGAAAACTTCCTCCAAAAGAACTAATGACGTCAGAAGTGAATTTGAGTTTCTCGGGTAATTATGTAGAATTACCAGTTTTCTTACAGAATTGGAACTTCAAAAGGTGTTAAAAAGTAAATAAAGACTAATATTTTTTTCTACTAATTATGATTTTTAAAATAAAATATCAAATTTTGAAACCTTCTAGTAATTAGCGATTTTTAACAAAAGATTTTATAATTTGCAATTTGCAAAGGATTTTATAATTTCTCTTGAAGAAAATTGTGAAATAAAAGTAATTCCATCATCTCGGAAGTAGTTTTCGAAGTGGAAATTAATTTTAATTAGTTTCTTGAAATTCTCAGGAGTTGCGACACATCTAATTTAGTACTGTCGCAACTCTTCAGAATCTCCAAAAGTTAACTCATGTGAAAGGATTTCGCTACATGCTTTCATAGCAGAAATCCACGTGTTTCCTATCCAACATTTCAAAAGCAAAAGATCATTTATCAGTTATTTGGCTGATAAGCTTTTATTTGCAAAATTTTCCATAAGCTCCGAACTCTTGAAATCTTCAATAGGGTTGACCACATACACGGCAATGATGATTAGAAGTTCATCGATAAACTATAGAAAAGTTCTTCTTATCATCGTTGATAAATATCGCAAGGCAACGTAGGTTTAAATAATAATTGAAGAGAAGTTATATAAAAGCTACTGAAATACGCATTCGAAGATAACTTGATGAAACTCGTTTGTAGATATCTGGCTAGTTATTTGTAGCAATGATGTTTTTCGATTATATTTGCATGAAGCCTTTATTGGAATTAAAATCAAATTTAATTTATTCATGGAAAACGATGTTCTGTAAATTTTTACTTCCATTTCGTTAATAATTCTATTCTCGCCATTTCTTGGTACAAATTTTTCTACATTAAGTTGGGTAAATCTCGATAAGAAATAAAGAATAAAAACGCATTAGTTATAATTATGTAATCCTTTTCAGTTGAGACTAGGTTAGTGGCAAACCAAAAAGACAATACAAAATTAACTAAAAGGGATTTTCATTAAAATTAAAAGATCTTAAAACAGTAATAAATAAACAATCAAAAAGTTAAATACTAAAAAAAAAATTGGGATTTTTTTTTAAATTCTCTTCACGGAAAACTTTTAGATATTAATTTATATCAGTGAAATGTTATTATTCAAAGAATTAAATTGAAGTTATAACATTGTGTAAGATAAAGGACCAATTGAAAATACAGTGAAAAGAAACTCGTCCCAATAGTAGTCTTATGGCGTAACGTACCTAACAACACAACACAGGAATAATGTATAAAAATAATAGAAATACAATAATAATACTTATTGTACAATAGTTATAAGTGCAAGATTCACGACAGTTTAGTTTGTCATTCCATACGGTTACTATCATAACTTTTTTTTTTCAGCGCCTTGGCCGGAAGTTTTATAAGTCCTTAGTAAGTTTAAGAATATCGTAATTGCATTGCATGTAAAATTAAGAAAATGCGTATACTGATGCTTTATATAGGAAGTAGAGTAAAAGTTTTATGTAATAGCAATTAATTGAATAACGCTGTACCAGCTTAACTAAATATTACTATGTGTATCGTATATGGACATTTTCTGAATCTTTTCTAAACTTTATGTAAAAAATGACAAACTATCACCTCATATTTATATGAAAAAAAAATAAAATTGTCAAATATAGAAATCAAGTTGATAAAATAATTCTCGAAATCCTGCTTTATTGAACTTCGCGTATTATAGTTTTCATAATATTATGTTTACAGCTCAAATACTTTATACCCGATTATTCTTTCAAAAAATATTATAACATGTCATTATCAGAATAATTATTGCATCTCAATATAAATTGTAGTTGTTAATTACTATAAAGTAATAAACGATATCGAAAGTTTCAGTTATTACTGTAGGTTGATTAAATATTTCTGAATTCAAGAAATAAAAAGCAAGGAAACAAAATTATTAATTAATCTGTCGATGTTTCAAATAAAATTTCAATTTTCTGCTCTGTTAATATCTTTTCACACGATTTCCAACTACACGTTGTTTACAAAAAAAAACCTAATATTCCTCTAAAACCTACTTGGACTACACTACAGTGAAGAAGTAGTAAAAAATCAATACAGAAGTTTTCTGTTCGTTGTTGTACCAGTCATTGGTGGAAAAGAAAATTGCCCGCGATGGCAAGAAAACCTCAGACAAAAATGTCAAGCATGTCATTGGTCAAGCATGTCAATACGACTGAATTTTTTTTTGTTTGAAAATAACAAGGAAAAAGACCATCTGAAAGAAGAATGTCAATAGGATGGAGGAACAAAATTTTAACTCGCCTGATTAATTTTATTTCCAATTATGTTATTTTTACAGTCAGGAGCCATGTGTTAAAAGTAATAACGCAGTTCTTATTGAAATTAATTTGCAGGTTTGAAATAAGTAAAAAAATAAAAATTAAATTGTCTTTTAAGCTTACTAATTTTTGTTTTATAATCTGTTTCTGAAACTGTTTTACTAAGCTAAATCACCATTGAATATTGTAATAGTGATTTTTGTTTTTTTACAAAACATTTCATCTCATTCCGCATAAACAAAAAACTGCTTGGCGCTAAAAAATTTACTAAATTTTCTCTTTCATCAAATTTAGCTTCTTTATTTTTAAATAAAAAGAAATTTTCATTAGAAATTATTGGAATAACTTACAGAATCAATGAAATATTCTGAATATCATTTATTTTAAGATATGATAAATGATCTCCTGTTATATTATTATAATAAAACAGTTAGGTTTAGTTAATATGTCCGTAACTCATAGCGGAAAGATGTAGTACAGTAAAGCCTCGTGAAGTCGTCACCTGGATAAGTCGTCACTCCGTTTAAGTCGTCGTTTTCCTTTGGTCCCGACAAGGTCTCATAGCCAATAATGTAAAATAACCCTCCTTTATCTGTCACCAAATTTAATTCAACTCCGGATAATTCGTCACACTCAAGAATGGCAAAAAGCATCTGTCTTCTCCATTTTGCATGCCATCGTGTTGTCTTTTCAGCCCCGCCCCTTCACTTCACGTCACTTCACTTCAAGTCTTTACGGGGAATTTTCGACCATGCCTTTCACTTCATTCCTTTGATAACCCTTAGGGGGATTTGGGTTCTTGGAATCTCGCTGCTAATCATTCAAAGCACACATCTCGCTGCGACTCTGTCGCGTGTAGACGCTTTTCTTGACCGCTCCTGAGTGTGACATCATTTCATAGCGAGTAAGCCCCGCTATAAGGGCTATTTTTTTTCTCTTGCAATTTCGTGGATCGATTACGTTTTTAATATGCCAGAGAAACGAAAACTTATTTCGTTATCTTTTAAAGAAAACAAAAAACACTTAATTCCACTTTTTGAAAAATCAAATGTTTCGAAAACAGGTTTTGCCAAAGAGCACCATATTCCGAGGACTACATTAACAGATATCCTTTCATCGAAACAAGTAATTGAAGAAGCTGAATGCAAAGACAAAAGAAAGAGAAGGAGGAAATCGAAGTTTGACGAGATCCAGGAGGTTTTAGTTCGATGGCTAAAACATGCCAGATCGCAAAATGTGCCCATTTCTGCCGTAATTCTCAAAGAAAAAGCCATGGAAATTGCTAGGAGTTGAACATTGAAGATTTCGGCGGCAGCAATGGTTGGCTGGAACGTTTCAAAGACAGATATTGCCTTTCTTTTATGGTAACTATAAAAAGTGTTTTTTTTTTATTTTCCACTCATTCATTTGCATGAATTGATTTCTGAAAATCTTGTCTTTCTCACCGAATCCTACAGCAATTAATGAAAATACTGTATTTCAGTGTTTTTTTGGTTTTGTTTTTTTTTTCAAAAATTCCCACTCCGCTTAAGTCGTCAAAAATGTTTGGTCCCTTGAGTGACGAATTAACGAGGATTTACTGTAATAAGAATATAGATGATTTACAAAATAAAATTCTTATTTTTCTTTCTTATTGTTAATGTTATTTGATATTTTTCTTTGTCGTTTTCTTTGCCTGGCTAAGATGATACAATAATCACAAATTGTCTGATCGATAATCCGGTACTAAAAAAAAAAATAATTAAGCAATTTTTTCGTAAATGCCTGTGGTTTGGATTTTACTTTGTTTACATACACTTTACGTTAATCTTGACTATCCCTTAAAACTACTATTGTTTTAAGGAAAAATATTTTTAATTTCTGCTAAACAAATCAACTGAAGTTAGCTTTTAACGTATTATCAACATTTGATCAACAACTTACATAAGAAGCACAACTGTATTCCAATTATCTTTGTTATACAATAAACTGCCGTGTCACGGCATGAATTGCATCATAAAAACCATATACATTCTGAATTACATCACTTAACTCTAGACTACTCTAGATTGATAATAACAGGTATACGCTGAGCTATCTATCATCTAATGAAGACTGAGCAGTGTGTGTTGGAGGGAGGGGTCAGTTGTCAGAAACGGTTGGATATTCCACTCCTGAAAATTGATTAAAAATTATCTTGCTCACATTTTAATTTGCACCACAAATATTCATCGTTACGATTTTCAAAGGAAATCAGTCCAGATGTTTTATCAAGGAATTTTCTTAGTCATTTTTTTAGGGATGGGAGTGTACGGAGACCAAAATAGATAGATCTGTGTTTGAAGTTGAACCATAAATAAGCTTCATATCAAATTTTAAGAAAATCCGTCCAGTTGTTTTGGCGTAATCAGCGAACAGACAAAGAAGACAGACAATGAAGAAGACAAATGTTCAAGTTGAATAATGAATCTTGTTTAGTCAATACCATGCTATATAAAACAGATATTCTGTGTTAATATTTGTTAAATGTATACAGCTAACAGATGGATTGTCCAAAAAATAAGAGCTCCAACAGTAAACAAAGTTGAGTTCCTGATTCAGTTGCAAGGAAGTTATTAAAAAAGATAAGAATAAAATATGACTTTGTTTTCAGCCTTCCTTTTTAGTTGAAGATATTAAAGCACGAGCTTAAAAGGGAAGGTTGTAAGGCGTGCCATTCTTTCATTGTGGAACTTTATTAGTTGTGCAAGTTCCTTAGGTCTTTATTTATTTATCATTTCAAAGAGGATACTCGTGTTTGACTAAGAGATAATTATAAAATAGCAATCCTTTCCTTTGTAACATCGGGTCCATCGCCCTAACACAGAAACAAAGGAACACTGAAAATTCACGATTCTCCGACGAAATGGTCATAGAAGGACTTACTTTCAATCTGCGGAACATTCTACCCATCAACCCTCTACATGAATATAAGTGTTCACAAAGACTTGGGATGTGTTATTTGGGAAGTGAGCCAAACTACCAATAACTGGCCAACTCGTCTCTGCGGATATCCTCCAATCAACCACCGTGGACGCAGCAACAGTGTAAAGACATTGACAAAAATTTGTGAGAAGCTTATAAATACATTAAATGTTTAAATATCTAAAGAATGGACACAGCAATATCATTAAATATGTATTCAATTTCGAATTCGCAATACAATGTAGATATACCGTAATGAAATGTGATTTTTGAAGTCAAATAACATTTCAGAAATATTTACCTTTTTAAAATATGGTGTTCAGATCATTCGCGTGTCATTTTTTAAAACATTCTAAATTAACGTCTCGCCGGCGAACAAAGCCTTTTCTACATTCATCAGCTGTCTGTCTTATCTGCTCGAATCTTGTAGCCTCGATATAATGTTTAAAATTTAATGTTTATGATTCTAGAATTACTATTTTTCTAAGTTCTGTTATGTTTTAGAAATTTATTTAATGTCTTGGACCTTAAATGGTAAATGTATCAGAAAAGGTCGAAGAAAATAACGTCACTAACAAAAATAAGTAATTTTTTATTGTTCACAATTTATTTCGTAGTGTTAGAAAAGCATCATCCATCTGAATTAATCTTTGATGATCGTTAGTAGTGATTGTCATTTTCACTCAAAACAATATAAGGTTGTCGTAAAATGCTTTTGACACAAGCAAACCAGAAAGATATGATTGAAAGGAATTCTATAGGATTAGTGTTACATTATATTGATAAGCCCTAATATAGAATTTTTGTACTAAAAACTTTTACACGGAAATATTCTACGCAGATCTTCCCTGAGATTCCAATGAAGCCTAAGAGAGTAGCCTAGTAGCAATAGAACTTCTCGGCTGCTGCGAGCGGTCGAAAACCCTTTTGCCAACTGAGATTTAACCAAGCATTAACAAGGAAACTGGTGTCGTTGAACTAAAAAGAACATACTTTTCGGAAATTTTCCTTCAGAAATAAATGAAAAATTCTTAAAAACTTTAAATTAAACGACGAAACCGAACAGAAATTCTTGTTATTAAGTTTTTCAATAGCGCGCATTCAATCGAACGCAATCTGTAAACTAACATGCTGAGAGGGAGCAATCTCGTATCACAGAGCAAGCGTCTCAAAATTGTTTAAATTAAATCATTATAAAAAGATTTTGCTTTACTGTACAAAAGTAGTTTTAAATTTGGATCAGAAATTTTTTAAGGAAATCAATGAAGAAATAAATCATCAATTATAATTTGATGGTTAATAAATAACAATTAATAATCTAACAATTTATAAATTTGGAAAAACATTAACAAATATTGAAATAACTTGTTTTAGTTCGGAAAACATTACCACATAATTTTCAGTTAATATTTTAGTTAAGGACTTTGTTATAATTGAATTAATTAATTTTAAACGAGTTATTTACACACTGCTCATGTAATTATGTAATTAATTAAATTCCAAAAGAAATAAGATAATTTATTTAAATTTTAAAGTAATACTGTTACAGAAATTGTTTCTTAAAGTTTAAAACTGTTTAAAAGTTTATCAAAATTCAAGTTTTGACATTTTCAGTTGCGATTCCCCTTCCCCCTCCCCCCAATAATAAAAAAAATTTGGCTGAAAAATTTGTAAATTTTTCATGTACAGTCGTTTCAAATGCCAGGAATTCGAAATGTCATTGTTCAATAAGCTTTTTTTTTCATTTTCAGAAGTTAATTATATTATCTAGAGATTCATCTACATTTCTAAAAAGATAAATTTCCTCTACTTGTATAAATTATACTTCTTAATTATATATTCTAACTTTATTAGACATATTAACAAATTTCATCTGAAGTTTCGTTCCAACTTCATCAAGATAAAGTTTTAATTAATGAAGGAAACGGGCACACAGCCACAGAACTCTCGAGAAACAATTGAAACAGATAACATTCTTTATTTCTAAAAAGAAAATCGCAATATTTAGAAGCAAGAAAAAATTATTTAACCTAAGGAAAACTTTTTAAGTTATTATTTCTTAAACTTAAATTTAATAAAATGTCGTGGTAGAAGGACTTTCTTCTAGATTCAAAAGAAATCTATTGTTATTTTATTTCCAAAGAAATCAAAAAATATATGTTCTATACCCCATTCTCTTATGGATACACCATCATCCCGAGTTGATTTCTTTGTTTTGTTTTTCAGTAATTAGCTTTTTCTAGTTTCATTAAAAAATGGTCAAAATAAAGCAGGTTTTATTTCAAAGCTATTAAAAGCTTTTCTAAACAGTATTTTTAGAAATAGTGAATTTTTATTTGATTTGTTTCTGTATTAGAGGAATAACTCCATTTATTAATTACCATTCCCATATTAAATCAAGGTTATAAAAAATTATTACAAAAATTCAGTGTTGTATACATTTTCTAAGTTGTCTTAAAAGTTTTAACATTCGAAAACATCATTAACCACTTAGTTATTCCAAGATAACAATAACTTTGTTATTGAATCGCATTAGCCGCTGAAGCTTCTTTTCGATTGATCACAAAATAAACTTGAGAGGGATTGTTCTGACTTTCTTTAATTTTGATTTTCTATTTTCTGTTTGTTGGACCTTAGTATAAAATAAACAATTCAGTTCATCTATGTTGACATTTTGTTAGAAAAATCCACCTAATTTTCTTCCATTTTTCAATGTCTGACTGAAAACATAAGTAAAAATGATTCTTTACTTATCTTGGAATTAACTCATTTTCTTAAGGAGGTGAGATAATGAAGATGACATTACCATGTAATGTTAGAAAAAATCTTAATAATGACTTTTATCTTTCATCAAGTTTAGTTTAAAAAAAATGGAGATAAAGATATAGAAGGAAAAAAATGTGTTAATCAAAAGAGTGATTTGTTTTTTTAGCGTGAAATAATTTCCTAACTTTGACAGGAAGTTAAGTTTCAAAACTTAGATAAAACAAAATTTTGGCTGTGGAATTGGAAATTGTGGCCTATTTTTGACGGATCGTTATTTATTAATAGTTAATAACCCTATCCGGTATACGGAGCTCCCACGCTTCCAAGTACAACGGCCTTTCGCTTACCTTGACAGTATGAGCCGGTCCGAAGCCCGAGCAGCACCAGCAGCAGCACCGGTATATTCCTGGTTCTCCTGAATTTCATGTTATTCCATAGAACAAAAACCAGAGTTTGCAGTTTGCCACAGAGGGTCTCACTCTTTCGACAGCGGGTGGGGTCAAATCAGAAGAGGAAACCCTCCGATCTTTATCCGTGTGTTTGGTTAAGCACGTGTCCTTTGGTTAGGGACACTTAGTCCACATGATACAGTCACCGAGAATGAACTGCATGTTGTGGGAGACAGGAAACGCCAGTCGGCAACAGTTTCCCGTTTGTAGCGCTAGATGGTGCTGAATAACGAGAAACACGGATTGTGCGCCACTGCGCAGGAGGAGGAGAACCCTTGCAGAGGCATCGATTGGACTCATGTCGCTGCCTCGCTTGACCTGATACAAATGTAATCAAGGATGAATTAGTTTTCAAACTAAACAATTGGAACGGAATTTAATATCCAGCATTCGACAATCAATCAGTAGCAATAAAGTTTCCAATCAGTGAACCATTGTGATACAAAGATAAAGATATTAGTTTGAGGCTTTCTAAGTTCTACTGAGATTTGCTTTGTTTGTAGCGAAAAAGACCAAATGAACACTAGTAGTTATAATATTTAAGTTAAATATCCAGCATTATTTTACTTTAGAAAATCAAATTCCATTGAGCACTGCTAGATTTTCTATAGATATTAAAACACGAAGTCTTAAGAGTCTTCTTTAATTCAAATTAAAAATTTAATTTATTTTTTTATTTACTATTAATTTAATTTCATTTACTATTTATTACTATTTACTAAATTTCCTTTCTCGTTGAAACAAAAAATGGTACCTCAGAAAATTGACAATAAAATAGTTATTAAGACTTGTTTGCCATTAGAAATTGAATGTTATTAACAGGAAATGCAGTTTTGTAATGGTTTCATTTATATTATTTACAAGAAATAAATATCATTAATAAATTACAGTACCCAAGCCTACTTTTTGTAAGTATGCCTAATAGGACTGCTAACAACTAAAAAAACAATTAGTAGATTTTGATTTTTTTTTATGGTACGAAATTCACATATATTTCACATATATTAATATTAATGTTATTGTATATTAAAAGCCTTCAAAAACAGCATTAATTAACAAAATTTGAATTTTTCTAAAGAAATGATGTAAAGTATTTTAAGTAATGAACGTTCAATATTAATTACAGTAGAATTTCGATTATCGGTCAGAGTATATAGGACCCAGATCGTAAGAATATGTGTAATAAAACAATAGACAAATGTATTGAACTTTTTGATTCTATTACTTAATACCTAACTTCATGAAATATAATTAAACTTTAATTATTATTTATTTTTTTATCGGGTCATCAGAAAATTATAGTCCAAACATCTATAATTACTTGGTAGTGGAAGTTAAGTGATGATTAAGAGAGACTGAAGAGGATAATGGATAATCAATAATTATGAATAATAGATAAAGTTCTATTTTACTTAAGTAGTCAACGAAGAACTGATGTGTTTTATCCAATTAAATTTATAGGATAAGAATAGATATATTCAGTAAAAAAAGCTAAAACTTCGTATTAATCAACATTTTCTTTTGAAATTTCGTATATATTTATGTATATCTATTTTTAAGAAACTCAAAATTCATTATTATTTTGGGAGAATAAACACCAAAATATCCTTAAGATCTGCATAGCTACATTCGCCGCTCTGCTTCAGTTTGCCAGCAAGATGGCCGTCTTAGTTTATTAATGGGGAAATAGTTCATAATTTATCAGTATTTGAGTATTCTACTATCATATGCCGTTGTTTGGTGCTTCGTTGCTGCGGTACTGAAGTAAAGGCTAATGGATCTCAATTTCTTTCTAAAAAATATCTAATAATAAGACTAAAGAAATGATGTTCTGAATTTCATAGAAGACATTCAAGTAATTTTATTTTTGGAAGCTCGGCAGTCTATGTTATATCAGTGTATATGAATAATGTACTAAGCTATTAAAACTAAAAATGGTCCCATCAATGATCCCAACAATGCGTCCGTTTCGGATAAATGAAATTCCGGATAATCCGGAATATATTGTATTAAACCTGTACTGTATATGTTATTAATATTTATTATATTAATTACTGTACTTTAATGTTTTTAATAGATTTATAGTTACCTAATCGCTTGTGTACGCTGTTAAATATTGATTATAGCGACGAAAAAATGCTTTTGTGTTTTAAAATCGTTCGGATAAACAAGATTTTCGGATAAACGCGATTTGGACATACGAGTTTTTATCCGAGAAATGCTGCATTTTGTTGATCAGTTAATTTTGGCCACATGGTATCTACGTGTGTTGCACAACTTTATAATCTAATATGTGACATCCTTTAATGTGCATAAATAAGAATAGCGTAGACTAAAAAAATATTAAGATTCAAATTTACGTGAAAAATTTGTTCATTTGTGTTAAAATTTCGGTTCAAAAATCTTATAACTTCAGATCGTTTTTATTATTAAGAGTTTATTATTATTTTCCTACTTATACAAAAATGTACAAATTATTCTTGTTACATCACTAAGGATCTACAACTCAACAATACAAGTTTCACTTTAAAACGTAAAATCACGATTAACTTAAAAATTAAATTATTTTAGAAAAATGAATTTTAATGATGATGAAAACTTTACCAAAATTCATCGTTTTCAAAACTTACCTGCCTATTTAGGTAGCAGTAAAGAACCATTGTAAAATAAGCTGTATTAAATAGAAAAAAGGTTATTAATGGCTTTTTTACATCGTGTAGTGTTCTAAGGTTCTTATGGTAATGATATCTTATTTTAACTCCGTTTCTCTATCAGGATAAAAGAAAATATTTACATATTACAAAAACGAAAGACTGAACGGACTAACAACAAAATAAAACATGTTAGACCTAATTATTATACTACTTTTGTATTCTTACCTGCAGATATATTAAAAAATTGCAATATATTGTTACAAGACAAAAGACTGGAACCACAAAGACGGAATTATGTAAGAAGGATGTGACATAACTTTCGATTCCTTCTAGAAGGACATAAATGAAAACGTTTCCTATATTCCGTCAAGATGAAGCGAATTCATGTTTTAACCAAGATTCGAATCAATACACGTCTGTGGTCTAGGCCTTATAACTGTTCAGAAAATTAATCACTTCCAAGTAATAATACAGAAAGCCTGACAACGAGGAAAACGGTAACGCCTACTTCTCTTAATATTTGAAAACATCGGACTTCTGTGTAGGGAGATTGGAGTCCAGTGCCATAACAACCACTATATGAAAAATCGGTTAAAAACCGTGAAAATCCCAACAACAGAAAGGAGATTGGATTCCCAAAACCTTTTGTAAAATCTTGAAATTAAAAATTTTATAAATGCATTTATTTCCGAAAAGTAATATTTTTTTTAAAAAATTTCACTTAAAGTAGTAAATTTAACTATTAATAATTATGTACGTAATAAAATCCAGCATAAAAGCGCGTATGTTTAAGAGCGGTAATTTCAAAACCATTAATTCTAAAAAAAACAGTAAAGAGAAATTTTGCTAAGAAAAATAAGAATAAAAACACACACATTTACAGGATTCACTGAACTATTTTTGGAAATTTCGTACTGGGATCCCAAGACAGATTCTTTCGATGTTCCTACATCTCGCCACTGAGCCATGAGTACTGGGCGAATCCAACTGACGAGATATAGGAACATCGAAACAGTCTATCTTGGGTTTCCGGTACAAAATTTCCAAAAAAAGGTCAGTGAATCATTTAAATGTGTGCATTTTTATTCTTATTTTTCTTGTTATATATGTATTATGCACGTATGTTATTATATGTATTAAAAAAAATGCTATTACAAATTTTGAACTTTAATGAAAAATTTTTCAATATTGAAGCCTCAAATTTAAATAAATTGGAAACTAATACTTTATACATAAAGAAACTATCGTTTAGAAGTTTTTGTTAAAATTAGGTTAATTAAAATTAGGTTCATTCAATGAATCTTTTAACGAAAATGTATTGAAGTTACCTTGGGGACAATGTCGCAGATGAATTGATTGAATGATGATTTCTTATGATTTCGTAAAATGATGATTTCTTAAATGTGATAATCAAAATAAATAAAGAAAGAAAAATGAGGTTTATTGCTTCTTCTAGCATTTGGACGACTACGTCGTCAAGATAAAAAAAACGAAACCCCTAGCTATTTATTACCATTTATTTCCACGTTATTTATATTATTTTCTGTGAAATTGTTTATTATTTTTCGTTGAATACAGAGAAGTAAAACTATAGCATTATAGTCAAATTATGACCCTTGGAGTCACGAAAAGTAAAGTTCAGGTGTACGAGGGCCACGAGGACTAAGTTAAGATTGGATGGTCAGCCCGAGGTTCTACCGGTTTTATCCCCAAGGAAGAAACCCGATAGCCCTTTGACGCGGGATTGGATGAACCTCAAGAACCCATCTTGAAAAATCTCAGGGAACCCACAGAGATCGAACCAGGCTCCTCCAGGGAAGAAAATAATTCCAGAAATCTTCTCATCACACACAGGCAAAATAATATTTTTTTTTAATTAGTGTCTAGAAAGTATTTTATGGTGGAGGTTAAATTTTGCAATTTTGAATTTTCCATTAAAACTAGAAGTACGAAAAATACTAAAAGTTTAATTTTGAATACATTATATTTTTATTTGCTTTTTATTCCCTTAGAAAGAGTTTATATTTAGATATGATATCAATCTGAACATTTAAAAATGCATATTTATTATTATTATTTTTATTGTATAAGGGGCATTCAAAAAGAAACGAGCTGGAGGCCTAGGAACAGAAACCAGTACCGGTATTGGGAAGTATTGGCCCTGCTGTTAAAGCACTTGTCCCCCTGCAATTCAAGGCGGTGAATGGCTGTCTCGTAAAATTCCCGGGGCTGCATTGTGAATCAGTTCCGCAAGTACTGCATGACATCGTCGTCCGAGGTGAAGCTTTGCCCCTCAGAGCCTTTTGTAGGGGACCCAAAAAAATGGCGTAATCGCAGGGAGAGAGGTATGGACTGTATGGAGGGTGATCGAGAACCTCCCACTTGAATTTCTGCAAGAGCGCCGTGATATGGGGCCTTGCATTGTCGTGGAGCAGAATGACCTCCCAGGCAAGCTCACCTGTGAGGTCATTCTACAGCCAGTGCCAATACTTCCGACATACCGGTACTGGTTTCTGTTCCTAGGCCTCCAGCTCGTTTCTTTTTGAATGCCCCTTATAGGTTTATTTTATTCAGCGGCCTTTCAGCAATGTTAATTCTTAATGCTTCTGTGTATAACAGTAATGTGCAACACAGAAGACCAACACAGGTCTTTATAGAAATGAAACATTTGTTTTAGTCTTGCAAATTTCCATTTTTAACTCTTTCTCGCTGTGATCGGTTAACTCAGAAGATAAAAAGAAGTAAAGTTAACGGAGATACGTCGGAATACAACTGAAAACTAAAGCTGTTTTTTACTATTTAAACAAGAAGTTACCGAAAGAAATTAAATCTACTTTCCTCAGCGTTTTTCCTTCTTTTTTTTAGAGAGATATGTGATAGCGAGCAAAATCTGTAGCTATTGCGTTTGTCGTGTCCGTCCGTCCGAGTCTGTCCATCCCCTAACAACTCCCAAACGAAAGGTCGGATCGACAAACGGATTTACCATCATGTTCAGAGGCCCAACACTGTAGAATGTCGTATTTTCAGGGACAAACGCCCCATCCCCATGTTCGAGATATTTGGCATTGCTTTCATTGGATTTCCACTGTTAACTTAAATGTTAGAAATGTAACCACCTCATTTCAGTTGTCAGCTATAGCTTGATGGTTAAGGTTTCGGACTTAATTTTTTTTTTCTCAATGGTATTTTTTTGTTTTTTCTTATTTTCCTAAGGTTTTTTCCCTAACTTTTTTTTTAATTTTTCCTTTCGTTATTTTCCTTTCGTTTTCCTACGTTATTGTACTTTCTTTTTTTATTATTATTTTTTATTATTATCTTAAATGTATACTTTAGTAGAAAATTATAGTCACTTGTTTTTTGTTTCCTTTTTGGTTAAAGTCGAAAACGACAAAACGAAAAGAATACATTAATATTTAAATTACAATATCTGCTGAAACAAATAGCAGAAGTTTTCCATTTTCGAAAAAAAAAATGATCGAATTCTCATTAAAATTAATACTATTTGTACAACATAAGAAAATAATAATATCAAATCATCACATTTTTGTGGCTTAGTAAAAAGATTAAATATTCATTTTCTAAGAAATTGATGAAAATTCGAAACTAAAAGCTTTCAATGGAAAACTTGTATCATGGAAACTGATTTCACACTGGCATTTGATAAATCTCAATTTCCTTAGAAATGTAAGCTAAAACTAATTTCTTGGCTGAATAATTTGTTGTTCGAATAATATATTGGCTGTAACTTACTAATCTAATACTGCTCAGATATAGAACATCACAAGGTGTCAATGTCTAGTGACATAAGATTCTTTCACCTCTGAAATCATTTAAGATTACAAACAAACAATTAATTGTTACTTAATATTATCAAAATTTGTTTAATTAATTGAGGTCAGTAATTCCGAGCCCTCTGTAATTTTTTTGGTTGGGTGATAAAAGGTGTTTATCTTATTTCTTGTCTTGTTTCAGGATTTTTATTTTCGTAAAATTTTAAAAGAATGTATTTTAACCAAAAAAAAGATTGCTTCAGTTTGTAGGATTCTTTAGGAAGCACCAGGATAAGAACCGTCTTCAGACGAAATTCAGATGTCCGATTTCAGCAGACAGTGTTTACCTGATTGTCGGTTCCTTTGAAAATCGCTGAATCCTTTCCTTCAAAATCTTGAAGAGTAATTTATGACCATTTTGTATCCGACTTTTTACATCTATAGCATTTACTGTATACAAACGGGTTTTCCAAATATGAAGTTTCAAATTGAAAGCTTAATACGGTGCATATTTTCAAAACGTTCAAACAGGAAAATCGTCTGAATCTTTTTTGTTTTCCATCGTCACTGGATGAGTTCCCATTTCATGCTTTGTCAACATTGACTGTTTTTCTGCTCTTGAAATACTCTAGACCTCAAAACTTAGGCAAGATATATATTGAGGTAACTGAAATAAAAGCACAAAGTCGTATATCTTGCTTGAGAGCCTACGAACAAGTTAACTCTGCAAACGAAATTGACATAAAGACAATCTATATTCAGTATAAAATTTAGCTGATTTATATTTCAATTCACCTTAATTTTAGTTTGATAAAAATCGTCAATGCAATTTAAAAAAACAAAAGACATAAGAAACAAAGAAAATGGATAACAATGATTGAATCCGAAGGAAGATAATATCAATTAGATATATCGAAGTAAATAACAACCTGTTTTGCTGTTTATTGCTTAATTTTTTTAGCTCCAATGTTGTTGAAGTGAGTTAATTATTCTCACTAAATAAGACTGAGAAAACTGAGATGTTAAAACAAAGTTTCGATAAAATTATCAAAATTTTTATAAAAATTCCTGTTAAAGCCGAATAAAATTTCGAACTAAAGTTTCATTTTTTCCTCAATCTAATTAAATCACCTAAATTCAAATTGGAGTTACATTTAGCAACAATAACAGAATTTCTACATCAGAAATATCATGTTAATTGAAGCAAACTACACCTACCACTGTAGATAAAGCTTGTTAAATATCAAAAGTTAATTAAAACATTGAATTGAACAAATCTAAAATAAACGTAACTGTCAAATGACCAGTAGCTTGAACAGGCGAAACAACTATTCAAATATAAGTGCAAATATTAATTAAATAGATTTTAGGTTTACGATGAGCCAGTGGTCCAACGCAAATCCTAATGATCGAAGTTATGTCAAAATAATTAATAGCTCGGTTAAAACGGATTCTACTATAAACAAAATATATTTTTATATTTTTAATTTTTTTTTTCTCATTTAAAGAATCTTCTTATCTTCTCCACTTGCTCTTTGTTTTGGACCAATCACTATGTAATTCTCATTTCAAATTGGAACTGCTTTAAATGAAACAGTTTTTTGCAATTTTTATTTATTTTTCAAGATCTGGTTTCTTCTTCTTTTTGATTGTTCATCTCTTCTCGAATAATCTCTTTCTCGTCCCTCTTGAGATAATTTCATTGGCACTTTATATATATTTAGTATTTGAATGAAAGCAAATTCACGAATATAGTCATTACATTGCAATTTCCATAAACGTCCAAAATGTAGTTTTTGATTTGATTACTCAATAAATTTAAACAAGTGAATATAATTTTGTGCTAAAGCATAAATTTAAGGGGGACCCATAACAAATATAAAAATTAATAATAACAATAATAAAATAGGAAGTATATTTTAACATAACTAAAAATTAAAAAAAGTTAAAAAAATAAAACAATGTTAGGAAAATAAGTTAAAATAAAATAAAAAAAAGCACGCGAAAATCGAGAAAAAAAAACAAAACAACAATACATACACGAACCGACAACCTCAGCATACGAATCCGAGAACTTAACCATCAAGCTACAGCTCACAATTGACATAATAGCTCACAATTGACATGGTGACATTTCAAACATAATTAAGCTAATGGCGGAAATCTAATGAAAAACAATAAAAAAAAAAAACCTTATGGAAAAAAAATTACAAAAAAAAAACCATAAGAAAAATAAGTAGAAGAAATCCCCCGAGGATGCAATATATAATCTAGAAGAAGCATCGATACGATTAGTTTTCTGGCCTCATCCGATTTTGGTATTGCAACGAAGTTCAAAGGAATTACCGGTGTTGTTACATAGTTGATGTTCAGATGTTCCTGTTCGTTGTTATTCAGTAGCGTAAGCTTTAACTACATTTGTCAGACTAAAAAACAGAAATGTCTACGGAGTTAAATGTTAGAAGAACGGATATCAACAATTAATTAGGATAACAGAAAGCAGAAAGTTTAAAGTTAACTAGTCATCATGGAACCTTGATTTAAATGGACAGCCAGGATAATATTCAGTTAACTTTATTTACATTGGAATGGAAAAATATTTTACACTTGAATCGTGAGAACTAATTACACAGTATTTAATTTAGTTCAGAATTTCTACAAGAATCGAATGAGACGAGATCAGATATAATTATAAGATTATTCTAGTTGATAAGGTCCTGGGAATCGAATGTTACTATAACATTAGATCTAAACATCTTAGTTTGTATGAGAAAAGATCTGCTTTCAAACACATTTAGCAGTATGAACAGAAACGATGAATTCTGTATCATTCAAGGAAATCAGATTAATTAGAATAATCTGATCGGACGAGATCGACTTAAAAGATTATTCAAGTGTAAGAAAGAAATTAAGTCTAATGGAATATTAGAGTTAGTTTAATATTTAGTTTGCTGTGTTTATATACATATTAAGAACTTTAATTTTGAGGAATTGGAAAGTTTTTTTTTTTCCATTGAGGTAATTTTGTACTGTGGAATAGTAAATAATAAATACGATTTGGAGTATTTTATCTGAGTTGAGTATATTATTTACAAGTATATATTTCGAGTTAATTTAATTCCTGTACCGTAAGTTTAATTATGGATCTCTGTATTTTTGGGTATTTAAAATAAGGATTTATCCAAGTCCGATGATGAGTGGTGGAAGTATTGCTCGAAACATGTAACCGTTTAATGTTATAATTTTTAAATATTGCTATTTCAAAGTGTGTTATCGTTGGTATTTTATGTCTCCAGCATTATGTTCTGTCTCGAACTAAAGTTCAGGAACAAATGCATATTATAATTTCATTCTCTAACGAAAGACGTTATGATCAACGCATACTTGTTATTGTCCCCATTGTGTTAATAGTGAGAGCTCTTCTAAAGGTCCAACATCAACTGAGAATCCCAACGTTCAATATGGGCCACATCCTAGCACAATAGTCTTCTTTTTCTGATATATCGCGTTCCCACATACTCATTATTCCAGCCCTGTTAAGTTCGTAAGCTTACAGGTCTCGTATTCTGTTGAATTTCTTGGCCGTTCGTTGCAATGCTGAACTGAAAAGTATAACTTCAGCAAAGGCATGATGAATTAAGTAGATTAAATGGGACATGGATGCTGTGCAATTTTAGTAATAGAAGTATGTATATATTGATACATACTGTACATATACATAAATTTAATTTGCATTCGATTTAATTGTATAATGATTTTTTTTTCCAGTTAAACTGTTATCTTTTATTAAACTGCATTATTTGATAACTTCGAGATGAAAAAATAATTTTGTTACATTCAATAAATATTATATACACCTCACAGAATTTATACATCGTTCATTTATGTTGCTTTTAATTTAAGTTGCATTAGACTTCAAATTTTTAAAGATAATTTAAAAAGCAAATATTGATGGTCATAAAACTCGTAGAATGTATTCTAGTAATCATACAGATAATTAAGTAAGGTAGAAATAAATAGTTAGTTCTAAATGTGTACAAATTAAGAGCTGTTAAGTAAGAGTAGCATTTCAGTTTTACTTATTAAACTGAAGATGTGAAGAAATAAAGAAGGTCATTAACTTCATTATTCTTCGTTTATATAGGCAATTAGAAAATACTGTAAATACCAGGAAGACTTACAGCTACAATAACCATAATCGTATCAGATGACCACTAGAGAACCTTCGACAATAAGAATTCGTGCTTAAGGATGTAAGCCGTGAAATAAAGCTGAAACATTGATGGGACCGTCTTCCTCGATGCCTAAATCCCCGCTTACATAAATGGAAGCAGCCAAGTTAAAAATACAGCTAACAGCTCCACAGGTGAATGTTCCGTATCTTCTGGTTAAAGATGAACAATTAAGAGGGGCGTAGGTTACAAGAGAAACAAAACTAAAATGGTTTAGAGATACTAAATATTACATACGACTCATAAATACATCAGATATAGTTGGTGTATGAAATTTACAATACCCAAAAGATTGCATTAAAAATTAATCAAAAAGAAACAAAAAAACCTGGGAAAAAATTAGTAAAATTGAGAAAGAAAGGAAAATAAAAAATTTCAAAGATCGATTGAAGAGAAGAAATGTTAACAATTTTATAATTATAATGTTTTCTGATAATGTTGGAATAAAATTGGAATTTTAATATCAACGTACTTTACGGTAACTGCTTATCTATTCGTCCTTTTTAATCAATACGAACTTATAATTTTCAAGAAGAATTTTTATGAAATAACTTTCATAAGAACACTTCTTGAAAATTACAAGTGCCTGTCTACAAAAGGTCAAGTAGTTTTTTAATTATCTTGATGACAAACAAATAATCAGCCTCTTGACTTCAAAGTATATTTTATAACTTTGTTCTTTTTTGTTGTAACCCCCTTTTTTTCTCCAACACTTCGTAAGAATCGATATTACTTTTAATACCAACCTACAGTATCATAGCCATCAGATAGATATAAAAGTAGTGAATTTCAAGAAACCATTATAGAATAGCTAATAATTTCTACAAATGGAAAAAAAGAAGCAATTATAAAAACCTTTTAAGAACAGATAAAAGTATCTTAATTGAAGTTGCAATGAAAGCTTTAGTATTATTATTATTATTATTATTATTATTATGTTTGTATGTTTCAAACCTTGGGTTTCCCCAGCAAAAACAATATGGCGGGTCAAGGACCAAAGCACATACTGCCAAGTGTAAAGATGTGTGCAAGAATGATTAGGGATGTGTGCTTGTGTCCATAAATTTCCTAACTATGCGTGTAGTGTTGAGTACCACAGCCTTCTGCAGTTGTGCATAAGTGTTTTTGTGAAGTCCTAGTGTGCTGAGACTGTGGTGCAATGTGTGAGGCACCAGACCAGTGGCAGACAGAACGATGGGTACAACACGTACTCGATCCTGCCTCCACTGCTTCTGGAGCTCGTGTGCTAGATCAGTGTATTTACTGATCTTGTCTGCGTGAGTTTTCTGCATGTTCTTGCTGATAGGCACTGCAATATCAATTAGATAGGTCTGTTTGTTGACCTTATCAACAAGTGTGATGTCTGGTCTGTTCTGATGTATGGTTTTGTCTGTGTGAATGGGGCGGTCCCAGTATAGTTTATATGAGGGTGATTCTAATACGCTTTGTGGTATGTACTTGTAGTACGGGACCGTGCTCTTAATAAGTGAATGTTTGTGTGCTAGTTGTTGATGAACGATCGATGCTACCTGATTGTATTATTATTATTATTATTATTATTAATATTACTGCTACTACTACTAACAATAACAGCAGAAGTCAATCCTGATTATTTCAGTAAACAGAAATTCAAGTATCCAGTAAAATTTACTTAATGAGTTCTTATGAATATGTGAAATGCTGCTAATCTAATAAGACGTGAAAGTACTATTGATTGAAGGACAAAACTCATTTAGTAAATCATTATAACTTAAGGGCCATGTACACATTCTATCAGTCTTTTGCTACGCCAATGGTTTTGCAGGAGAGTTGCTGCCGCTCAAGCATTCCTAGTGGAAGCGATGCAAGCGTTGAATTCATTAAGTAGGTCTAAATTTTGCAGAAACACATACAGACGAAGGAACCCTAATAGCCTCGCCCAAACGGGATGGCTAATAATAATAATAAAAGTGTTCCGAAGGTCTGCTTCGAAAACTTACAATTATGATCCATCAATTATCAGATAGAATCCATCATTGTTTGAGCTACAAACTGAGCATTATTTGACTTCAAGATTACAGGTGAATTGCCACTTTACTGTCAATTTTGAATTAGAAAAAATGCTATTTTTTTAGAAATAGAAGTGTGAAGATTGTAGCAGTATCAGCGAAAGCTAGCACATAACATTTATAAGAAACGATGAGAAATGTTATTGGTGAAATAATAAAACTTATTAATATCTGCAATATTATCTGAATTTGCTCACATATTTTGAGAAATTTTATTCAATTCTCTACTGCATGTGAAAATAAGCGTGGAAATACGACAACAAGAAAGAAATTAATTAATTGTAAAGAAATATTTAAATAAAACTACACAATTAAATTTAAATATTTATATATAAAATATCTTAAAGTCTCACAGCTAAAGTGCAGAATCAGTAATACACATTTTATCTGCATTTGTGAATTCTCATGGACCAGCTTCCTAAGCAGTAAAAAATTCAATCACCATTCTACTCTCTACGTATGCCTACCCCAGCGGTCATTTTGGATGAATTGTGTAAGGTGGTCGACGAACAAGCACAGCGCCTACCAACTTGCAAGAATCAAATATAAGACTGTTTCGTGTTTGCATAATGTTTTTTAAAAAAAAGAAAAGAAAGAAAGAAGATGAACTGCGCTTATTCCGACTCTTTACCAGAGTGGGAATATGCGTAGTTCATCTTCTTTCTTGACTTCCTGTGATCCTAATTCATCAAGATCTACAAAAACCAAAAAGCAGCAGAAAAAGTTTAATTAATATGAACTGTTTTTTTGAAACTAATACGAAATGATAATAGGAACATCATTGAAAATCGTAAAGAATGTTTGCAATGATTAAGACTGAAATATCAATATTTTCATAAAAAATTATAAATGTTCCTCAATAGTTCCATTTCAGAATCAATGAGGACAATATTACATAAGGTATGTGATACACCTTGTGGAATATCGATATGATGAGGTCGATGTCACATCTAATCATCAACGTCGATGTTCAAGAAATTGAGACATGCTATCTCTTTATTGAGACATGCTCTTCCATCACTTCGACTTCTATATCTTCTTGATGAAATTAATTCACCTATTCAAACACTATTGGTCATCTGTTAAATTAATCTTATGAATATTCAGAATTCAAAAACGCCTCGAAATTCATTTCGACTTCTAGATGTAGAGAACCCAACAGTTATCCTAAAAAAAATTCGGGTCATAATTACTGCAGCAGATGTTTTATACTCATGAACAGTACCTTCCTTAGGAGTAAAAGTAGACGCGTTTCCTGAACGATAGATCAAACTTCCTTCTTTACTAATTTTCTAGGAATTTTCTTTGGTCAATGTTCAGAGAGTAGCGGAGCCAACCATAGCTTTCTGCCAATTGCAATTGAGTCAGTAAATGTTAAGTCTTTTATTAACAGAATTTAGCCAATGCACATTAGATGGCTGAAAGAAACCAATGTTCTCTTATACCATCTCATAATAATTATCACCTGTATCTAATGAGAAGTCTAGTTAAAATATATCATTAGCATATCAAATTAAAATTACTTATATATGTCTTCTAATTCCTGAAATAGCCTCACCGATGTCATGTAACTAAGAGCTCCAATAATCGATATGATTATTATACAAGGTACATAACATTCTAAAGACTCTCGGAAATGCTTTACTTGTATTATAAACTGTCCATTTTCCATATATCAATATGACAACGTTTTAACTTTATCCATTCTAATTAGTCATCTTCGCTTTCAGTTCGAAACACTTGATGCTTTCATTTTTAATCAAGAAATGATTTAATCAATGTTATCTAAGAAGATTAGGACACCAACATCATTTAATTGATAGGATAGCATAGGTCTATTAAAACCTTTGTATAAACATATGCTTTTCTTCCAAAAATTATTTTTTATGTTGTACGTAAACTTCACTTCTTCAATATCTAATGCCATTAGAGCATTTTGTCTTTAGGAGTTTTCCATTTCAAGTTTTCCGCTCTATTTTGAGTTGTCACTTGCAATCCACGAAAAATCTGTTGACTGCTTCCAGTTAAATTGTTCTTTTTGATATTTAAATGCTTTTCTTCATTTTCAAGCATGCTGATCATTTCAAATTTGATCTTATAGAGTTTACTTTATATAGCTGATTCTTAGCTACTACATAAGCAAAGTGACACATCTTCCGCTTGAAATATTGGGAGATTTAACAGAATCTTCATAATACTGTGTATAGCTTTTTGAGTTACGAGTAATAATACTACGGGAAATTCGTTTTTATCAGCTAAACTGCGTAGGTTACCGTGCTAATCATTCTATCTAAGCACAAATCTTAGCGTTCCGAAGCTCCAAGATTTAGCAGGTGAAATACAATGTGAAGCATAGAAAGAAAAGTTAAGAAATTCAGGAAATAAACAACATCTTTGTCTTCAAAGAAAAGGGCCCCGTATCTTTCTGAATATCAAATCATCCAATTTTCCCTTATCTAGCCTTACAAAATTTTAATTAGAATTCATAAATTATATACATAGTGTTTCAAATTCTATAATGTTACTTACCAATTTGCCCTATAGAAGAATGGCAGAAAGTGTTTTAAGATTGCATGAATTTAATTTTTTAATGTTTAATTAAATTTACAGGCTTCTTAAACTGTATATTCTTGTTTAGTTTCAACTGCAAAATTGAGTTAACATTTCAAACAAAGTCAAAGCGGAATTTAATTACACGTGGAATAAGAATAATTTAAGAACTGGTAATTTCTCCTAATTTCTTTCTAATGGTGAGTTGTCGAAACTCAATTTGTTTACTACTAATCCCAACCGAAAGGAAAATCCTTCAACAAATTTAGATTCAAAGGGACAGAATTGATAAAAGACGTCTGGATATGTGAAAGAGCGTTGTGGACAGAGAATATTGCTTTGAACTTATTTGACATCAGTTACTCAGTACATTACTCTTCTACATTAAAATAATAATATTTAAAACAAGATTTTATTTGGTGTTTTTTTTTTAATTTTCAATAAAAAAATTTACTAAAGTTTATTGTTATGTTTTTACCAGGACCTTTGTTTACTTATGTGCACATTTAATTTTTTTCACAAAACTTTATGGTTGCGTGTTAAACTTATTAGTTAATTAAACTGTTTTTCAATTTCTATTCATTTAGAGTTTTCATTTCATTACAGATGTTTCTCACTTTGCAATGGGTTATGTTCTGATGAATACGATTTGCTAATACTACAAAAAAAAAAAAGAAATATGTAACTACTGTAACTACTATGAAGTAAAAATATAATTACTTTTCTTAACTACTTAAAATACAGTACTTGATAAATAACTAAATGAATACAAGGTTTAACTTTAAGGCTTAAATTGATTTTATTTTATAAAGACGATATGATACGTGACGATGTACAAGACGATGTGGTACAAGACGATGTAGTACAGTAGTGATATGTTGTGTAGATACTCATCATAAATGTAAAATATCATTAGCCCGATTTATCGTTAGCCCGAAAGCAGATCAAAATTTAAAGTTTGTTGACTACTGAATGTAGTTGTACCATCTTAAAATAGAAATATCGTAAATTGAACGAATGTAAAGCGAAGAGCATTTGTATTTGGACAATTTCTGTATATACATTTAACGTAATGAACTTTACGTCACTGATTTCTCCACTTCAAGATATAAACTCTACTATTTAGCTCTTGAGCTTCTCAGGCTCCGAAGGCACATCATAAAGACTGCGTTTTATTTTAGCATGGGCAATACCAGGACCTGCCAGAATATTAACCAATCTTGCTGGAACATCTACATATTTATTATTACTAAAAATCGGATTTCGTTTTTGGAAATTCTCGGAAAGAGAAATTTTTTAATTTTCTAGTTTCTGTAGTGCCTTACGTGAATAACATAGGAGCCTTTTCAAAGAATTATATATAATAAAAACGTTATTCTGTCTGTTTTTCTGTCATAAGACTTTCAATTTTTCAAATTTTGCAACCAAACTATAAGAGATAGATTGATCATGCAAATGGATAAAATGTAGATCATTTTAAGACAAACAAAATGCTACAAAAATCTTTCGAAAAAATTTTTGAGTTTCCAAGATGGCGTCTTTTAAAGGGTCAAATTTTGACTTTTTCTCAATATAAACGAAAAGTATGAAATTTGGAAGATAACATTATATTGAGAAAATGTTAGTATTTACAGTTCTATCGAACGATATATCAGCCATTCACAAACGTTTCTACGTTTGCAAGATATAGGCTATGCAAAAATGGGATTTTTCGCTTTAAAGTTTTGGTGTGTGGCGCCAACCCGCAATACACGTGAGTTATCCGGAGAAGCCACAACTTGCTGGGAAGTCGTACATTCTCCGACGATCTCAACATTAATTTGCTAAATAAATAAAGCTTGTTTTTTAATGCTATTATGCAAGGGCTCCGGAGCGAAGCGACATCCGGCTAGTTCATTTATATTTAACAGCATGGAAATAATTGATTATCGAGATATCAAGAATTCTGCTTTTCGAATTGATATTCAAATATTCATAGAGACATTCTCGATAGTAAAAAGAAATGTGAATCTAAATAAATATGTGATTTAAAGAAGAAGAGAAAAACAGTTCAATGTTTTATCAATCACTATGCTTGTTGGAGTTTTAGAAACTACGATTGATCAGTTTCAAAAAAAAAATGAAATAAAATTTTATAATGCATTTTTAAAAACTTAAAAAAAATTGAAACTAAGAGTAAAATTAATTTTGACGTGTTTATGAGAAATGAGGATTTGATTGAAAATGATAATTTTCAAGATGATAAATTAAACTTACAATGTAGACTGAATTGCCAGTTTCTACATCAAAAATTAGTAGCTGCACTTGATAATGTCAAATCTAAGTAAGGCAGTTTGATAAGAAGACAGCATATTTTTTCTTAGATCTTTCTGAATGCACTAGAGTTTATATAATTCTCTGTAAAATATAATTCCTGTGCTTTCTCGACGGGACTACCCTTAAGGCACAAGGAAGTCACACTCATATCTATTAAGTATTATCAAACTTTTGTAAGGCAAATAAATTATTATAATTATAATTATTAAAATGCAGTTGAATATCTTCTGGAATGAAAGTCCTAATTGAGACATTAATTTTGTTCTGGAGGTTTTGAAACTCTGGAATCCAATCATATTCATTCTGATTCAGGAACAATGAATTCAATGAACAATGTCATATTTACGAGGGTCGCTCAAAAAAGTAATGTCCTATTTTTTTTTTCTCAGAATATAATTATTGACAATGTTTGAAATTTTTTGACAAAAGAAATGAATGTTTCGTTTACACATACTATTTTCCTACATAGTCCCATCAACTTGTACAGCCTTACGCCAACGTAAAATAAGTACAGCGATGTCTTTCCGATACCAGTTCTAGTCCATTAAATGTAGCCATGTTTTCACTGCTTGAATCACTCTGTCATCATTGTCAAAGCTTGTATCTCGGATAGAATCTTTAAGCCCAAAAAGATGGAAGTCGGAGAGTGCCAGGTTTGGACTGTAGGGTGGATGAGATAGCACCACCCAACCCAATTTGGTAAGTTGTTCCCGAGTTCTCAAACTTGTGTGAGACCATGCATTGGTGTGCGGAGTAAATTGTCAGCTGGATTCTTGTGAGGCCAAAATCGCCGAAAGCGCTTCTTGAGTATCTTCAGGGTCTTAATTGTACGCGTCTCAACTGATGGTAGCACTTAGTGGCATGACATCCTTAAGAAAGACCCTATCAAATCCTAAAAACACAATCATCATGAATTTTTCGGGCGGAGGGAACGATCTTGGATTTTTTCTTTGTCCAGATGATGCCATTCCATTAATTCCTTTTTTTTTGTCTCCGACTCAAAGTGATGGACCCTTGTTTCATCACATGTAACGATCCAGACAGAAATCCCTCAACATCAAATGGCTCCAACAATTCTCCGTACACGAACGTGGGAAACATTAAACTTTAAGCATGGTGTCAAGTGCAATTTAGCAATTGTTTTACCCTTGCCATTCACTTATTATTAAAAAAGTAGTAAGAAAACATCAAACAGCCGTTAAGACCATTCATTACAAACAAATAAAAGCCGGCGCGCCTGTCTATCCAAACAAAAAATAAATTTAATACAAATTTTTACACAACTACAGTTTCAGATACACAAACTAGTATCCATTTTCAAGTGGATAATGAAAATAGTGAAACTTGAAAATGGATACTCGTTTGTGAATCTGAAACTATAGTTGTGTTCTTTGGATAGACAGGTGCGCCGGCTTTTATTTGTGTGTAATGAAGATGGACAGTGCACATAAAACTTTAATTATTCTCCATTAAGACCAGTTGCAAACAAAATTGGAAATTGGTTTATCCATAAGAATTCTTTTCCAAATTACAAGAACCAGTGAACCCGTATGATTGATAGATGTTAAATACAATTTGGTTCTGAAGTTGAATCCCTATTAGTTCCAATGCTAAGAAAATCTCTTGATCCACCCAGATGCAATGTTATAGGTTTTCTAGGGAGTAACTAGGTTGTTATAGGTTAGGAACTGACAAAAATCATAAAAACCACAATGCAGAGAGAGCGCACCATAGTTAGACGTGTCATAAAAGCCTTTCGGTCTATTTTTAAAATGAATTAGATATATTTTTAAATAGTCATTCAGGAAAGAGCATATGAGTTTAACTTATCAACTAACGTAGCTCATAGGCGCGAATCTGATTTAAATCCAGAATAAGCCACGAATGTTTTCTGCTATTCCTGTATTTTATCTCCTTTTCGTTCTTTCCTTTTATCAGCCTGTATTACTTTATCGGGTTTGTCTAGCCTACAAGTTGATATAGAAACATAGTATATCTTAGAATTTTTCAAATAAAAAAACCTGTCAATTAGAAAAACTACCGTGATATCAAATTAACACTTTGGGTCACCTCTTATTAAAAAAAATATTTAGTAAAATTATTCAATAAAATAAATTTATGATTTTATAATATTGTTACCAGTTGATCAGGTCGACATCCCTATATTAGATTCGAATGGCCTGACCCTGCTTTCCTTCAGTGGAGTTGATTGTTCCAGTCAAAGCAGAAAAAGACTTGGAACCGATATTAGTAAAGGAGCAGAGTCAAGCTAAAGCAGATTGGCAGCGGTAGGCAGCTGCAGAGGAACTTCCTCACAAGAAGTAGGCAGAGCGACAGTAGTAGCCACCCACAATAGGAGCTTCCGCCAGAAGAAGTGAAGAGAACGTCGAGGATACTCCGCCATGTAGGAGTCTCCTACGACTAAAGAAGAGAGAACGTTCATGTGCAGTGGCCCAACGGCCTCCAGGGAGAAGTAGAGAGAACTTTCGTCGGCAGTAGACTAACGGTCTTCGAAGGAAGAAGGCAGTTTGTCGATAGGCAATCAGCCTAATCAGCCGCCACTAAGACGAGAAAGAGAAAGTATTCGGCAAGCCAAAGAACGTAAAAGGTCATAGGAAGCCGGCTGCAAGTAATTCTCCTATACTGAATAGGTTCCTGATACAAGACACCCCAGGGAAGCAGCAGCCGATCTGACGATAGCAGGACGAGCCCAGGGAAGCAGCAGCCCACGTGACTGCAGTTACGATCCAGATCTGGGATGAAAGCCCAGGGAAGCAGCAGCCCACGTGACTGAAGTTACGATCCAGATCTGGGATGATAGCCCAGGAAGCGTCAACCCAGTTAAAGGATCAGGATTTGGAACAACATAAATAGCCTGAAGAGAAGCTTGAAGACAATTAGAGGAGAAATTACTTGGATTTTTCGTCTACAAGCTCTCGTTCCAGATGTTTGGTGTTTGAAGAAAATTCAGCGCCCAGACGATTCCCTAATTTTCAGTTATTATTCTGTTATTTCACATATAATCCTCATTAAAACTGAGTAGTTATATCCATCAGTTTCGTAAGTCCGAAACTGTAAAGTATGTTACCGCTGTTTGAGCTACCCGAAATGAAGTCAACTCGGAGGTAACAATATTAAAATAAATTTCTTTTCTAACTTAAATTTAATTTAAGTTTTAATAAAATTTTAAAAGAATTTTACTTTCATTAACATTTGAAATTAATTAGGCAATTAACTTTAGGATTTCTAATATTTCTGAAAAGAAAACTACCCATTATTTTCAATTAAAAGAACAAATGTTTCTTTAATAGAAATAAAAAATAATTATTTTTCATATTTACAGGCTTTGAATTGCCTAACTGAATTTCGAATGATCTAAACTATAAGATAAATTGTAATTTCCAAAAACCGTGAGCAAAAGTCCTAATTTGATTTCTTGTTCAAGTATTGAAGGATTCTTTGAATGATCCAGGGTGAATACATTAGAGCGTAAAGAATTTCTTTTTTGTTAAGAATTTATAATTTATAAGAGAAACTAAAATGTATTGAAACATTCAATTCTTTATATTTTCCTAGGATTTTAACTTAACTTTCATTTTTCAATACTTTGTTAACAGATTTTTTCAACTATAAACTGAAGGTCTTATTTTTTTGTTCAGAACTTTGTCTCAGAAACAAGAAAATTCAATCTTTCTCATTATTAAAAAATCTCCTTCTTCTAAATCTCATTGTGCTATAGGAGAGGGTTATCTTTCTTATCTTGGTCTGGACAGCTGAGTCAAAATGTAAGAATAGTTACTTATTTTTGTAGGTACTGTTAAAGTCCACATGAAGACGGTTCCTCAATCCGAAGTTCAGTATCTTTGTGAGTGAGACACCGTGCTCAAACATTTTTTGTTAGTAACGTAGCATAAATCGAATTAGATATGCAAGTCAATTCCATTTCAGCGACTAATCATTAGAAAATTTAAAAAAAAAATAGAAGTATAATTATATAACAGCAGAAGTACAATTTATCATATTAGTGGAAATAAAAGCATGTTGGCTTGAATAAGTGTCACACACATGAACATGTTGCACAAACATGACGGAGTGTTATGATATTTTGTAATAACGATAAAGAGCTGTAAACTGTACAACATGAAAGATTACGGTTCCACTTTTATTTCAGATTCAAACTGGACATGACTGGATATGTTTAGGTAATAAAGTATGGGGATCCTATGAAGTGAATGTGGATGGCAGGGAAGCCAAGCACTGCGACCGGAGTTCTATTATGTATGGGGATAGTCAGGATGATAAAATAATAACATTTCCCCTTTATTTTACGTTTATTTCCAGCAAATGATTGTGAAACGACGAAATAAGTTTCTACAGAATATTGGATACATTGGATATATCTTTTGTATATTACGTTTCTTAACCCATTAATATTCATAGTTAAAAAAAGACCCCATTAATTTTAAGCTGTTTCAATACCACTGCTGAGTATTGATGAATACAACTGGCACAAAAATTATTTGCCTCTTTTTATTGTACAGAAGTTTCTGCTTCAGCTCTTTGAGTTGTTGTAGTGTTGTGGAAAAATAATAAGAAAAAAGATTAAATTCTTCGGGATCTGGTCACGTTTTTATTGATCAGTCTTCTCAGGATTTAAAAAAGATAACCGATTTTCTTTGTAGAACCGAAGCGTTATCTTTGACTTTCCGTGCACATCTTCTCTAAAACCCAACCTAAGTGTTTTAATAAAATATTTAAGCCAACAATTGGTCCCATTAGTTCTTCATCATTTATTAACTGAGAATTCCAGCATAGATCCGCATTCTTCAGTTTCGAATCGTATTATTTTTAAAGAGCATTCTTTAAAAATACAGAAGAACCAATTCAAAATAAATAGAAAGTGATCAAAAACACTAATTTTTAAATTACTCCTATGCTTTTATTGTCGATCTTAAAGCATTTAGAATCTTTATCTAAGCATCAACAACTCATTAAATATTAAAAAATAAGTTTTTGGTATATATTGTATACAGTATTTCACATCACGATTTAATATTCTAAAATCTAGTTATAAAAAGCAATATAAAATATATAAAAATTATATAAAATATATAAAAAACAATATAAACCAAAATAAATTGAATAATTAGAAATTAATGTTACTTTTGTTATATATTTTGTTATATCTCATGTTATTGTTTCTAAAAATTGCAAAATTTAAGATTTCTTACCGCAGCAATGATTACAATATTCTGGTTTTGTAAATTCTTAGATTCAAAATCAATCACATAAACAACAAAAATTTCATTACTAGGGCTAATAATATTAAGCATAGAACTGACTGTGCCAAGAGGCACTATCTAACTAAATTAAGGTTCCATGAACCAGCCAATGCAGATCCAAAGGGTCATGGTAGAAACTGGCCGAAACGATTCTCAG
Source organism: Thereuonema tuberculata (assembly GCA_023159025.1). Classification (NCBI taxonomy): domain Eukaryota; kingdom Metazoa; phylum Arthropoda; class Chilopoda; order Scutigeromorpha; family Scutigeridae; genus Thereuonema; species Thereuonema tuberculata. The sequence goes on from JAFIDM010002131.1 coordinate 33,566,002, forward strand.
CCTATTTCGAAATGATCCTCTTTTTCTAGAGGTCGTAAGCTATTGCTTCGCATCAAGCATGGGATCTGTTTTCAATGAAATTTGTGAAATATTTTGTAATTCTCAAATCAAATCAGTTTTAACTCAAGCACAATAATAAGTTATATAAATTCAATTCATTAAAATCAATTAACAGAGCCACTGTTTTGATATCCATAATTCATTACAGTATTGATTTAAATGCAATTCTAATTAATTATTAATTATAGCTCACTAAATGTTTCTGTGCCGTAATTCTTCAGAATAATATGTAATTAATGTTTCTATATCATATTTCTGCAGAATCACAACAATTGGAAGATTCGCAATTGTAAATCTTCTATTCTGGTTGGAAACCAGCTAATGTAAACGAAATCTCATTCCTCGAACTGCTTGCGTGGCTTGACTGAAACTGAAAATGTTCATTAGTTATAATTGTAATAAACAAAATTTAAAGAATGTATTAAAAATTAATATATTATAAATATCTTTGTTTTATATAGGAATATCAAATCAAAAGAATTATTCCTTGCTGAATCAGATTAATGGTTTTTACATTGTAATGATATAAAGCTAATTTTAAGACATCGTACAGTATTTATAAAAGAAAATGTATTTTTCACATTTTAATGTAAATAAATATCAGCACTACAAGAATTAACAATAACTAAAGAATTGTTAAATTATTATTAAATTTAATCAATTAATGAGGTGAATTCAAATTTCTATCATAATTCTAATTGTTGTATTTAAAGTTGTCATCAAATCAATATTTTCTTCACTTGATATAAATTTTTATTTAGAACTAGCAGGGTACCGTCGCTTCGCTCCGGAACCCTCGCATATACAGCATTAAAAACAAAAACTTTATTTATTTAGCAAATTAATATCGAGATCGGAGAATATACGACTTCCCATGTAGCCTTCTCCGCTTAACTCAGATGTATTGCGGGTTGGCGCCGCACACTTCATGGTCAGTTTGCCAGATTGGTTGACGTTTATGTTTACGATTCAAATATGTTTTCGATATGTTTATGATTCAAATTAGCAATGCAATCAGAAATATTGAAAATGCTACGTGACAGCAGCTGTCAAGAACAGATGGCGCTTTCTTAAAAAAAAAAAAAACATGTTTTTACCCGTCACAGGTGTGACATCTATAGAATAGATATATAAAAACACGCGCATATTCGAATACAACATTGTGTCAAAATTTCAAAGCAATCGGTGAAGAACTTTCGGAGAGTTAAGATTTTGAACAAGCGAACACTTACATTTTTATTTATATAGACGATGAAATTGAACGATAAATTAAACGATGCAGACTTGCTTACTGGCAATTTTTTGGATGAAAATTCTGGAAAAGAGGTAAAAATTAATCCAAGATTTAGAGATATTTTGCTAGAATCGCTTGTTAAAATAGAAAATAAATTGTAGATTGGGAAAACTTCCGCATGTTGAGAAAGAAGAGAACCGACAACAGTTTAATTAACATATATGGAATAACAATTAACCGTATGCTATAAGTTAAATAGAAGCGAGTAAAATATAACTAAAATAGAGGACTTATCAAGTAACAGATTGTCTCTGTAATCCGAAATTAGGAATTAAAATAAGAAATTTACGGACTATAAAAAACAATCTATTAATCATTGAAAACTCTCAAAATTTATCATATTTAATTTCAACAAAAGTATATATTAAATTTCACTTAAGTATTAAGTTTTTCTCGTACACTTAATTTCATTCAGAGTATTGATTTTATATATTTTTTGGGAATTTGAAATGATTAGGCTAATTTTAAAACTTATTGTAAACATTTTCTATAATCTTTTAATTTTCTTAATAATAACCATCAACAAATCATCAGAATGATACGACACTAATATTCGATATTTTTCTATTAAAATCAATCGCAGCATTTTGATAACAGTAAATAAAATCCTGTTATTATAATAATTTTATATACATAATTTATCACAAGAAATACATTTTTTTATGAGCTTTTAATACTTTATTTTACAAAATTTCTTAACTTCTTGATACGATTTGTATTTTATAATAAAAAACAATTGCTTATTGTACAAAAAAGGAAAGAAATTTATGACATCAAATGTAAAGCTCTGTTTTACCTTACAGACTGATTAATTACAATAACAATCAATTACAACATACTGGAAATTGACCATTTCAAATCCAATTTACAATTTTCCTTAACAAAGATATTATAACTATTCATATTTAATTAATTAAGGAATGATGCTTCAAATATGAACAGATCAAAATGTAATAGTTGTTATGGACACTATTTCGAATCTTTACTTTTGTAACTTCTAAACAAAATCATAACGTTGTAAATAAAAAACGCTTAACGTGCAACCATAAAGTTTTGTGAAAAAATACAAAGTTATAATACAACGTTAGGTTTGTGAAAAAGATTAGAAGTGCACGTAAATAAACAAAGGTTGGTTGCTAGATCTTTTGTTTATTTATGTTCACTTCTAATCTTTTTCACAAATCCTAACGTTGTATTATAACTTTGTTTATGAGACTTATATTTCTACCTTAAAGAGCTAATGAGTTGGTTTCCGGTTGTTATAGATTTTGGTATCATGATGATTGATAAAAATATCCCCTCCTAGCCAGAGGGTATTATTTTTTAGCCAAAACAAAATTAAAGACATTATTTTATTTCAATCCAATCTCTCCCCAAAAACAATTGTATTATTTACAAATTAAAAAAAAAAATAAGGATCCGCCAATCAGAATGCCTCAGGGGCCTTTGGACCATTCGCTTACTTAGTTCCACAACCAGTTTCTATATTGGCTTCTTCGATCTACTTCTGTTTTTCCAGTAAAACAGTAAATAAAAGAATTAAAGAGTGGAGAAGAGTCTGCAATAGAAATGCTGGAACCGAAGAAGAGTACTTAGTTAAGGAGAAAATAGAAAAATTGTAAACAAACCAAATGAGCCTCTGGGATGAAGAGGGCTTTAAATTTAGAAAAGAAACAAACTGGGGAGCAACAATGAAAGAGAAAAGGGGAATAAATAACTCATATAAACCATTAAAAGAAGAGAATAAGGAATTGAAAGATTGAATAAATTGATTGATAGAAAAATGCCTATCACCATAATCATTACATTCTACATTACTAATCAACAAATGGACATTAATGGTACATACATATTCAGTATTTGGGTCATAAATTAAGGAAATTCAAAATTGCAGTCGCCCCTTAAAAATAGAAGCAGAAAATTGACAGTCAGAAGAAAATATGTTATAATCATTGAGTAATTAAATTCTAAGCAATCTTTTTATTCAAGATCTGGCATGAAAATTAAAAAGACCTTTAAAAGGAGCTCTCTAAGTATGAGCTTTTCTTTATTCAAACTCATTTGTGAATTAGACCATAACAAAAAAATTCCCTAAACATACCAATCTCACCCATGGTGTCAGAAGCTGAGAATGGCCAATCAATAACTGCCATTGACGCGTTACCCTACTTGGATTCTAGATCAGTATTGTAATTATCAAGTATCAGAATGCACTACATCCAGAAGACTTCAAGAAACTAGATAGAAAAATTCAATTAGTGCACGGGAAATAAGCTTTTGCACCTTGAGTCATCATCAACAGGAATCCGGAACAGCTGTTTCGTCCTTATTAACAATCATCAGCCGGATTTACCCTTGAAAATAGATGATAAAGGTGTGAACTTCTGCTCGCAGTTGTGGCATCTAACTACAGAAGACAATAATAAAAAATAAAGCTGTAAAAAAAAAAAACCAGTCGTTAAACCTTTGTCATCTTACTGAAAGGCAGTTTAAGTATTGCCAAAAATAAATAAAGGTGTTATTTTGAAAACAATATTTTAAATCATTGCAAAGATAACAAAAAATTCAATTAATGCACAGGAAATAAGCTTTCGCGCCTTGAATAGGATTTTTACATAAATAAAATTGAAAAACAATAAAAACTATAGGTGAAGAAGAGTACAGATTTAATGGGTCAAAAAGAACTAAAGAAAATAATCGTAAGAGAAGTGAAAAAAAATCCATAGAAACTGAGTGGAAAGAGGAAAGGATAAGTTTGAGAAGGTGGATCGAGGAGGATTCTTATGAATCTTTCAAGTAATATGGGATATTTACCAGCTTTTCCGGATCGGTGAAGTAATACCTATAAAAATTTCCCTATGTGATATTCACCAAAATAGTCACCATATTCAGTGGTCTTTGAAAGAAAATTCGTGCCATGTTTCCGTGACATTGTACTGTATTATTCATTAGTTCAATTTCTAAAATATCTTATTTCTGTATAGCAGCAGAATAACATTTTGTTTTTCGATAAACTTGGTTTTAATAGAGTAGCAACCCTGTAATATTGTTATAACATTCCTGGGATCTGTATATTTCAGAATTTTATGTTTCACTAAATCAGTTTAGGATTCTATATCGAAATTAAGTGTGGTAGACTTAAGCGAAGCTTATAAATTTAATTTTTTTTTAAATTTATTTTTTATTTTTTCTTAAAAATATATTGCTATATTAATATAAATATAATTACAATTTAAAATAAAACTTAGAAGTAGTGAAGTAGTTAAAATGAATACAATAAAGTCATATCACTTCAACTAAGTGTATATATAATTATTAAAAGTCATTACTCTTTTTAATTTAGCATCTTCTACAGTTCAGTGTAGGCAAGAAGAGCTTTTGATGACGTAATTTCCTTATAGATTGATGTTTCCAGGACATAACAGAGCCATCTATTGCTAAATTACGTATATGAATTTTATAATAATACTTAAAATAATAATAACTACTTAAAATTACAATATCCAAAAATCTTAAATAGTTATAGAGAGAATAATTCAATGTATCTATTACAATCTATTATTAAGAAAATTGGTTTAAAAAACATCAATAATTTTTCAAAAATTTCTTTGTTAAAAAAATTTGTTAGAGATTGGCTCGTAAGACATAACAATATACTGAATTAGAAATAGAATTTTTTTTTTGTATTTCTTTAGTAATAAAACAATGACTTTAAATCTGTAATTTTCTGTGTGATTATTTTTTGTAATTTTTTATATACTGTTATTTTATGTAATTAAATAATTTGTACAACATTATCTAAGCACCTGTTGACAGGATTTCTTTATGGGAGATCCTAACAGGACTTCAATATTGTATTAAAGAAAATAAAATTTATTTATTATTATTATTATTATAAACATCACGAAAGCATTCTGGTTTTTGTATTTTCTGCAGTTACGTGTACAGAATAATAATTAAAAGTGAAAGAATTACAAACGCTACACATTATTCCCCTTGCTTGGCTATGCAAAGATTGTCCTTTATTGGTCAAGCTTAAGCGATCACAAAATGACGCCAGCTTGGGCTGACTGCTCGGAGTTCAAGTTGATGACGTCATGACTGGTGACGTTTGTTCCAGACAAAGTCGATCGCTACGTAATGACTTGGCGCAGCTTAGCCGCAGCTGCTTTTGCGCCATTAAACACCAACCAACCAACCATACGTAATGACCATATATGGTAAACCCTTTTGAAAACTACTGTAGATCAAAATATTCTTTCAAATAATGTGTTACATTATTTTGGAATTAAAAACATTTAATTAAAAATGGTACATAAATATTTGAACAGACAATCATTGTCGCACACCAAGATATATTAGTAAAATCCAATTATTAGATAACCTTTTTAAAAAGATAATTTGTTAAGTGCCAATGCTACAGATGCTGCTCGAATTATGATGGGGTTACGGCCGATAAAGTAGAAAAATGCATTTAATTCACCCACTGAATGAACATCAAAGCTTAGCCTGCCGTCGTGACTCCTGCCGTTGCCGAGCATCACGAGGGCATTTCGCTACTCTGGGGTAAAGATCAAAATTCAAGATTTGAAGTGTGGAAACCATCTGTATTTCTAAATAAAGGTGGCAGAAAAAAAAACTTCTGATATGTTACATGATAAATGAGAAATGACTAGCCTATTTTTCAATATGGTAATAATAATTATACTCGAATCAATTCAGAACAAGACTTTTATTAAACCGAGACCTGATTGAAAAGAATCCTTAGCAGAGATTTGATTCTCGCTCGCCTTTAAACCCTGTGAAACAAATCCAGTCTCAATTACGCAAAGGACTGGGTGAACCCAATAACCCTGTTTGAAAGAGAAATAACCTGGAAAGAATCTAATTGAAGTAATCAGTCATTTTTTTAAACAATTAATTATTCTGTTAATTAAGAATTCTATATTGTAAATAGTAGTAAATATCAACATGTATGCTAGGATGTGAATCTTGAATAAAATTACTAATTTTTTGTCGTTAATATATCTTGATAAATACTGGACTTTTTTTAAACAACTTCCTAATAAAAGCAAGCCTAATGGCCTCTTTACTCGCTCTTGAAAACTTACCTCTAACCGGCAAGTGGTTCGAAAATCTCCCTCTTGCCCTAAAAATCTGCCAGTTGCTCTAAATAAACAAGTTATAAATTCAGGCAAATATTAGAAGCAAATCGACAGCAGCGCTCTTGGCGGCGAGAACATTTATTTAAAAACTACGACAGTATTAACTAAACGTTGAAATCTAGATATGCTCGTGGTTTCAATCCATGCCTTCATTCACCACGTTACATTCTCATCGTCCGGGATCTTTATTTCCATTTTCTTTATCTCTGCCGTGAAATGAGATGAGAATTAATAGAAACCAAAGTTGCGAATCAACTTTTTTTGTCGCTTGGCCGACAAATATTGTTAATCGCGATCTAAACGAGAACAAAACACGATTTGCTGCTCAGACGTGTAAAGCGATCGCTTTTCAGTCACGCTGCAACTGGCAAACGACATATTTTTCGAGCTCGTTTGAGGCAATTTTTCGAGAGCGTGTAAAGCAAGCATAAGTACAGTATATGTTTGTACCCGTAAAGTCTTGAGATCTGTATCTTATAATAATTTTTGATGAGTTGAATAGGACTTGAAAGTTGCAAAGAATATATTTTTGTGTTTTGTGGTTGTTTCTTATGAATACCTCTTGGAAACGTTTTGGCTTTAATATGACAAAAAGTTCCATGGAAAAACATTAGTAGCTAAACAGGTGGGGCCAGACCAAGTTCCAACGCATAGAACGCCAACTCTGCCGAATGTGTTTGGTGTGATTAGGGTTGGAAACGATTGGAAAGGATTGTGATGTTGATAAAATGTTGTCGTCCACATCGGATTTAGTTTTGATTTGGAAACAGTTGGTTGTGATTCGGTCATTTTACGCAGCAAGGTATTAAATTGATCCTTTCGTAATGGCGTCAACTGATGATGAATTATGTGCAAGTGCTTGATTTGTTATTGTAAATGCTTCACTTAAGAAGAAACGTAAACCGAGACGCTGGTAGATGACCACACCATATAAAAATAGAAGTGCGTTCAACGCAAGCAATTTGCTGGATGAGCTTCGGAGTTTAACTGCAATTCTCTGCCAATTACCAATCTTCTTTTTTGAGAGTTTATAATTTTTATTAGTGGGATCCCATAATATAGGATTGTCCCGGTCTGGTTCAATTAGTTTAAAACACAAATCATCGTCCCATTCCATATCAACAGCAACAAAAAAATGTACGTCCAACACCAGCTAATACATGCCAACGACTGAAAACGTTTTAACTCGTCCACACCGACAGAACGCAGACCAACGCCAACAATCACTTGGTAACCGTTAGAATGCATTGGCGGGCATTCGCCATCGTCTGTACACATCAATTCCAACGCATCCCAATATCTCTCCACATGTGCCTTGGTATGCGTTGGAGCTTCGGTCTGGCCCCACCCTTACCGATGCATCTAATCGATTTTCTAATTTTTTAGTTTTTAGCATTTCATTTCACTTAAATAAAATTAATTAAGATAAAACCAATTTTCCCCAAATGGAAAGCCTTCTCTTTGAATTCCTATACTTTCGGATAGAAATCACAAATTGGGAATTAATACAGATTAAACTTATCTTCGCATTGTTGTCAAGTCTGCCAAATCTTCACTATTTTATGTCACTACTTCGTTTACGTTGACAGTACCTCAAGAACGATGTTAAGGCTTTTGTAAGTGGGAAGAGATTATTATTAATTGTGAAGATAGTGATTGGTGTATGTTGATTTTGAGTGAAACCCACAATCAAAAACCCACAATACAACAACAGATAGTTGTAATTTTTGAATATTTTGGAGAAAGATTATTTTAATAGGTGAAAATGGGTCCACGCACTAAATCATATGATGCCTAATTGTCAAAATATTAAGTAAAGTAATTTTTGAGTGTTTAAAGTAAAATTCACTTAAAAGCTATTTCTGAAATATCCTGCGCACAAATAATTCATTTTCAGTGAACAGAAAGACTGTCAAATGAATTAGCTACTTCATTTTTTTAGTTAACTAGTAATTTAAGAAATTAAGAAGATAAGATTTCATTAAGTTTCGTATTACTAATATTATAATAATGCTGACTTGATTATTCGTCCATTTTACATGAAACGGAAAATACCGAGATGTATTGGGGATGTTTAAGGTCTCTGGGTCGAGGCTGGAAAAGTCACGTGATGTGGATGTGTTACTTCTAAAAACATGGCTAAGATTACCGAAAAACCTCTGCATATAAAAGATTTCTCAACTTTAAATATATTGAATATAATGAAGGAGGCGTATGGAAATAATGTAGATACGTGATTTCTAGATGAAAGGAATAAATATATTTAAAGAGAAATTTGTTCTATTCCTTTCATCTAGAAATAACATATCTACATTATTTCCATACGCCTCCTTAATTGTATGACGATAATTCAATATATTTAAAGTTGAGAAATCTGTAATATACAGAGGTTTTTCGGTAATCTTAGCCATGTTTTTAGAAGTAACACATCCACATTACGAGACTTTTCCAGTCTCGACCCAGAGACCTTAAACATCCCCATTGTCCAAAAAAAGCAGTGCGCTGCTGGTATTAAAATTATTACGAGACAGATCGAGAAAATATGAGTCTCCGAACTGAAAGATAATGTGTAACTCAGTTATGCTAGCTTTAGGTGGTAATAGTTTTCCTAAGGTGATAATTTACAAGTTTTATAAGTTTTAGCATCAGCAGCCAGGTTGACTTTTCGTAGCTCATAATATCGATTGAGTCGAAACCTAGCAACTATCACCATTACCAACAAGAAATCATTGTACAACCTAACTGTTTCAATAGCATTTATTAAAAGTTAGACCTTTATTTTCATTATCACATAAAAATACGTGGAGACTAACTTCAAAATAATCAAATTTTGTTTATCCGCATCGATTTTCGAATTATTAGGCTTACAGGAAGTTTAGACATACTTACAAATATGAAAGAATTTGATAATAAAGATTCAATACATTTATTTAAAGTGTCAATAAAACGAGAATTTAAAAGAAATACATTTTTGGTAGAAGGTCAAAATTGCAATAGAACATTTCTAAAAAAGACCTATTCAACAATAATCTTGCTGAAAAATCTTCCTGTTATTTTGTAAAACGATGTGCGAAATAGGAATTTGAATTAAACAAAATTAAAAATTTATCTATTTATTTACATCCTGAGAAAAACAAAATTGATAGTTTTATTGTTTAGTTCAGGGATGCACAAGGAAGTCTGAGGCCAATATCCAACCTCCTTACTATATCTTACGAATTAATGATGTAATAGTGTCATTTGTAATAATAATTATTAATAATACATGTAATTTACATAAATATCTTACTAATTAATGATTTGACAGTTCCATTTATAATAACAATAAATAAAACTAATTTACATAAACTTAATTTAATTTTGGATAAATTGTTGTTGCATGTAAACAAAGGTGTTCTCTTAATTTCTTATGATAACAAGGCAATGTATCTGACGAAGAATTTAGCATCTCAAAATCAAGCGTTAAGTACAGTAAGAAAATGTTTCGATTGCATTTCATACAGCTTATTCTTGAATTTCTTTATTTTTGAGGTTTCAATGTACTCCAAACTGTGTTTCCAATTGCAATCTAATAATTTAATATCATCGCTAGTTAATACTTAAGGCGTGTTTAAATATTGTGGGAGATTCTTTTCACTTCCGATAACAAAAACGAGTTGCATTTGATATATTAATTTTTTACTTTAATAAAGTTTGACATATTTAATTAACTAATTTGACTAAGCTGATGTGATGCATGAATCATTTACAATGTTACAAGGATTAGTTAATTATTGTTTCTTGGACTTTTGCAGTATCCTGACAGTACTTGCCTTTGTGGAGTAAGTAGAAATAGGAGTAGATATAGGAGTAAGACAAAGTGCACTTTGTCAATTTCCCTTTTTTCATCCCATTGTATGTCAACATCCTGCTCCTCTTACAGAGAAAACAATTGCACTTCGAACATTTTCGTTGAGACATTCACTGAAGTGATCCACAAAAATATTAGCAGGCCATTTAAAAAAATATAATCTATGCTATCTGTTTTTATTTCAATACAAAAATATTCTTCACGATGAGTTAAATTACAAGAAGATAGTTGTTGATTTTTTTAATATTAATTATTTTCACAAGTGTGCTTTTGCAAACCACAACAGCATGTTTTCTAAATAAAGAAATAAATGCTGTATATTGTCAGGCGATTATGTATGTCAAACAGCGCTTTTTCACCGGTTTCTTCATTTTCTGAACCCATAGTTTTGTTTTGTTATTGTTTTTAAATTATGTTACATCTCAAAGTCTATACATATGTTTCAAATATAGTAGAACATCATGACCTATAAAATATCTTCTTTAATGCTCTTAAACAATACTTAATTTCTTTAAACAAGAAACTTCTTGAAGTTTTACTTCAGGAAAAGAATAGCTTTCTCCTTCCTCTGAGACTTCATAATTCGTTAAATAATTAAAGATGTTTTTCAAGGTATTGACGTTCTAGTATGTATTTTACACCTGATTATTACACTAGCTCAAATTTAATTAAAATTAAAAAAAAAATACTTACCTTGAATCCCCAAGTTGTTGTTATTTCGAGCAAAAATTCTGAGAATTTTGTTAGATATTTAGGTTGCTTCATTATATACATTAGAACTGTTTTTGTTATTGATAATATTTGAATTTATAGAGCCTCTTGAGATTTAAAAAAAAAACCTGACAATTTTTGGGTGGCGTCATCTCTGATATTAGTTCCTATAAAGTAAATTACAGTTGTAAAGAATCCTTTGTTTACAGATCAAAAGAATCAAACGTATTCAAAAGTTTTAAATGCAGAATAACTCAACTGACTTGTAAAAGATCGAGTTTTCAATAATTTAAAATACTAATTATTTTAGCAAGAAAATTTTTTCTTTCAGAAAAGATTTCTGAAAATTTTTCTTTTAATTATATTCCAGGCATTACATGAAATAGGTTGAAAAGAACTGAAACAATAATCTATCCTGACTTACATAAATGTTACAAAATTTCATATAAGATATATTGGTTAATACGATAGTTAATGATCAAAAAAAGTAGGAACATAGAAACTTACGTTGAAAAAAAATTACACGTTGTAAACTTTTGAAATCTTGAAAAATTTAAAACTTTTTTACACAATTCTAAGAATAATTTAAACGGAAAGTTTCCTGTCCCCGTCCTTTCTGCCTATTCCGGCTTGGTCTTCTGCATGCAGCCGTATGTCTTTGACATTTTCGACTGTGGATTTGGCATGAGTTTTAGACATTCGAAAATTTCCCTTATGTTTGCCTAAAATTAGTTGGGTGAACATTTTCTCATTTTCTCTCGTTTCGACAATCTCTTATCTCGTCTCGACGTTTACATGAACAAAACTAAATACAATGTAAACTTTGTCTTTAGTTTAATTCTTATTTACATTCTATGTTAGTGAAATCTTCTAGACACTAAAGAGAAAGAAAACAAACAAGATTGTGATGAAAGAGTTTAATTGGAATAATAATCTCCAACTTCAGGTTATACAAATGACACAAGGAAGGTGGGAGAATAAATCATAATATTTATTCTCAGTGAGAACTCGCCTAAAGAATTGGCGAAGCCTAACAATCAAGAATTATCGAGAGCACTCGCCACGAGCTCGTGCGATCTGTCTCGAATTGATTGTTGGATACGAGAGATTGGACAATGTGTTTCCAGCAATGGACGTGCTGACTACTGCCCGCTGCTATAGAAGATGGACGTTTTGCGACTAAACACAAGTTTTAATGAGTATGAACTTATGATTACAACCACGCTCTGCCAATGGACAAAGAAAGACTTTGACTGTTTATTTGTAATGATAATATTTCTCATAAAAACTTTAATTTCAAATCAAAGTATAACAGCTAATGCTAAGTAAAATTAAATTCTTTAAATACATTAAAGAAAATATTACTTTTAATATAATTATTAGTTTTTCCTTACTGCATTTACTTTAAAAAGTTATTTTTATTTTTTGTTTAATAAACTAAATAGGTAAATTTATGAGAGGCTGTTTTAAACTTTGTTTTAAACTACGGCTGTTTTAAACTTTTAAACTTTGCAACTTCAGTTTTTGTTCTTTTTCTTGTTCTAAATATTCTTGTTCCTGTTAAATACGACTTACGTCTTAATGACTCCTAACAATTCTTAGATCATCTTCATTTCGGTCTCTGTTTCTGAATTCATTTTCAAATAATTAAAATTTATTATGATTATCACTTTGATGTAAATTTAATTATTCAGAAATTAGTTATCATAATGGTAAGGTATGTGAATTCTGATTAATTTTTTAAAATCACTGCTTTGTAATCATGATGAACTGTTACGGAAAATTATCAAATAACAGTAATTTTCTATAAGCCTTGACAAACTGAAGTAATTATAGGTTGAAATAAAGCAATGAAGAGTAAATTGTGTTTTGACATATTGACATTCTAACTCATAATAACGAGAATGAAGTGCTTCAGATAATAAATCCAAACTATTTATCTTTATAATTAAAAACTTCAGGATTACTTTACAAAATAAAAGAGATAAGAAGGGCGGACAATGAATAAGAGATTGCGTTAAAGATTTTCGTAGTCAAAGGAAGACAACTAAAATCTTGAGAGGTACTTGTGAAAATAAAAACAAGATAGTAAACCAATCACAGTGCTTCGCAAATCACAACGGCTTCTGAGCCAGCTTTTACTTTAGAATTGCCTGCGCCCGTGTGGTCTAGAAAATGCGACCCCATGCTATCTTACACACCCCAATTTATATGGAATAATCGTCATTCTTAACCCAAACCTTTTTAATACACTGAATTCCTAATAAAAAAATTAAAAAAAAAAACAACTTAAATTTAGAAACTGTGAAAAGATTTAAAATGAGGAGAAAAAAGAATAAAAATTGCCCATGAGGGGATCGAACCCCCGATCTTCGCCTATTACCACGATGCTCTAACCAACTGAGCTAACAGGCCACCTACAACTGATCTAACAGAAGCCATTGCGAAGCATTGTGGGATATGTGTCTACAGACAGACAGACAAACCGGGGATATAAGGAGTCTTTCAGAAGCCTAAAAGTGACGCAGTTTCACTTGGAATTGAGCGTAGACCGTAAAGAAATAACATTTTAGAGAATAATAAAAACATCACGATAAATTTTATCAATGCCAAAAGCTGGACAACTGATAAATCCAAATATTCTTAACTAGAAATTGTTACAAATGATGTTTTCATGTATTTGACGTGCTTTCAAAGATGGATCTAACATGAAATGCCGCAAAATTAATTCAGTTCCAGAATCTAGATGTATGATCTTTATTCAATTGTCAGATACCAATCATCACCAAACTATTGATCAAGACCAAAAGCCGAACGTAAACAGAAGTTTTATAATTCTAACGACAAAACTGATCTAGTATGTTGCTCAATTCTGTTGTCGTTCCATTTAGCTGCGATCAGAGATAATTCAGACTTGAAATAATATGTTTATGTCAGTAATAGGTTTATGTCAGTTATGTATTATGATCGTAGAAACGATATTAAGAATAAACTTTAATAATAAACTAATAATAATAAACCGTCAATAGAGTTTACAACAAGAAAGTAATGTAGCTATATAAAAAGACAAGACCTGATTCAATCACTTACTTACTCACTGACTCACTCATTCTCTCACTGATTGACTGATTAACGCCCAGCGCAAACCGTTAGACCTAGAAAGCTGAAATTTTGCAGAGGTTTACTACATGTTGTAGACAAGGAATAAGGCCGGATTTTGCAAACTTCCCACGGGTTCGAGAATAACGATTGTTTATTTTATTGTCGCTTTAAAGTTTTCTTATTTCCGTAATTATTTCCGTAACTATTTAGTAGAGACTTCAAATTTGGCATGTAAGTAGGTAATTATAATCACTACAACCCTTTTTCAGGATTTTTCAATGGGAACTATACAAATAGTGTTGTCCATCAATGGGAACTAAAAGATTGCTGTGCATAATATCGACGGGGTTTTCGGGTTAGATATAGATTTGTAATGATCAGATGATTTTTTAGAACTAGTAAAGGTTTGAAGTGACAGGGTTATGACGTTACAAAATCCGAATAACCTGGAACTAGGGATGAACACTGGGAGGACGGTGAGTGGATGGGCAGACATGATTCAAAGATACTTCTACGAGATTGTCGGGATAGAGATAGATTTGTAATGAGATAAGATCTTTTGAGTTGTTGTTGTTTTTGTACGTTGTTTTTGTCCACGGATTTCCATCTTTACTCTTGGAAGATCCACATTTTTTATTAATTTCAACAAACTTTAAATTACCCTTGTCATCATCCACCCAACTAATATGTAAAAACGAAAACCGGACAACATTACATAATAAGAGAAACGTCATTTCACGTACTTCTGGATGTCTTTAATAGATAATAATTTAAGAATCACGGATTGTTATTGTTTAACTCATCTTCTGGATCGCTGGTGTAGGCCAAAAAGAAGAAGAGATTTGCATGTGACTAGGTATGGCTATACTCTTTATTTCAAGTAGTCTTATTTTAAAATATCAAAAATTAGTGAGTTCTGATTTCTTTCCACTTAAAAGCTTCTAAACTATCGAGCACTGGAAACTATTACAACACTATAAATAAAATTGTACCAATGAAAGTATATATATCTACTGCGTTGTTACATCATTCATTCTATGGCCCATAAATTCTAGAATTTTATGTCCACATTACCGTAAACTGTCTAACGATAATTGAGAAATGCATTTCAGCGGACAGATGACGATAACTTTAAGTAAGGTTCAGGATAACTTGAATCATCAAAAATGTATTGATAATTCTGAACTAGATGTAATCTTGTTCAACAGAATACGGCTGATTTCCGTAAAGATATCTGCATAAAAGCTGATCGTCATTAAACTCTTTTCTAAGTCATTAACTAACGCATAATTAATGGAATTAATAGAATACTATCTCCATAAATTATTCTCGACATTTGAAGTGAAATAAAAGTCTAGGTTCACTAATGATTAAGGTAAAAACCGTAGTATTATTTAATGAGAGATCTCAACATGCGAATGTGTTGGAGAGTTAAGTCCATTGCACATGGATCCGAAAATCGGTCGGTCGGATCCATGTGTAATGAGCTTAAGGGGAGCGTTTGAGATCAAAATTATCATATTGAAATGAAAACAGGTAAGGTGAATGAGAGAGTTCTGAATGCGTAAATTTTCGACTGAATCACCCTATTTTTAAATTGTGTTCCAAAACACCCTCATTCACCATACTTTTTTCATTTCAATAAGATAATTTTGGTCTCACGCGCTCCCCTTAAGCACATTGCACATGGATCCGACCGACCGATTTTCGGATCCATGTGCAATGGGCTTTAGGCAACATATTTATTCTCCGTATTCTGAGGATGATAGCAAAAGAAACAGATCTCAATTTATTGGGAAATACTTTGAAGTACTTTGAAATTATTATAAAATACTGTAAAAATCTTTGGAGTGATAAAAAAGACAGCGTAATTGATAGTTTGGCAATTTTTAAAAGAAATGAGCCTTCATGACTTAATGTTACTGATTTTTGGAGCATCAAATCTAAGTAACTTATGGAATTCAGTTTCAAATAATGTCTCTGTTTAGCTGTTTCGCCAAAAACCAAAGCCAGTACCCACTAATTAAATAATTTCTAAAAAAAACAGTAGTGAATTATCTTATAATGATGAAACGTTTAATACTTATTGTTGCTTTCTTTTATTCTTCAGTGGCTTTTGTGTCGTTTGTATAATTCAATTATTCCAATCAATAAGCATTATTTCAACAGATTTATCGATGGCTCCTCTTTATTTGTAGAAAACTATCATGAAATTCTAGACTTCCTTATTAATTAGATCATCATAGCAGCAAATTTTGACAAGTAAAGAAAAACAATCAATGTTTTTAAAATCAAATTTTAAAATTTAACTCATTTATTTGTTCATGAAGTGTTCTATTGTCATGTGATGTTTTAATGGATTAAAATATCTTACCACAACAAGAAAAAGTTGATGAACAAAACTAAAATATAACATAGACCTAAGTTACAAATCAATGTCTTTTTTTCTTTATTAATGTCGAAAAAGGCTGTGATGTTGACAGATTAGGTGCAGTTCACCAAACTTCAGTTCCATTTCCACTGTCGATTTGACCATATTTACCAATGTCCTTGAGGAATGTGAAGCCAGCGAGGTCGATGCAATTTACTTTCCCTCCGCCCTTCCTACATTTCAAAATCTAGTTACACGAAGAACGAAATCCCTTTAGTAATGGAAAATTCTCTTTACGAGAAAGCAATGATTGAACATTAATGATATAATGTTTTCTGTCATGACTCTTTGAAAAATCAGAAAGACAGACTAAAACTTTCCAAACAAGATCAGAAAGAACCTTCAGAATTCAGGAAAAAGAACTATTTGATATTTGGAAACAATAAGTGCAGTTTCACGTAAATGTATTGTTTTATAGTTTTAGAAAGGAAGTGAGAAAAACAACCCCGAAAACTGGGTATTCTGAATATTTAGAATATTTATTATTTTTTATTTTTACAGATTTATATGGTTTAAATATTTAAGCTCGGTTTTCAACGACAGTGAGGTGTAGTAGCAAAAGAGATTAAACATTTTAATAGATATTTATATTTTAGTTAGATTCATGAAGATCAACAGTAAAAGACTGTTATTAATAATATTACATAAACAATAAAATATTCT
>JAFIDM010002131.1:33591852-33633674 GCA_023159025.1 Thereuonema tuberculata
AAGTATTATATATGGAGTCTGATGTAATTTATATTTAATATTAAGAAGAATGAAGAAGAAATGAGAACTAGTTTATTGTGGATCATTGGATAGAGTTTATGAAAAGCTACAACTTTTACTAAAACTTTTTTTCTTTAACGTTACTTGTTTAGTCACAATTGCAACTATTAACAACAATGAAAGTTACAATGGTTAAATCAGTGTTCAGAACATATAGTGCAAAGTAATTGTTGAAAGTAAACACAACCACTGACAATATCATTGTTATCAATTGCTGCAATCCAACATTTTCCTTCCTGAATTGTGACTAAACACGGAATATTAGAGATAAAAAAGATTTTGTAAAAACTGTTTCTTTTCAAAAGATCAATCCAACGATACCAATGCTCCAATTTGAAATTCCAAAGTTGACCCCGGTTACCCCAATTCCGGTTTCTACCGGACATTAACAATACCACCATTCTCTTCTTTGGATACTATACAGTAATGAAAATTTTCACGTGAACAACCTGTATCCTGTCATTTCCGAGAAAACGGGTGATACTGAGCTGTGATTCACCCTGTAAGAGATAGTACTAATACAAGTAATAATTCAGTGTCAACTTAATGCAGGATATTTCATTTATATCAGAAATTATTTTGATTCAACTAAGAAAAATCTTGGATTTTATTGTTGATATCGGATTATCGGAAATTGCAGAGTAAAACCCAAGAAAATCAGGAAATACTGAATGTTAAATGAACATTGTATGATTATATAATTATATTACATAAGTCTTTGCAAAGAAATAGTCAACGACAAAATATTTATCATCTGAAATTCAAAATCAGTGGTTTGCTCACTAATTTATAACCTCTACTTTTCCTTATCTATTTACTAGGCTGTTTTTTAAAGTAAGATAATAAAAATAATAATATGTAATAGCCATAATAAAAGAAAGTAGTTATTTGTCATAGTTGGAAATAAAATTAATAAAAAAAAATAGGTGAACATCCATTCTATCGTTTATCTAGAAAAGAAAATATCTTCTAGAAAAATTTATTTTAATGTGCTCTAATAATAATATACAATAAATACAAATAATGTATTCAAAATTTGTAATTAATTATTCATTTTATCAAATATAATGTATCAATTTTATCAAGTATCTTAAAGTCTTGAGTTTCACTTAAATTTCAATATTTGGATTACTTTCATCTTGAACAACAGAATTTCATTTGCTATTCCAGAAAAATTTGTAGAAAGTTTCATCTATTTTTCAATTCTGCTTAAAGTAAAAGGTAAACATAAAAAAAAATTGCTTTTCGAAATAAATTCAAATATTTTAGAAACTAACTAGATTCTCAAAAAATAAAAATTAAAGCTCTGATGTAAAAAGAAAAAGACTGATGGACATCATAAGTTGTTTACTTGTTCTTCACGAAATTTAAGTGAAAAGTTCTTTCGCGTTTTTTCTAGAAGATTCCGAATTCCATCAAACTAATGACAGCTTCTTAGAAACGAAAAATGACAGCTTCTTAGAAAAGAAAAATGTAAAGAATGAGACATTTAATCTTTGAAGTTGATAATTAATAAACTCTTTGCCAAATTCAGTTGAAATTAAATTTCTAGTGAAAGCATTTAATATCATTTTCTAGATGAATAAAAGTTTTCGATGGTCGTTCATCAGGTCTGCGATTTTTCACGAATGGGTTCAAGTCCAGGAAGAGATATTTCTTCTTCTTCAAATACATAACTAGCTCTCAATGTATTTGATTTGCTAGTTAATTCTTTGATTTTTCACTACTCTTTCGTCTCCTCTCACTTAAATTGCCCAACTTATTTTATAATTAATTTATTCCTTTAACAGCTACACCGGAATCATATGTTGCTTTATTAAAGGATCGCAGAGCAAAGACGTTTCAGCGGGAAGAACAAGAATCTAGATGTATATCTCTCCCATTTCACGAGATTATATGGGTCTCTAGCATCAAGAATTACAGCACCTATATTGTATATCGATATCTACAGGGTTCTCAGAAGAAATTAAATTACTATAATATTAAGTTTGTCAATTGTCTCCTTTGAAAGAATGTAGTACTAGTGACGAAATGTTGATGCTGTCAATTTCTCGGGAATTCTTGAAAGACTCCTATCAATTGTAAGATTGAGCTGGAAGGTTTCCCAGTGGGACACAATTTTGATGAGAATCATTTTTCCAAAGAAAGTTGTGACTTCAAAGAGAAATTTATTAATGTAATTTGAACAGAGAAGTAACTTAATTATAAATTTATTGTCTCAAGAACTCCCTAGAGTATAACAAACATTGATTGTTGCTTTCAAGTAATATTTTGAATGTTCGGTAGTTATAGTAACTATTTAAAAGAACCACATACCCTAAGAATATGAAAAATATGATAAATATTAGTAAACACTTCACTGACTACTTCTATATAATAAAACATTATGAATATGTTTAGAAAACCAAATATTTAGTGATACTGTGATTCCACTTTATTTCTACTTCAGTTTCAATCTACTTCAATTTTCTACTTCAATTTAAAAATTAAATCTTATAGAATTATAAAAATTAAATGAAAGAGATTTATTAATTTTTATACTAAATAAATCAATGTACTTGTTGTTACTACTACTAAAAAAAACAATTATAGTAGAAATTAAAAGATTTTTATAAGGCCTTTTTTAAATTTTAGCATAAGCATAGAATTTGATAGGTAACTGAGGCTCATCACATCAATATATCTATCTATCTATATCTATATATATATATATATATATATATATATATCGAATGGCCAAACTCGAATGATGCATAATTTCGAGTTTAGCGAAGCAAAGATTTCAATTAATCATTTGCAATTTAGAAAATTTAGAGCGTAAAGAATATAAGAATAAAATTAACTTATATTACTAAACATATAACTAAGCCGGACAGATTTCTGAAATATAAATTACCAAATAATTTCAAAAATCTGTTTCTGCGAATGTATTGGCTTCGAATATAACATTCACTTCATCAGCGGCATCTGGTGTTAAATTTTGAAACTAAAATGAATTTGGAAGTCACAAAAGCGCATTAATTTAAGAAATTTGCTCTTTCTTATTGTAAATATTCTTTTTTAAGTTTTCTTTTTTAATACTTTTTTTAATTTCTTTTGTATTATTTTTTAATTTTTATTGTTTTTTATATTTTTATATATATATATTTAAAATAAAAAAAAAAAAAAAAAAAAAAAAAAAAAAAAAAAAAAAAAAAAAAAATAAAAAAAAAAAAAAAAAAAAAAAAAAAAAAAAAAAAAATGTAAAATTAAAAATTAAATAGATGACAGTTATCAAGTCAAACGCAAAACTTCCTTAAATAAAGGATTTAATTTTGAATCGTCATAAGATAACTTATATGATTATAATTTAACAAGTCCTATTTAGAAGAATAAAATGATTAAATAAAAATATGAATATATTTAACTTTATATTTTTTATAAATTTGAAATTTAAATTTTTTCTGAAATTGTAAAATATAAGAATTTAATACTTTATTTGGAAAATTATTATTTGTAAATTCATTGATAAGATAGGTTAAATTATTTAAAAAATCCTCCAATTTAGAATTAACAATAAGATATCTTCTCAGTTCTTGTATGAAAATATTTTTAAACAAATTTAAACTCACATTACTTGTAAATTTATGAAATCTATTTATCTTGAAAGGAAATAAAAATGTTTTATTAAATAGTTGAATATATGGAATTTGTTGATGATAATATATTCGTAAATCTAAAAAATCAACAAATTCAGAATTAATATTAGTTTGTTGTAAGTTAATAATATTTTTATAAATTTCATCTTCTATATAATCAATTTTAAAGTTAGTATTAAATATAATTAAATCATCTATATATCTATAAATTTTGAATTGGAAAGGGGAATTAGTACAGAATTGATATTCGTAAGCCAATAAAAATAAATTAGCAAGAATGCTACTATAATTTACTCCCATTCCAATACCTTTAATTTGGGAATATATTTCATCATCAAATTCAATATTCATCATCAAATTCACAAATTCAATTTTGTGACTTCCAAATTCATTTTAGTTTCAAAATTTAACACCAGATGCCGCTGATGAAGTGAATGTTATATTCGAAGCCGATACATTCGCAGAAACAGATTTTTGAAATTATTTGGTAATTTATATTTCAGAAATCTGTCCGGCTTAGTTATATGTTTAGTAATATAAGTTAATTTTATTCTTATATTCTTTACGCTCTAAATTTTCTAAATTGCAAATGATTAATTGAAATCTTTGCTTCGCTAAACTCGAAATTATGCATCATTCGAGTTTGGCCATTCGATATTATGCCTAATTTTGAAGTATATATAACCGATTGCTTCTAATTTAAAGGTATTTATATTTATTTATTTTTAATTTATATACTTAAACTCATTATTAAGAAAATTGCTCCTTTTTATATAATTTCAAAACACAAACATTTACATGAAATGAAATAATAAGAGGTAAAAAACTTGTCCTGTTGGCGAAGAGTTCGAATCTTACATCCCATTTTGAAAATTATCTTTTGTTATTTACATTTTAATTTGAAAAGTTTGAAATTTAAAGTATATTGGCCAGACAAAATCAGAATTGCATCTTCGTATTAATAATCATAGATCTTTCGTAAAAAACAATTATGGTAACTCCATTGAAATTAAACATTTTCAAAAACATAATTTTCAGGACTCTGTGATTATTCAAATTTTAGATATTATTGAAGATGATAATTTAAGATTAATTAAGGAAGTTTATTATATGCTAAAATATCATACAATTTACCCATATGGATTAAACGAAAATTATTTTCAAATTAATGTTTTGAATAGTATTGATAATATATGCATATACAATTGGTTTAATATTAAAAAAGAAAATTTGAATTTACAACATACTAAAGCATATTCTAAGTTTCCTCAATTTAATTTTAATAATAAAATTGATTTTGATAAATTTTTTAATATTTTGGAAAATAATTTTGATAATTCTGATATGGATAGAATTTCTTTTGTTAAAAAATTTTTATTTCTTTTAAATAAATCCAAATTAAAATATTTATTAAAGCATTTTGATTTTATAAAAATTAAAAACACGCATTTACTCCATTTAATCTTAGATATTATTAAGTTTCGTTTAAAATTAACTAAAATAAATTATAATACAGATAATAAAAAACTCAAAGAATTAATATTATTTCATTATACTTCCACTATTTTTGACAAAGTTAATATCAGTAATATACTTAATTCATACATTAAATCCAAATTTCCTATAGATATTTACTTAATGCCCATTTATAAATATGACATACCAATTCGCAAATATATTTGTAATTATAAAACTAATGTAAGTTCTAACCTAAATTCTAATTGTCAATGCACATTATATAATAACAATTTTAAATGGAATTCACATATTGTAACAGGAAATATAAATTTTATTGAGGATATTGCTTTGAGAAATTTTTTAAATTTAGGTATTAACTGTAGACTACATACAAATAAAACATATAAACAATTAATTAATATATTTATTAAAGATATAAATAATTTTATATTAGAAATAAGTCTTAAATACAACATATGTTATCAAAATTTTATTGAGTGGAAACTTAATCTAATATCTAAAATTAATAATATTAAACATACTTCATATGACAGAGTTACTAGTTCTACAAATCATAAATTTAATTTATTTAAAATTAAAAAAATCATTTCCATTTATCACAAACATTACATTTTCACAACTATTGATAAGGCCCACAATAATTTAGCTATCATCTGAAAACAATTTTATTTTAGCAAAATTAAAGAATGTTTAAATGATCAATCTGTTTTTTTAAAAATTAAAAAAACTAAAGATTCTATTTTAAATAACTTAGATAAATGTTTTTCTAAATTTAAATTGCAATTTAAAACACTCAAATATAAAAAATCAAAATTAACAGAAATTTAAATTATTTATTTCTAAATCCAAAAATGCACAAAATGGGCAAATTTAGAATGATTTGTAGCACAACTAACTCCATATTAAAGCAATCAAATATTATTTTACAAATTTTTCTTAATAAGTTACATGAAATTATTAAAAATAAAATTAATCCTGATTTTTATTGGCTTATTCATAACCATGATGAAGTTATTAAATATGTAAATAATAATAAAATTTTTAATATCATTACTGCAGATTTTGAAAATTTATTTACAAATATACCTTTAGATTCTTTACTACAACAAATAAAATTTTTAATTTCAGAATTTAATATAACTAGTCTATTTAATATTTCTATTAAAGTATTTCTTAATTTTCTTCAATTTAATTTATATAATAATTATATTGAATTTGATGATGAAATATATTCCCAAATTAAAGGTATTGGAATGGGAGTAAATTATAGTAGCATTCTTGCTAATTTATTTTTATTGGCTTACGAATATCAATTCTGTACTAATTCCCCTTTCCAATTCAAAATTTATAGATATATAGATGATTTAATTATATTTAATACTAACTTTAAAATTGATTATATAGAAGATGAAATTTATAAAAATATTATTAACTTACAACAAACTAATATTAATTCTGAATTTGTTGATTTTTTAGATTTACGAATATATTATCATCAACAAATTCCATATATTCAACTATTTAATAAAACATTTTTATTTCCTTTCAAGATAAATAGATTTCATAAATTTACAAGTAATGTGAGTTTAAATTTGTTTAAAAATATTTTCATACAAGAACTGAGAAGATATCTTATTGTTAATTCTAAATTGGAGGATTTTTTAAATAATTTAACCTATCTTATCAATGAATTTACAAATAATAATTTTCCAAATAAAGTATTAAATTCTTATATTTTACAATTTCAGAAAAAATTTAAATTTCAAATTTATAAAAAATATAAAGTTAAATATATTCATATTTTTATTTAATCATTTTATTCTTCTAAATAGGACTTGTTAAATTATAATCATATAAGTTATCTTATGACGATTCAAAATTAAATCCTTTATTTAAGGAAGTTTTGCGTTTGACTTGATAACTGTCATCTATTTAATTTTTAATTTTACATTTTTTTTTTTTTTTTTTTTTTTTTTTTTTTTTTTTTTATTTTTTTTTTTTTTTTTTTTTTTTTTTTTTTTTTTTTTTTTTTTTTTTATTTTAAATATATATATATAAAAATATAAAAAACAATAAAAATTAAAAAATAATACAAAAGAAATTAAAAAAAGTATTAAAAAAGAAAACTTAAAAAAGAATATTTACAATAAGAAAGAGCAAATTTCTTAAATTAATGCGCTTTTGTGACTTCCAAATTCATTTTAGTTTCAAAATTTAACACCAGATGCCGCTGATGAAGTGAATGTTATATTCGAAGCCGATACATTCGCAGAAACAGATTTTTGAAATTATTTGGTAATTTATATTTCAGAAATCTGTCCGGCTTAGTTATATATATATATATATATATATATATATAAAAAATCAAAGAATGGACTAAGACGTGACTAAATTTGATACATACGCACACATTTCATTTGCTGAAGCACCGTAAATGGGAGAAGGAGAAAACTTGTTGTGGAAGGTCCGAGCTCCCCTTTTTGCCAAAGGCTGTTTTTTTTATTGAATTCCTTAAAGTTTTGGATACATTGATTTTATTTGTTGAAGGATTAATTATTGCACTGTTGTAACAAGTGCTTGGAGTTTGCAGGAAGTGGGTTTTGTTTTGTTGAAAAGCAGACGTGAGAGTTAACGATTAGTTTCCTGAATTTGACGTTGGTGGCCTTGACGATGATGACGGGAAATTTTTTTCAGTTATTTGCTGTGGCTCTTACGGAAAACCAATGACATAGTATAGGTTTGGAAGTTAGGAAAGTTATAAAGTTATGAAAGAAGATATGAAAGTTTTTTGGCATCATTGATTGATGGTTGCAAGTGCTACGTATGATCTGTAGTAAAGTTTGATTTTCGGTAAGAAAGCCCTGTCTAGTGCCGTGCAATAGAAAGACATGAAACACATTTTAAATCAGGAAATACGTAAAGGTTTCATATTATCGTTTTTAAACAGTAAAAGATCATAGTAACTTAAAATATCTAAAGCAAACAAAACAAACGGTAATAAAAGAAAAGAGAAAAAAAAATAAATGTAAATACACTAACAAACAACAAACAGTAGTCTAATAATATTAATAGAAAATAGAAAAAAAAGAAAGAAAAACAGCAAACATAAAACATATGGTCAAATGATACTACACGACTTTCATAATGTTATTATTAAAATTAAAGATGAAAGAAGTAACTTCTTAGCTATTAAAGACACATGAAATAGATTTCTTTTCATAGAAGTCAAATTCATTTTTATTAATTAGTTTACTATTTTACCAATTTTTTAGTTTCTGTTTCCACACAAAATATGTAGATGTATACTTACAAACGAATAAAATTATTAATTATGACATTAAAGACTGCCAACTATGAGTTAACTATGCTTTGTCACAGACGCTAACTACACGTATAGCACGTATACCGTTTTTCTTAATTTTGTTAAAAAATAATAAATCTTTTGTTAAAAATAAATAATAATAAGCTAGAATATTAAAATGTTATGGCTAATCAAAATGGCAATAAAAGCTTGGTAGTCATAAATTTAAAAAATATGCTGTTATTTTATTCTTATCCGTTAATAAATTCTAATGCACCAACATAACGACATTTAGCAAATCTAATTCGTAGAAAAATTATACAATGTATTTAATTGAATGGGCAACGTCTTGTTGGCAAAACTAGTACTTGAAAAGTCTTTAAATTTAAATTACCAAATGGAAATTGATAAAATGAAAACAATTCTAATGAAAAATGGATTTACTGAAAACTTTATCAATAATAGTATCCAAAAGTTCAGCACATTCAAAATAAAGGAATTAGATATGGATAAGGGAAAGAAAAGTGTTTATCCCTTACCTTAATAAAAATAGTATTGGACTACAGAAGATTTGTAAAAACTTTAACATTGATGTGGGTTTCTATTATAGTAATAAAATAAAAAATATTATTTGTAATAAAATAAATACCAGTGACAAAATAGGGTAAATGGGAGCTATTTACAAAATAGAATGCATGATTTGTGATGCGTTCTATCTTGGAGAAACCAAAAGAACAATAAAAGAACGGGCATTGGAACATAATTACTACATAAAAAACAAATTAAAGGAGAAATCGGAATTGGCTGAACACTGTATAAATAAAAATCATTGTGTGAAAAATGAAATCAAAATTTTATGTATTGAAAAAGATTGTAAAACTAGGAAGACTATGGAAAGTTTACTAATTAGAAATACAAAAACGATGAATATAAATAGAAATGAAGGTGTTAATATAAACAATTTTATTGTCAAAATGGCCAAAGAGATTAATAATGTATATTCAAATTGTAAAAATAAGGTGGAAATTGAAGAATTAGGAGAGTAGTACTTCTTCTTAGACTTATGGTATAAAACTAGTACTTCTTTAAAATATGGAACTGAAGAAGTAATACTCTAAAAGTACAAAAGATTAAATATACTTGCTATTTAAATACGTATGAATGAAACACTATTGTATCGAAAGGTAAATGAAAGAACTTCGTAACAAAATTACCGACGTTACTAATATAGATAAAATCACTAAATGAGTATTTGCGAAAACAGACGGGTTTACATCTCAGGGAAATAAAGAGAATCTCATTATTGATGATTTAAATAACGGAAAGAAAAGGTGATTAAGCAAAAAAATGATTTTCCAAGTCATCAATGTTTTAGTTCCGTATTCATTATTAATATTCACTTTCACGCTTCAAAAATTTCAAAGAATGTACTGATATTTATATTCTAAAAATAAATAATGTATTAAACAATGTTTGTCAATACTTTCAGCCAAATTAAAGCCTACAAGTATATAAATTTTATAAAATTCGTATTTTTTAATTCATTAATTGTACTGCAGTAAAACCTCGTTAAGTCGTCACCCGGATAAGACGTCACTCCGTTTAAGTCGTCGTTTTCCTTTGGTCCCGACAAGGTCTCATAGACAATAATGTAAAATAACCCTCCTTTACCCGTCACCAAATTTAATTCTACTCCGGATAACTCGTCACCCTCAAAAATGGCGAAAAGCATCTTTCTTCTCCATTTTGCATGCCATCTTGTTGTCTTTTCAGCCCCGCCCCTTCACTTAAAGAAAGCCAAGCCTTTACGGGGAATTTTCGGCCATGCCTGTCACTTCATTCCTTTCCTACGCCTTCGGAGGATTTGGGTTCTTGGAATCTCGCTGCTAATCATTCAAAACACATTTCTCGCTGCGACTCTGTCGAGTGTAGACCGTTCCTGAGTGTAACAATTTGTGACTTCATTTCATAGCGAGTAAGCCCGGCTAAGGGCTTGCAATTTCATGGTTCGATTACGTTTTTAACATGCCAGGGAAACGAAAACTTACCTCTTAAAGAAAAAAAAGACTTAATTGCAGTTTTTGAAGAATCAAATGTTTCGAAAACAGCTTTTGCCAAACAACACCATATTCCCAGGACTACATTAAACAATATTTTTTCATCGAAACAAGAAATTGAAGAAGCTGACTGCAACGACAAAAGAAAGAATGAGGAAATCGAAGTTTGACGAGATCGAGGAGGTTTTAGTTCGATGGCTAAAACATGTCAGATCGCAAAATGTGCCGATTTCTGCCGTGATTCTCAAAAAAAAAGCCATGGAAATAGCTAAGGAGTTGAACATTGAATATTTCGGCAGCAATGGTTGGCTGGAACGTTTCAAAGACAGACATTGTCTTTCTTTTAAAACGAATAAAATGTGATAACTATAAATATTTTTTTTTTGTTTTTTTTTTATTTTCCACTCATTCATTTGCATGTATTGATTTCTGAAAATCTTGTTTTTCTCACCGAATCCTACAGCAATTCATGAAAATACTGTATTTCAGTGTTTTTTTTGTTTTGTTTTTTCAAAAATTCCCACTCTGCCTAAGTCATCACTCCGCCTAAGTCGTCAAAAATGTTTGGTCCCTTGAGTGACGACTTAACGAGATTTTACTGTAGAATCCTGTAGTTTGTTAATAAAAATTCATTTGTAAATCTTTAATTTTTATTATCAATTTGTATCAAGATTTTTTTGCTGTCTGGGGCAATTTGAAATTTTACGAAATTGTTAATTTTAAGGCTGTGATAATGAGAAATTGATCTATACAAATAAGTCGTCTATGGAAAATGCTGCTTAGTATTCAGAAATCGGAGAATCACATTTTAAACAAATAAAATTTTGTCAAACAGAATGATATTTAACAGATATTTACATTTTCTAATTTACTTTGTGCTTTCTTTCTTTGATATTTGAATGATTATCCTACAACATAATACCTCAAGATTTCTTAAAATCAATGTTTGGGTCCACTTAAATGCTATATTTTTTTTAAAATTGATATACTTTTAGAACTGTAGTAATAATTCTCTCTTTTCCTCAATAGTCTTCTAGTAAATACTAGTTCTACAAGTTATCATACTAACCATTCGAATTTATGATCGATGGACAATCAAATAGTAAATAGATAAGAGTTTAGTTTATTTGAAAAGCTTATTCTTTTCATTTACATTAGAAGATGATGCACCAAGAAATTAAGGAAAATGAAAATACTTATTGTTAGGGACTTTAGGGACTTTATTTACAAATTTGATATAATAATAGTTCTGAAAATTTTCTTTTATACCACAGCAATTTGTCAGCGATGAAGAGAAGACGTATTTATAAAGCTTCGCTACAACATAATAATCTGTAATGCTATAGAATGAGTTCAGGGAAATTTGATTTCCGTTGAGCTTCCGGACAGGTGCTTCCTGCAATAAAGAATTCTACAATATTACAATAGAAGATTCGTGAATCTGATTGCGTAATATTCCTACAAGTATCCTTTCAAGGAAAAACGCAAGGCAAGGATTCTTTAGGGAGACTACATGATTGCAACAACATGCCTCTTACCTTAGCAGTAGAATTGGATTACTCCGTATTCCTGTTCTCTGTCTGAGTCTTCTTTTTAGAAATTAGAGACACTGAAAGCTTCGTTTAAAATGTCAAAAATCTATAAGTAATTATTTTTACGGTATTATCAAAAAAGTTCTTTCAAACTAGGATTCAAAACTGACTCAAAAACTACAGGAATAGCTATTATAAAAAAGAAGATCATATTTCAATGAAAGCCGCAAGTTGCACTGTTAGGGGCCATTTCGATCGTCTATCGGAGAAAGGCTAAGAAAAATAATTATATTTTATTTTAAAAAAATTGATACTTAATTAACGAGTTCAACAGATGAATGGCTGCTACATTTGTCATTTTAAATCTTGTGGAAATCATGACTTCAAAAACGGAGAGCAAATACTTTAACTTTGAAACGGAAATTGAATAATCATTGCAGTTTGAGTTACCAAAGACGAAACCACAACAACGAAGATTGGATCTTTTGTTGACTTAGCAAGTCAGAGGAACTGACATCATGGCAAAAGCAGAAGACAAAACAGAATTTTGGAATTCTTAGAATTTTAAGACTAAAAATTCATAAGAATAAAAGAAGAGTTGATATCACCATCACAAAGTAGTATTAATAATAATACGTTCATAATTATATGAATATTTTGAGGAAATCTACAATTCTCTTACTATTTCAGAAAATCACAAACTTATAAAGCTCAATTAACAATTTTAAGAGGCTCCCTTTAAAAAAAAAATCAGCTCAAACTTTCCTCAAAAACAAATTTCAATGATAATACTGAAGTTGTACCTTGATATTTCAATTCCTAGACGTAGAGGAGAAGGTGGTATTTTGTAACCCTATCGGTAATTTGGAACCCTGACATTTCAATGACAGGTAGATATCGCACCATCCCGGTGGAACTTGTAACTTGTTGTCCTCACGCCCCCGACCACAGACTCGAAGCGTCAGTTGCCTGCTGCTTGTTAGATGAAGCATAGATAAGTGTTTGTTGCAGAACGCGCTTTCGGGAACTTTTTTTTGAGGTAAGTGTTTATATTTTCTGTGTCTCCTACAGTGTAGGTTACTAAGTTTTAATGCATCATATGTGTTGTACAGTTCTTCTTTTGCCAATAACCAATGAAACATGTTATTAATCTACAAGTTGTTACACGGTAGATCAACAATAATTCAAAATGGCAATTGCGGGATATTTGGAACCCCAAGGTGGTGGGTAATTTGGAACCCTATGATCAGGAGAAAAAAAGCTGCGAGAAAGGGATCTGCCAGCTTTTCTGATGAGTCATTTGAAGCAGAAGACTTTGTGGCAGCTGAATCTGGAGATTCAGATTTTGAACTCCGAGCTGGGAAAGATGAGCCTCGTCAAGAGGATGCCAAATGCCTATTTTGCAATGAGACTTTTTTAACTTCGCGACCAGGGGAATTGTGGGTACAATGTGTTATGTGCAGCTGTTGGGCACACAACGAATGTGCTGGGGCGGAAAAGACTACTATGCATGTGATTACTGCATACTGTTTATTTTGTTTTTGCTAAACTTTTTTATTTTTCTCAATTTACTGTTTCATTTTAATTCTGCAAAACTGTTTTAAGACCGTTGGAATGCTATAATGTAAGTGTCAAACTGACCATCCTTGTTGGATATCTATTTTTAATAAACAAAACCATGTTTTTAAGCATGGTATTGAATTTTTATGAAAAAAAAATGGGGTTCCAAATTACCCTCCCCCAATCACCGGATCACGATTTTGACTTTTTTCACATTTTACAAAATAATAATATCTTTCGGTTTAGGGATAGTAGCTAGCCATTTAGGATAGTTAGCTGGGATGTTGCTAAAGGTATATACGCCTTCAGTTTGGATTTCAAGCTTATTGGTGAACCATGGTGACCAAAACACAAAGTGGGGTTCCAAAATACCACATTCTCCTCTATTATTATGAAATACAAACTGCAAATATGCAAATCGTTCTCAGCAGAAACTTTAAAGCTTTTCTGAGAAGAATTCAAATTGAAATAAGAATGCCATTTTTGAGTTGAGTTTAGACTCCGGGGACGACCGTTTCGAGCTTGTTGAGCTTTCCTCAGTCAGAGATACTCAGCCAGTTCAAGGCTCAAAAGCCGATCAAGGAGAAGAATTAGGAATGCGAAATGGAAAGAAAGACCCCTCAACAACTAAAAACAAGAAAATAAAAAACAAGGACAAAATGTAGAATTCAAAACCTTAGGTAGCACTTCGGCTACCTCAACAGATATTTAACCACCTAAAAGGGTTTGTTAGTTTTTTATCTTTTTCCTTTATTGTTTAGCCTCAGAAAAGTGTTTAAAACTTTGATAACTATTTTCGAAATATATATGAATACGACTTTTTCCCATCATTTGCGATTAAAATATCTTTATATCTTTATGTCTGTTTTTCGGTAGATAAAGCATATTCCACTATTCTCAGTTGAGATGTTTTGAAGAAGATAAACTACTTCAGTCCTAATTCAACCAGTTAAATATAAACTCCATTTAACTCTCAATGTTAAAAATAGATTTATCGAAGTCTATTCAAAGTTAATTCGAAAACGCAACAATCGTCATTAAGGCAAATCAGGTAAAAGTTTCTTCAAAAATCTATAAAGCCTTTTCCTTCCACTTTCGTAAGGTTCACCGATGAAGATATAAACTAATCACCACAAGGTCCAAATATGGGATCCAAACATGGCATATGATCAACTCCAAATGTGGTTTACATAGGAAGAATGCAAATTGTTTCCTCTTACTAAAACTAAAGGTTAATCGTTCCTGAGATTTTCTTATTTTTTTAAATTCAGTAGCTTATCTCTTTTCACTAAGTTCATCAGGAATTTGAATAGACAGCTCCTAATAAACAAATTACTTCGTATACGTGAACAAAGACCATCTTTGAGGAAAGGATAAGAATGCACTCACTATATATCTTTCTGAAAGTAATCTGGCTGGAATATATATTTTTATTTACAATTGTCTTTTCGTTACAAGTTTCTGGAAACAATTGCGTGGAGACTGAAGAGATTCTTAAGCATCAGTTTTATAAACTGTATTGAAAAATTAAATAAAATTAATTACAACTAAATTAATTGAATTATTTATTCAAATTACAATTTAATAAAATTTAATCCATATTAAAGCAATACTTTTAATTGTTATTTATTTTGCTTCCATAATCCTCAATTACTAAAGAATATGATTGTTAATGTTATGTAAGGTAGGGTAGTTATTAGAGTATGAAAGATAAGAACCACAAACATTTTACTTAATTATGATGAATTCTTATATTTTTGAAGGTTTGTCTGAGCAAAATGGTTCCTTTGTTTAAAGTAGCAGTGTTCGTAATATTTCAATCACGAAACCTAAATCTAAAAATGATTTCAATTAGAATTCTAAAACTATTTGACAATCAAATCGAAAACCTTTTTATGTTAATTCAATTAGTGTTAACGTTTTTTATATCTAATCATAAAAAAAATGGCCAGTAAGGAAAAATTAGCCTTGGTTGAGGGAAATATCTTCGCAGAATTTCTAAATGAAAGTCGATAAATGTCAACTCCAAAAGAGAAAAAAAAAATCTTTACAAATAGGCTTTTATACAAAGAAGGAACCACTAACACTGTATAAATGAAAAATGAGACACTCAGAAATCCTTTTCAAGAGTTTCTTCCATGATAAACAGGAAAGATAATGGAATATTAACTCTGGAGATAAAAGATATTTACTTGCGTTCTTACAAACGAAAATAAGAAGTTGCTTAAGTGGTTCTGTGTTTTTTAAAAAGTTCCTTCCTCTAGAAGACGATAACTCGAAACTTCTACTCCTCACTGCTGAATTAAAAGGAAAAAAACACAAGCCTTTCCAGAAAGAAAATTTGTATTTATTCGGTAAGCAGAAAAACCTGAGTGTTAAAGAATTAGTTTAACAAAAATTAAAATAGGGCTTTTTTTTTAGAAATTTAAAGAAAAGATTCATTAAGACTAATTTCAAGGAAAACAATATTAAAAACAATTTACGAAAAATGGAAAGGTATGAAAACATACATGATCTAAATAATGAGCAAAATAAATTTCAGCATATATTTGGTACAAAGCAAAGAACATTAACTAACAAACAAACAAAATAAATATGAATTGAAATTACGTAAGCAATGACCTCAAATTTTCTAACATATTGGAAGTAAAACTTAGAGGTTAGCAAAGAAAGATAAAACTGCAGACATGATATTTTTAATAAAGATAAAAGGTTGCACATTTCAAGATCACATATGAAATAAAGAAATGAGATCGAATTCAACATATTACTAATAAAAGAATGGGAAACGGGATAATGAAATTGGATACAACATATAGGATGGATGAATGAAGAAAGATTTGTAAATTAAGTAATAAAATAAAAAACACATGGAAGATGAGCTCATCTAAGTTTTCTTGAGGGAAAACAAGCAGGCTTGTGTGAAGACTAAAGAAGCTAAAAGCGTAAATCTTCCACTGAAGAAGAAACAGAAACATTGTTTAAACATAACTCCAGAAATGATAATTAAACATAACTCCATCCAGAGACATCAGATTGGGCCCACCATTCTCTAACATTAGGACATAATCCAGACCCGATAGTGCAAATTGTTTTCAAAAATATACACAATACAGAACTGAGGTTTATGCTAGAAGCTTGCATAATAAGAAGCTTCAATTGCTTTAACAAGCAAAAAGGTGTTGAAGTGAGCCAAATTATATTAGATAAATTCATGAAAAATTGTATAGATATCAAAAAATTCCAATAATATAATAATTTATTGTAAAAAGTTACAAAAATTTCATTGTTCTAATCTTAACCAATAATTTATTGATGTAATGCTATTCTGCTATTATTATACTAGTGATTACTTGATTTTGTTTAAATAAATCTGACAACAACATTAACTTTAATAATTATAAATTATTAATATGTATATGATCTGACATGTATGACCCTGTATTATTACATTGTAATCACCATATATTGTTATTATTCTATCTTTTAAACCTTTTGTTAATGAAGAATATTCTATGCCGGAAGAAGCAGATAAAATATATCTGCGAAATATAGCAATGTTTATGAAAAGATGAAGATGTTGTGTTTTTTATTTATTACAAACAGAAAAATTGAAAACTTTATAAAACATACATATGTCTTATGTATTACATATATTTCATTACAAATTTTTAGAAGAATTTTCCTTCTTCCTTTTTAAAGTTATAAATATTACAATAGCCAAATTAATAATGAGAAGTTACATGATACGTAATGCAAACCTTTCTTACAATCAACCTTTTGTTGATGAAACCGCCAAATACTATTTAGTTTTCACATTCAACTTAACAGCACTCTTAAACAAATAATAATAATAATAATAATAATAATACTCTTACTTATAAAAACCGGTAACACTGCTGTATCTAATTACAAAAAAACAAAATTGGCGAATGGGGGAAAGCCTTGGGTGAGGGAAATATCTTTAAAGGAACAAATTGTGTATTTTTACCTTTGAGTCACCTATATCCAAGTAAATATCTTTACTTCGTAGAAAATTCTAAATGGAAGTCGATAAATCTCAATTCCAGAAAGAAAAAATCTTTATAAATAAACTTTTATACAAAGACGGAACCACTAATACTGTACAAATGAAAACTGAGACAGAAATCCAAAAGTTTTTTGCTACGATTAACAGAAAAGATAATGGAATACTTAATTCTGCAATAAATATTTGTTATATTTTAAAAAATTGAAAAAGGAAGAAGGAAAATGCTTCCGAAAAGAGCACGAGCAGGAATTGGTAGTCCCGGCCGGTCCTCCAAATCCTAAAAATTGATAGGTATTCTTATTGTCGTCCACTTAAAGGGATTTGGCTGAAAAGAAATTTTACAAAAAGTTCCAGTTGACCAGTTGATTTTCCAATGTTTGAATTTTCTCGATTTTCTCAAGAAGTAATAGGTGGCTGCGTAGTTTTGAAGCCATTAGCTAGACCTTGGGTAGTTCTTTGAATAAAGTTTTGATATCCCAACTTTCCTTTTACCTATTTTTAGAAATGGTTAATTGGTCTTGTGCCCAAAATGGCTATGTCGAGAGGGTGCCCAGACTCAATTTTGTCACATATAGTAAGATCTCCAGTAGTAAGGTACCTAAATAGGATTTTCAAAAAAAATTTGCTTAGGTGGAACTTGTCAATAAACATATTCCGTTCAGTCCACAGCAGTGCTCAGCAGTGGAAAGCATATGCTCGTTACGACTGCGTAAAAATCCAGATGAAGGGCTGTAACTGGATGGCGATGCACCTGTCGATCAGGTCACATGTCGAATATTTGGATATTGCTCACATCTTGATGTATTGTGGCCGCAATCTTGATGTATTTGGGGCACGAGCTTCAAGTGGATGAAGTGACAATATTAGAGGAGACTCAAGTTGACCAGATGGACGAACAGCTGTTGAGCTACTGGGTGAATGGTGGACATTTATGATTACTTTGAAATGAACTGAAGCCCTGTATGATTCCTCTATATGTAATCACATCTTCTTTGGTTGACTTTTTGAATTAAACAAGATTTTGCTTTCAAAAACGTCTCTTTTGAAATCAAAACTGTATCAAATTAAATACTGATACGGCGATGTTATATATTAGAATGAAAATATAGATTTAAACGAGTAGAAAACAATTACAGCTGGTGATGGTCTTTCCAACAGTTGCTTATATGGTCAAAATGGCAAAATTAAGCAAAAAGTCAACAATTTGTGCAGATTGTAGTCAAATTGTAATCAAATCAGATTGGTGTCGAACTAAAGCTTATATATAGTATACTAATCAACGTTAATTGTGTGTAAAATCATGGATTAAGTGACCTAACAATCACATTGTTTGCACAATATGTTTTTCGTTTTTTGACAAGTTGCACCGTATTTCATGTATTTCATGTGCTTCCTGTAGGATCTATTCATATGTGGCAAAATTGAGTCTGGGTATTTTCTCGATATAGCCATTTCGGGCTCAGGACCAGGTGACCATTTCTAAAAATAGGTGAAACAGGGATGTTGGATAAAAACTTTTATGTTTATAAAAAGTACTACCCAAAGTCTACCTAATGGCATCAAAAATACGAAGCCATCTATTATCGTTTTTTAGAAAATCCAGTGCAAACAATCAAAAATTACATGGTCAACTAGGCCTTTTTTCAAAATTCCTTTTCAGTCAAATCCCTTTAAATCAACCGGATGCCTATCAATTCTTGTGATTTGGAGGACCGACTGGGACTCTACCAATTTCGCTCTTTGCTCTTTGTAATTAAATACGTAAGACAGATCATGTATGTTGTATAGACTCTTTCTTTTAGTTATGAAAATAATTTTTATTAAAACCATTTCAAGAAATGTTGTTAACAAAGAATATACAAGTAATTCTTAAACATTTGGAAAATTTATCTATAGTCCAACAGACGGTTCTTGACGATCTCTTGTTTTCGCGATTTCACGTAATTTACGCGAGAATAGCCTCTATCCAAGTCTTCTCACAAAATGTGGAGGAACTGTGCTATATGAAGCAGCGGACGGAAAATAAAATTGCAAGTTTAAGAATACTTTCGGAGGGAATTAGTTAATGGAGGACCTCTCATTCCTTTAGAAAGAGTTCAAGATAGAATTGGTGAAGCAACCGGTATATCCAAAGCAAGCGGCGCGGAAAAGAAGGCTTATTGACTCCTCTTGACGATTCCTCTGATAGTACTTTCAGAACAGTGTCATAGTACATAATTCCAATGTATAATGTATAATTAAATGAAAGGGTCGGAGAAATACTTAAAAGATATATTTTTACAAAATGAAGCCAAGTACTGAATTCCAAAGTATTATTAAACATCATAACACCAGAAAATAAATGTCAAACTACATTTATTAACTGAAAAAACGAATTTTCAAGGAGATAAAAAAAAAATTAACCGTCTCCTCTTTTTCAAGCCTTTTTTACTTTGAGGTCATTGTTGTAATAGAATCTCGTCAATTTATTGTTATTGTAAAAAAGGCTTGAAAAAGAGGAGACGGTTAATTTTTTTTATCTCCTTGAAAATTCGTTTTTTCAGTTAATAAATGTAGTTTGACATTTATTTTCTGGTGTTATGATGTTTAATAATATTTATTATAAAAGAGAAGATTTAAGGAAGAAGTATGGTTTGTTTGTCCAAAGTATTACTTGACATTATTAATTAATTATTAATTATTACTTGACATTTCGTACATCTTCCAATTCACGCAGTTATTTACTGTAAAAAAACAGCTGAAAGAAAAAGAAAAAAAAAGAAAACAGAATTTACATTTAAAGGCCTTTTTCAGGGCCTCAAAATTATACGAAAGAGCTGTCAAACATACTGATCACCCACAAAAAAAAAATTGCTAAAATATTAGAAAAACGTTAATTTTAAACATTTAAGTAAACAAAGCAGAACTAAATATAAAAATGCTGCGATTAAGTGCAAAACGCATAGTAATAAGTAGAAATGCCACAAGAAAATTAGGGGAAGCCAATGTAAAATCATGAAGTGATTTAATTTACATTTCATTTAAAAATATTTCACTGAATATGAATATATACAAGTATGAATATATACTTGTATGAATAAATACAAGTGACATATGTATATGTACAATAGACTTATCTCTGATGTAGTCTGCAACAGTTCTTGAAATCACTGCTCTCAAGATGATAATAAATCCTTTATGGGCATCAACTTGATACTTATCACTAAACAAGTTCTCAAAGTAATTCTTTGAATACTAATAATATAATAATATTCACGCTTCTTGATAATGATTATTACTGCAAATAATATATATATAGTGATTGTTTTAAACAATATCTACAAAGTTCACACACACACGCGAGAGTTCACATCGTACGAACTATGATTCAATATCAAGTATGAATGGCCTTTCCCAATTTCACCTGTGTGAATATATTCAGGCTTTCTCTTTCCTTGTGTGTTAACATAAATCATTCAATAATGCAATTCACCTATCTTGTATGATTTTTCACTACCTATAACAAAATGGTTTCTTTCACCCTTGTATGAATGCACTCTATCTTTATAATCTTTATAAGGATATTTAATAATAATTAATCTTAAGCTTTTCTATATTAATAATACCCTTGTGTGAATAACTGTACTTAAATAATTGCGCTTCCTAACAAACTGTCAATGTCCGATGTACTCGTCTAAGTAACGGCGTCGCACCCTCCAAAATGGAAGTAAGAAAATATTTAATTACTTACAGTTTCTCGACACTGCTGGACTTTTCACCTTGGCGAAGTTGCTGCGTTGACAACCATTAGTTGAGATTCTGCCTATCAGTTTCGATGCACACTTCAGTTTCCGTTGAATTTCAAATATGGCGCTTAATTGTCGCACATCGGATTTCTTCTTCCCACAATGCTTTGTGGAAAAGTTCATCTGCTCCGGAACTAATGACGCTTGTTATCCAAAAATGAATTCTTCTAAATCCAAATTCGTAAATATTAGAAAACTTCAGGTTTTTAAAAAGGTTTTTAAAAATTTATCAAGTTTCTGAATAAATTTTCTTTTTATACATGTTTGTTTTCTTTAACACAATTTTAAAGCAAAGGCTAAAAATTTTCTGGAACAGCACCCCCCACTAATTTTAGCTACGTCCACAATGCAGCCGTCAAAGTTAATTGAAGTTTGGTGCACTTGGGCACAAATCTATTAACTTTAGGTTACTTAATCATACTTATTTTTTTCTTCTCGCATTTCTCGTCAACTCAAATACAACTCGTTCGAACTTCCAGAACTTGTTCTAACTCACACAATTCGGCCACCCAACTCAACTTATCGTCAACATGTTCGAACTCCTGTCAACATAAAGAGACAGACTATTTCTCAAGTAGTATCCTCATTTCCATATTCAAATTAGGACTACTCACATTCATATGAAGGGAGGGAGACATAAGAAAAAAAAAATAATCTTAAAGAAAAAAAAAATTCTTTTCAAGCATTTTAAAACTTCTTTACTTTTCCTTTTACTATAACTAATTAAATTATTCTATTAGAAATAATTTAATATCCTAGCAAAAAAAAAATACCAGGATTACGTCAATACATTTATATAAGACAATCCATGTTAATTTTAAAATGCAACATTACATTTACGAATGAATAATCAAAAAGGCGCAACTGCAAATTTCTCATTTATTTTATTTGCTAATCACAAAAATCAAAAACAAATAAAAAATGCATGAATATATATTTATGTTTACATTTAATTGAAATATTTAAATGAATTATAATATGGGGAAATGCATGAGACTTTTGCTACATTTTAATACACTTTTCATAAATTGAAAACAGTCAATAAACAAACATTAAATTCATTAGGTAGCATTTTCCTAGTGACAGACATTCAAAGCACTAAATTCCTTAACACCTCCTGAAGAGACTAGTGGCCAGATCTCGTGTTTTCCGTAATTCTCAAGCAACGAGATCGTCAAGAACCGTTTGTAATTTTCCTTGTAGATTCCATATTTCCTCCCGTAATGCAATTATTCTCAGGTAATGCAATAAAAAAATGAACTATATTATTTTAAAATTCTTAGTTAAAAATAGGTTTAGTGAAATGCAATTTTCAATTGAATTAGACAAACGTTAGCCTTTCTTAATTGTCTGACAAACAAAACAGACTAACAAACCTTCAGTTATTTCTGGATACTGTGCAGAAGTGCACACAATCATCATTTACAAGAAAATTGTATTTTTATATACATCGACAAACATTTGAAGTTCGTGGAATTTATTTAAGCATTATTTATGCCTTGTTTTGGCTACCTAACCTAGTGAAATAAGCAATGTTTATTTTGTTTAAGATCATTAATCAACCGAAACAACAAGATTACATTCTCAAAATTTCATATATTGATCCCGTCTAGATTAATTCGAAGCTTCATCTAACCTATTCTAAAATGGAACCGAATTCTTTCCCTGAGGTTTCCCTCGATTTCCCCTGGGTTAAAAGCGAGCGAAGATTGAACTGGCCATTATGATTCCGATTGACTATTGAATTGTAGAGCACATGCGCCAGAGGGGCAGACAGAATCGATCTACCCATCCTAATGAATTTGATTATGATGTAAAATTTACCGACAGATAAATGTAAAGAAGATTTAATTATTTTCTATAACATTAATAGAAGAAGAGTGTAATGTAAGGCTGTTTCACAGCCTTCATGAAAAAAAAGTTTCACATAGAACCTATTTCAAACTCTTTAATATTCAATCAACATTCCATTGAAAAATCTGAAATCTTAATTAATTACGAAATAATATCGTGTCCACCTATTTATAGTCAAGTCACTCTGATAGTTTCTTAAATACTGTTTAGAAATATTCTTTAGTCTTTTAGGCTGCAAGTATACTTACAACAGAATTGTTCAGCTTTCTAATTTTAGTTAAGAATATTAACTATTATTAAACATTTAACTTTAATTAGTTGTAGTTTCTTTTTTCATAATTTCCCATCCTTTATTGATGTAAGAGTAATTTTCATTTATGTAATATTTTAGGTCGTATTATATATTGCACGTTAAATTATAAACTTAACATTTCTGTTTAGTTCTTTAGCTTCACCTATGCAAATCTCTTTCTTTTTTAGACTTCTGATAAAGTATAAGAAGCCTTACGCTTTGTCCGTCCGTCTGTGGACAAGCATCATTAAAATATTATTAAATTATCATTAGCAACAATCTCAACAATCACAACAATCACAACAATTGCGCCTTTTGCATTCGCAACAATCACATTTATAATAATAAGGAAATTACAGCAATATCAATTGTATTGTCTTACACGTATCAGAAGCCGTTGCGAAGCATTGTGATTGGTTTACTAATCGCTGTCACTACCTTGTTATTATTTATCATTTATTTATCCTATTTTTACCATATTTAGTAGTAAATATTACTGCATTATAATTCTATGATCTTTCTTACTAATTAGTTTTTTCTCGTGAATTTTGACCTGTGCTTATTGATAATTTCGTATTATCGCACAGGAAAAGAATTATACTCACACAATACTGTATAGAATTTTTCTATATAGATTAGTTCACAAAAATTAAAAAGTAGTATTGTATTTTATTAAAAGTAGCATAGCATAAAAAGTGTAATACAAATCTGCAATGGTTTCTATGAATCTATCAAAATTAAAGTATTTCTAAAATTCTTCTCGTAAAAAAAAATCACTGGCTTGCTTGAGGACGTTTTACTTTAAACTTTAATATCCATTTTTTCAGTAAAGCTGAATTTCTTCTAAGTTAATCCCCCGGAGTCATGTTGCAGATACTAAATTATTTAACATATTATGAAAAATACGTTGGATAAAAAAAATTCTCTTTAAATTTCACTTTAACTTTGCACTATAGTGGGTGTATTTAGCACTGGCTGGTAATAAAATGGTCTATTGTAGTATCACCTCAGAAATCCTATTGGAATTAAGTAACCTTAATAGTGGCTAAAATGCTTTTTATAGGTAAAGTTTGAATATCCTTTGGTTGTAAGAAGAAGGATGTGGGTTTAAACATAACCATGAAAGATATCACAATAGCATAAAATGTGCATAGAGGTCTCTTCTTTTTGTGGCATATTTCACAAATGAGATTGTCTTGAATATTCATGAGATGGGTCACAACAATGACCCATAAGAAGATCAACAATTAATGCCATGACTTTATGTTGCCTGAGAAGCTCATCAATGATGAGCTCTTCTGTCTATCTTTGTCCTTTCGCATTGTGCCAGAGTTTAAATTGACGGGCTCTATTTACTCTTGGACAAAATTATCAATAATAGGTTCAGTACCCTTTCTGGCAGGTTCACTGCTTTTTCATTAACTACACAAAATGGTCCCAAAATGGTTGATCATATTTGAAGGACCAATGACGCGTAGCAAAATACAGAAAAATGGTCCATATGAACGTGGGTGCGGAAATGCTTTATTCAGATTTTACAGACTGATTAACACGTATATAGGCTATGATGTAGCTACTTTTAGATGGGATGTGATGTAGCTACTTTTAGATGGGATGTGATGTAGCTACTTTTAGGTTCCAAGTAACCTCCATCAGCAGCAACCCATGCCTCACACAGTAGGCGTGAGGATTGCCGGAAATGCTCAACCATGCCAAACGTACTCTGAATCGTTGTATGCCCATCGACAATGCGGTCACGCAATGTCTGTACATTTGGAACCGGTGCGGTGTAGGGTACCCTAACGTTGTCAAATAGCCCCAGAGAAAAAAAAGCTTTTTAGGTTCAGAGAATTTAGGTCGAGGGAGCATGGAGGCAAAGCTTTTGGTCATCCTCGGCCAATGCAATAGGCAGGGTAATTGTTGTTGTGAGATAACAAACAAATAACTTTGAGAAGATAAAACGTATTTATAAATTCCTCTTTGCAGGTATAATCCCAATACTTATTCTTAACAAGATTTTATAAAGGAATAGCTTAAGTAAGATAATCACCCATGAAATAAACACAAACTGAAACTTGAATAGTGATATGAATATATTTTAACATTCAACGCAAAGACGTTTAATAACGTATTTACAATATTATAATTACATAACCCTTCTTTGGTTTAATTTTCTTTATGGGCAATTATATTTCTCAGAATCACAGTTCCAGTTTTTTATGAGTTCCAATACAACTTATTATCCTATCAACTGAGAGTTGTGCTTTAAAGAGCTCTTAGTAATGTAATTAATCTGCCATAAAATATATTAAACCCTTAGACGACTCAACTGATCGAATAGTTCTAACTTTCCCATTATCTTCGGGCCGGAATGCTTTGCGCGTATGAAGTTCATACTCACAAAATCTTGCTTCTTGCAATCATGACCTTTACGATGCACTGTATCACGAAAGGTTGACTCAGCAGACTTGATGTTCATATTACTAACACCAGATTCGAACATCGGCCAACATGGCGACCTTCACTCCATGTTGATTTATTAGCACTCACTCTGAGTAATCACCATGGAAATATAGAAGTACCACTGGTAAATATTTCCATGAAATCGTAGTGTTGAAATCACACTTGATTAACACTTCACCTTTCACTGATTTGTTGCACAATTCTCCTGAATCATACTGTATAACTTGAGGGATTCACGGTACATTAGAAAACCCTAACAAGAGATGAGGGACATCATCTCTCGATCGGAATTTTCCATAACTACAGCAACAACTGGCACAGGCGTAAACAACATGTGTAATAGTCGCAGTTAGTATTCTCATTGTTGCGCGTTTTCAACACTTTCGCTTGTAAGGATGGTTGATTCTATTCAATATCCATCTTCACCATTTTGGATTAACAGGATAAAATGTAAATATGTGGAAAAGTAGGTAAGTACTCCATTTGTTTATTTTTACAAAAGTTGCAATAAGAACCGTTCCACACCACAATAGTCATGGCAAGATGTCGTCGAGCAGTGAGGCTGAAATCAGCTGGAGCCCTATCATGCATGAACCACAGTTGATGACGAATGTGTAATAGAACATCTCTAACGCTGCAGGTAAGAAGGTTTCAAGGAAATGTGGTAGAAAACATTAGTGAGATGATCTCTTAACAATACAAGCCCAGATATTTTAATGAAAAATAAAAAAAAACAGAGCCCAAAAGCTCCCAGGAATAAATAATGTATTTTAAGATTTTTTATTAGTAATTCTAAATTTTAAGTTAAAAAGTCAGTGTGTTTTTTTAATAGAATTACGGAATTTATTAAAATTCATACACTTATCTTATAGATGGAAGAAATCTATGGATGGCTTATTATTACAATACTAGATTGCCTACTCTGTTTCTGAGTTGTCATAAATAACTGAAAGAATAAATAACAATGGCAGTATATATGCAGGAAAGAGGAGACCTTTTTCAAATATGAATCTGAATTTATAACTCTATTTATGTACAGCGTAGTATTTGGAACTATTACAGGGTCCTACAACAATGACATAGAAAGCTTCGTAGAAAGGAAAACTGGGCAGCTTATCTCTAAATTTGAATCATTATGCCTGTCATGACATTATTACAATGTTGACAGAGCCACATGATTAAGAAAACTCGATGTATTCTACAGAATTTTTACCTACGGAATGTGACAAATATTAAATTGCTTATCAATTCGTATGACAATATCATTTGAAAAACAGTGATTAGTGAATAACAAAAATAAATGAATCCAAAATTTTAATTTAGCAAATCATTATAGATTTATCTAACAACGTTTGTTTACAA
This sequence comes from Thereuonema tuberculata, assembly GCA_023159025.1. Lineage (NCBI taxonomy): Eukaryota > Metazoa > Arthropoda > Chilopoda > Scutigeromorpha > Scutigeridae > Thereuonema > Thereuonema tuberculata. Next base: position 33,619,266 of record JAFIDM010002131.1, read on the forward strand.
TAACGACTTCTTTTTTATATAATAATCAATATATTAAAGAAAAGCATAGTCCAGCTGAATATTTTTATTTATTTAGCTACTGAAAGCTTATTATAGTTCAAAATCCCTGGGACTTCAGTAGAAGCTTTTGTTCTACGAATGAACTCTCACTGGTTGAATGAAGATAATTATAAGAATGTGATAAACTTATTACTTTTTAATTTTATGTATTTTTGTAAATGCAAAATGTTTTTCTGAGTATTGTCGAAAACAAAGTAATCCTTCTTGGTAATAAATTATATTTTCATTGTATAAATTTTCTCATTATTCTTAACCATTCTTTATCTACAAGGAATTAGAAAATTTTTCGAATCTTTTCTTACTTCGATTGGAGGGTGTCCAAAATTTTCTTGAACATTAATAATTGTTTCTGTTACTCTTATTTTCAAATCACTGCAAAATAAAATGTTCAATTACTTGGAAATGTACTTGGTTTTCTTTTTTTTAAATTAATTAGAAATTTCAATGACTTGTTGCTGACTAATAAGTAAAAAAAAATTCTCATTATTCTTAACCATTCTTTATCTACAAGGAATTAGAAAATTTTTCGAATCTTTTCTTACTGCGATTGGAGGGTGTCCAAAATTTTCTTGAACATTAATAATTGTTTCTGTTACTCTTATTTTCAAATCACTGCAAAATAAAATGTTCAATTACTTGGAAATGTACTTGGTTTTCTTTTTATTAAATTAATTAGAAATTTCAATGACTTGTTGCTGACTAATAAGTAAAAAAAAATTGAAAGAGCTTAATTTTTGTGGTGCAGACAACTACAAAGTATCGTAAAATAACCTTCTTTCCTTACTATTAAATTTCTCGTAATAAAAAAATTGATTTTGAATTTGGAAGGTTTCTTACTTTTGGCTTTCAGTTGATGCTCCCGCTACCCAGATTTCTGTTTGTACGACTAATGTTACACAACAATATTCTCTTTCATCTTTCTCTGGGGAAATTACTTCCGAATATTATCTCAGCAGGTTCACAAACAGAATAATCTTGCCAGAATGAAGGAAAGTCATATATAGCTTTGTGGTTTTAGCCTTTACTGTTTCAAAGATTTTTCAGAACAAGAAATAAGCATCCCTTCAAATATAAAGAAGTACATTTCATTGATCAAAATGAACATTTTATAATTATTTGAAGACAAGAATTTATCTAAATAAATAATTGTTAATAATTGTTTTTAATAATATTTATTAATTGCTAATAATAATTTGTAATAATTGTTATTTAATAAAAAAATATTTAAAGAAAAACATATTCCTAATTTCAGTTTGAATAAAATACACTAAAAATAATAAAATATACTCAAATAATTACGTTGAAAATAAGAATTATTATCGCTATTTAAAGATAAAAAACAAAAACAAATTACACAATTTTTACCAAAACGTATGGTGAAAAATGTTTAAAAAAACACTTTCATTTCCTTAAAAAACGAAAAACTGATTAATAGTTTAATAGTTATTCAAAAATATTATCATAAAAATATTCAAAAAAGTACACGTAAACGTCCGACGAAAGAAGTTAAACTGTGAAAAAAATTGGCTAAAAACAAAACCCTTACTCATTGGCTATCTAAAAAATAAATGTCCTGAAGGATTTTCAGATAAAAGAAATGATAAAAATAGGCTGATCAAAAAATCAATACATCAAACTTGACGATAGCAAAGATATCTGACATTTAAGAACTCAGTAAATAAAGCAAAATAAAATATTCATAGCTCTTCTCATGCCTCTTTCTCATACTTCTTTCTACACCGAGATACCACTTACAGAAATCACACCTCCTTATAGAATTGATTTGTTAGGTTGTTGAATTGGAGATGCCGTTTTTTTTTTGTTTTTTTTTGGTTGTTGAATTGGAGATTGAGGGGGCGCCTGACGAAATCTTGCCCAGGGCGCCAACAAACCACGCGACGGCCCTGTCAGTGACTTTGAACGTTACATGATACTCATGTCACCTCTACCATGTCTGAAACGACTGTCGTCCCGAACTTCTCAAGCACCACAGTTGATGCGAAAAAAAGTAAATCTTTGTTATCTAGAAATGATATTTAAAATAATAGAAGATGTTTTTAATATTAAACAGAATTTATATTTTTTAATTTTGTAGAAAAAGATAATCAATCATTTGAAAAAAAAACGAAAATCAACAATATTTACAAGATAAGTGAAAAAGAAATGAAATTCAGAATTGGAAGCTTGGAAGTGCATAAGAAAAACTTCTGAACAGTCAATTTCTGATTTTCATTTCAAGCATTGTATATATTCTTACATACTCATATTCTTTATATATTGATATATCCTTAGTATATCATCATCATCATCATTTTCAATCTACTCCAGGATGAAATCCGATGAAGTTTTTTTCCAGTTTTTTCGGTCGAAAATTTTCTTTTCGAATCAAGTCCAACAAAACTTTTAATTTCATCCGCCCATCTACCTATGAAACCTTTCACGGCCTCCTTTCAATTCTCGGAATCGAGTTTACAATTTTGTTGACAATCTATTATCATTACGCGTTGTTACAAATTCCAGCCAAATTCCATTTGAGCGTTTTATAATGCTAATAATATCAAACCTTCTGGTTTGTTGTGTCACCCATATATTTCTTTTGCTGTCTCGTCGTGCAATTCCTAACATTCATCTTTCCATGCTTTTTTGAGATTTCTGCAGTCTAAATTGCTTTCTTGGTCAACATCCATGTCTCTGCCCCGTATGTTAGAACTGGTAATATATTTAGGTTAAAAACTTCCCTCTTTAAGCATAGGGTCATTGCTCGTTTCATTGCCGTATTTCTGTCAAAGTCATTCCATGCAAGTTTAGTTTCTTATATTTAATTTCTTTATCTAAAAAACACCTGAGATATTATATTTTATTTTATTTACTTACTTGAAAGCTAAAGTCCAACTAGAAAAAAATAAATTAAAAACTCCGTTTTGAATATCTGCAAAATAGATTTATATGCATAAAATATCTATTTAATATATAGTAAATACATTTAAAAACTTAAAAGATTGATAACTTATTTTTCTCAAATTTGATGGGATTTAAAAAATTAAAAATTAAAATTGAAAAAAAAAAGAAGAAAGGCAGAAATATCCTTTATTCCTAATGATATATTATCGTAGGATCAATGCCGTATTTATAAAATTTATTCACTAAATAGGGGAAATAAAATAAATGAATGAAATATAATGTCTTATAAATGATTTATGAAAACATCAATTTTATGAACAGACCAATTTTAAAAGAATAAAAAATAATGAGGCCAACACACCAGACTAAAAAAACCATATTTATATTAACGAAATATTAAAAATGCAAGCTTTCGAGTCGCCTGCGGTTCTTTCTCAAGCAGAGAATTACATAAAATGATAGCAAAATAGTCAAAAGTTAGAAAAGATAGTAGCTGTGGTCAGGTTACGGGGCAGGTCCATTGCCATTTCAAGGTTGGATCACCTAAGATATTGCTGTAAATGAGATATATAATGAGATCAACGCAATTCGAAGTATATTTTTAATTAATAATTACCCAATGCATTTTATTGATCACTACATTGCGTTTTACCTTGTCAGAATGTATAACCCAAGGAAAGATAATATTATACAGCATAATTTTGTCTCTATCCCGTTCCATCCGATTTCGTTCCCAGCCGTGAAGATCTTACGGAATTTCAATACAGTTGACTCGATAATCCGACAGTTACGGGATCGAGGGAGTGTCAGATTATCAAAAATGTCGGATTACCAAAGGTTGATTTTTTAAAACTGAATTTTGACTTCTAAGGCAAGAAAATTTAAGTTATGTGTATATAGTACTGTACGTACTGCAGTACATATATTGTTACAATACATATTGAGTACATATTTTACGGCCATTGAGAATATAAAAAAATACTCATTAGGCATAGTTTTACACAAATGAATACGTATGTATGTAATGCTAATTTATTTCTGTATTTATGTCTTAAAAAAATAAAATTACGGTACATAATGTAATGTGGTGAGCGTGGGTGGCTTGACAGCCGAGCACCGCGACCTCAAAGATCTATTGTGCTATCCCACGGAAATAAGGACAGACGGAGAGAAAGACTGAGAAAGGATGGAGAACCCCGGGAAAGCCTGCCCAGCGCGGATCGCCACCATCAACGAAACCCACATGAGAACCGAACCTCGGTACTCAGAGGTGAGAGGCCAGTGTTACGGTATACAATGTAAAATATAATTTTATGTCTTAAAGTAAAAAATAAAAATATGTACATACGTATTTACGGCTTAAAAAAAATCTGTAATCGATTTTTGTTTCTTCTTATGTAAAGAGTCTGTCATGGCTTTTTCTTGAATATCTTTTAACATTAAAATGTTCTCGTAGTCGAAGTCCCCTCTCCTAACACCAACGTATCAAAGTGTTTGCAGCCGACCTACCTTCAACGCAAGTGATTGTGCATTTCATCTCCGTGACTGCCTCAATCGGGTCGGTTTTCAAACCATCCTGCGTCGGTCTACCGAGCGTATCGGACTGTCAAATGTCGGATTATTGCGAGTCAACTGTATTACAATTACTTCACCGATACAACTTTCGGTTGTTAATTTTATTAATAGATCTGTGCCCAAAGTCAGGAATAACCGTAAGGGGGTCGTCTACGCTTTGTCTTGTCTCAACGGCACCTGCCGATATATCGCCGAGACAAGACAAGTGGTAAAGAAACGTATTTCCCAGCATGCAGTTGCTATTCAAAACCAAGATCAGAATTATTTCACATTCCTGAATGCTAGGGAATTTAATCATTTACTGGATCTCAGTAATCCAATCATTATTTGTCATTAGATTAATGATTTCCTCCGTAAATGCAAGGAATCTTTCCACATTTTAACGGATCCTAATTGTTATAACGATGTTCTTTCTGTGAAAACTATATCACAATATGAATTCACTAAAACTTCTTAAGTAATTTTTGCTTTTTATTTTTTTTTATTATTTTGATGCTATTTGATTAATTCATTGTATTTTTAATTGTCATTCTTAATATAATTTGTTTGATTTTTTTTTTTGAGATACAGTAGAACCTCATTATAACGGACCCTATTATAACGGACGTCGCTTATAACGGACAGTTTAAAAAAAATAAAGTGAGGAAGTGAAATACCATTTAAATTTTGTTATTCAATATGTTGACAATCGGCAAATGAAAATGTGTTTGAAAAATTACGAACATCTACGGCACCTCCGTCAGTTATTAACTGAGAAAGAAATAAGCAGCAAACAAAACCAGCAGAAAATAAATTATTTTTTCAAACCAATGAATGTAAGCAATCAACAGGAACCAGGACCTTCATGTTCTAAAAATTAATGCAGTGTATACGTACACATCTTTTTCAATTCAACTTACTATGTTGTAGGCTGTTTTTTATTTGATATATAATAAGCACTTTTTATAGCTAACTATTGTACTTTCATTGATGTACACCCTGCTGCATTACACCCCTATAAGAATCATTTGTTATAAACCGGACTTTCATTAAAACGGACAACCTTCAGCCCCTATTAGTCCGTTGTAATGAGGCTCTACTGTATTATGCTCTTGAATGTTTTGTAAAGTTTTTTTTAGATCTGGCAGCTTTACCTCTTCATCACATAATGGAATTGGACCACATCATTACAGCAATATCTTTTGACTATTTTGATATCATTTTATGTAATTATCTGCTTGAAAAAGAACCGCAGGCGGTTCGTAAGCTTGCATTCTTAATATTTCGTTAATATAAGTATGTTTTTTATTCGGCTATGTAGGCCTCATTATTTTTTTATTCATAATGACTCTAACCACGTTAATTTTATTTACTAGACCAATTTTAAGATTAACAAATTTGAGTAACTACATTAAATAGCTTATTTGATCAGCAAAGGCCTGAAATTAGAAGTAAAAGTTAATATAAATGTGAATTAAAGCATCAATAACTTACAATAATAAATGAAAATTCTTCTTTCCTTATTTTCAAATCATAAGATTGATCATTTTATTTTTAATTTCTTTAAAGATATAGATGTACCTTAAAATGTTCTTATTTAATTATCATTTATGATTAAACTGGTATTTCTAAAGCAGGACTATTTTTGGTAATCCATAATAGCTTAGCTTGACATTTACTATTAAATGTCTAAAAACATAAAAGCTTACAAATGCAAATGTAATGAAAGTAATGATGAAGCAAAACAATAAAGTAAAGTAGATTGATAGAAAAATTAATTAATGAAGACAAATGTCAACAGGTTGTATCCAAGGTGATGGAGTTAGTCCCATTCGCCATTAACCATAACATAGTGCTGTTTGATTGGAAACATTTTTTTGTTGTGTACTTTATTAAAGTGAAGCCCATCAAATGAGTCAGTCTGTATGGTTGTGTGTTTAACATTTGAGCCACTGGGTGGATCAAAACCTGGTAAGTTTATATATAAAGACTCCACACGATCAAACTTTTATATCTAATATCTTTTTTTTAAGAATCCTCGTCGAGAAATTACAGGAAGAAGGAAGACAAAAATTCTTCTCGTAAAGCAATTGAAATGAGGCAATTGATTTCTATCGATATCTTAAACAATTAGATACTATTCCTTTAGTTACACTTTAATTTGCACGAGGCTACATAAGATTAAAATTACTCGGCTTATCCAATTACAGTAGGTAAATAATGCAGATTTGAAATAATGCTGATTAATCCAGATAAACGGATTAGAAAATATTATAATTCAAAGGAAAACGAAGGCTTTTTGTTTGTTTCGTTAACGACTTTGAAAAAAAAACCAAAGCAATGTAACAAAGTGGGTTTTTTGGGGGGGAATTACATTTTAAGGAAAGTAGATTGTAAGTTCTTTCAGGAACTTATTGACTTCCTTTTAGTTTTAATGTTACTAATTTAAATTTTTATGTTTTAATGTAAAGAAAACAATATTCACTTAGTAAAATATGTAGCTGAAATATAAAAATAAGTAAAATCTCCTTCTAATATTTATCGGCTACAATACTGAAAACTTCTAATATTTATCGGCTATACGTTTTCAGTATTATAATTAACAAATATTTTATTGATTAAAGTAAATAAATTGCAATGCGAAAAATTAGAATAGGTCTTATTTTAGAAATACAAGAAAGTCTGGAAAATTGAAAAGTTTTAGACGCTTGTCTTAGATCTGGAGAAGCCGGCAGATCTTTTTTTTTTTTTTTTCAGATGGGTCTAAGAAATCAATTAATCAAAGTGAAAAGCAGCTGAGTGTCTGAATGGCCTCCTAACTCCTATTCGTGCCGATGGTTGCGGATCACGGGAGGCTCTCCCTCACTCGTTTGTCTCCTTCTATCTTCTTATCGGTGGAGGATTCTTCAACCTTAGATAACTTGTTTTGAAAAGCTGACAGTTTAAAATTGTTGTTGAAAAATATATATTTTAACAACTTTTAAAGTTTTATTCAAATTTAAATTAAGTTCAACCAATTACTAGATATTTCAAATAAGTTTTGAAAATTACAAGTCTGAAAATTCTTTTTAATTTTTGGCATTCTTAAAAATAAAAACAGGAAATTACCATTCCATCAATATTCTACAGTATGGTAATGTATTGTAATAGTATTACCACATTAGCACTATTTGTTTGGAAAACAGTTCTTAGAGCACTTCCAATCATTCAATGAAATAATTAAATCAATACTGCTAACATATCGTTACAGTAATTAATTAGGAATTAATATATGATCAAATACATAACAGCTGTTGCGAATAACTGTGAATAACAAATTGATTATCAGTTGCCAATTTCAAAATAAACGAAAGTGAAATTCAATATAGAGGAGAAGGCCCAAATATAGACTATCACTTTTATTTTATAAATTTCACCAAGAAAAAATTAAAATAATTAAATTATACCAGTTTACTTAATATCGAAAATGAATCTACTTTATGATAAAAGGTTGAAATAAACAAAATAAAAACAAAACAAAAAACAAAGAAATTGTTTCAATTTTTCTTTTGAAGTTACAGAAATCTGGTTTTTGAAATTGTGGTCCTAGTATGGGCTACCAGTAAAAATTTACTGTAATACTCAAATTTTTTTTAAAAAAAATATGAAAAAATGCTGAAACAATTAAATTAAATGTGAATTGTCTATTTCCAAAGTCACAAATATACAGGCACAATATAAACGCTTTCAGGACCTGCACAATCACGTAAGTCCACATGAAACACTGAATACCCAAACGCTGAGAACCAAAAGTTCTCTCCCCTTGTGGAATTTTTAGGTCGCTATCATCTTTAGGTAGATTGAGTTATTAAACTTTCTTTTATTCTCTCGAATAATGTTTTGGAGTATTTCTGGGCATGCTGAAAAGAAGAAATCGTAGATCAATTGGGTTTTTTTGCGCCAAATAAATAAAAAGACCTTCTTAGGTAGCCTATATTTAGACCATTTGGTAATAAACATTAAGATCGATTCCCGCCATTACCACGTGGTTCTATGCAATAAATAAACTATGCTAGAACAAGTTTAAATGTCAGTAATGTCATGCATTTTACAAATCAGCTTTTGATTCAATAGAGTTTGATTAAGAAAGTAACAAAACATAGCTGTGAAATGTTTCAATGTCATGAAATAGGTTGATTTGACACTTATCACCACACAACCTCGGAATAACTTGTCTGTAGGCGACCAACTGTTCTACTCTTTTCTCTTTGTTACTCCGACACATATTCATTGTAATTCCCTTGCGCTGTAGTATCTCCCATACCCAAATACTTCAACCATATTTAGACCCTAGCCTTTATTTGGATCTACTCTTTTATCGAACGAGATATAAAGCCACATAATTAAAAATTGTCATTAATTATTTTTTTACTTTCGTCCCCTTCCTACAATAAATTTATAGTCTAGTTAAATGTATTGTAGCTTTTACATCTGGGAAGAAAAACTGCAAATAAAGACCAGTAATTGTTCTATTTTGCTTTTACTATACTACATTCAATTGATGATTACACCTAATAAAGTTAGTGATAAAATGGCCGCGCGGTTGGCGATGTCGCTAAGACACTGGCCTCTCACCTCTGAATACCGAAGTTCGGTTCTCATGTGGGTTTCGTTGATGGTGGCGATCCGTGCTGGGCAGGTTTTCCCGGGGTTCTCCCGTTTCCCCTGCATTTCTCACACCATCCTTTCTCAGTCTTTCTCTCCGTCTGTTCTTATTTCCGTGGGATAGCACTATAGATCTTTGAGGTCGCGGTGCTTGGCTGTCAAGCCACCCACGCTCACCACATTACATTACATTAGTGATAAAATACAGTAATGTACGAAATTATACTAACTGTAAGATTAGCAGTTGCGTTAGTTAAAAAAATCCTTTTTAGTTTATTTCCTTTTTTTTTTAATGTTTTATAATATATATTTATTTTTGTTGCCAGTCCTATTAAGAATACTTATATAATAAATACCGGTGGTTAAGGTGCTGATAGATTATAATAAAAGATTTATTTATAGTATAATTTAAAAATTTAAAGTTTTTTTCTCATCAATTACATTAGAGATTAACTATTTTTATTTTATATTTTTATTATTTTTAAAATTTTCAGAATCGTATTCTTCAAGTTTATTGACTAAATAATTTATAATCATAATTAATTCATTAATTAATAACTATAAATTATTTGATTATCTAATCTTTGACAGTAGTTATTACTTAATTTTTTAAAATCACAAATTCTTACCAATTTTACTTTGTAGTTTTTTCCTCTTTGAAATTATTTTTCGCACTATTGTCATAAAAGATATTTTTCAAAATTGATTTGTAAATATATTTCTCTTTCATATTATCTTGAATTGTTTCTTAATCTTATTTTTTCTTCTAATAAGGACATTTTGTTTTAATTAATAAACCACAAACATTATCATAAACTTCAGTATCAATTTATTAATGTTTTTAATTTGCTGTTGTTTCATAAAAATTCAACATTCCAAGCCATAATCTTAAACAGAATCAACTAAAGATTTGAAAATGATTAATAGTTCTTTTTAAAGTTTTAAAGTTTTATTGATTAAGTTATTCAAGTCTTCTTGAAGAAAACTGAAAGCGTTTAATTGATCTTCATCACCAGTAATGAGCTGAACAACATCAGCATAAATGTAAATCTTTGAAAATTGAATGCAAATACTTGAATGCAAATATTTATATTTATATATAAATTAATTAATAAAGATCCTTAAATAGATCCTTGAGGAACGCCAAAATTGATATTGTAAACTTTACTTATAGATTAGTGATGTTTATTTTGAATTTCATTATGTTGTGTATTTACGTTGCTTTTTATTACGTTGTGTATAAACAGTTTTTTATTAAGTTGTATTTATTACTGTTACGCCCATTAAATTACGCATTTGTAAAAGTAATTTATGATTAATGTTATTAAAGACTTTCTAAAAATCTACAAACGCAATGTGCATGATATTATCTTTATTTAAATTTACGTTAATGTATTGACTTAATTTTTTTAATAAATTAACTGTACTGTTGTTAGGTTGATATCGAAACTGGTTTTCACACAGAATGATCGAGTTCTTAATAAAGGTGGAAATTGTGTTTGATAAAGAGCTCTCGAGAATTTTTCAAATATTCAGGAGTGGAGCAATAAATCTTTTGGAAATCGGAATGATGTACGCAATTTTGCAAAGGCAAAAAGCAGTACTAACAATATTATGGAATAATTTTACAACTACGGCAAAGCTTTTTAAACTGCAAATTAAGTTATTAGATTACATCAAACTTACAATACGATTAAGGGTTGCAAACATCTCCTTAATCTACATATTCTGTGCACAACATTCATCGATCACTAAATCGCTATCGAATCATCAAAATTTAGCAGCCTAGTTTTCTTCCACTAAATCATTCCTCATTTACAAAACGCCCATCAGCCCTCCGCGTAGTTCACCGTTATCACGATTCCTAACACCGATTGAAATCGCCTCCTGTGATTTTGACGATGACTTAGATGTATTTATTCAATTAAGTTCCTAAAATAATGTTAAATAGGGCTGTTTCCTTGGAATGTTCTGGACAATTTATTGTCTTCAAGAGAAAAATTCGCAATCTTTTTTCCTTTCTTTTCCATGGAAGCTTCCATTTTGAAAAGTACTTGCGCATGTGAAAAGTGATCCGGAAATGACGTTTAGAGAACTTGATAGGAATTGTAAGAATTTATTTTAACAGTTATAAATCTTAATTTATGATTCAAAAGAAATTTAACTCCCAAGTCGAATTTTCGTTGATTAATTTGTCTTCCTTAGAAAGCCCAAAACAGTACATACTGTATATATATGTATGAATATATAAAATTTTGCTAAAAAAAACTTACTAACTTTAGATTTTCTCAACTTTGCAATATCTTTATTGTCGTGAAATCTAATTATTTACATTTTAAATCGTAATTGTAAATTCTATTTGTTTTACTTAATCTATGTGAGACTGATCTTGTCTTTCAGCTACATTAGTAGTTCATTTTCAATATTATTGCTTGAAAAAGCATTACCAATCGAATCTGCTAATTAGCCCCTCATTGAAACCTTAATCCTAACCCTAGATTCGCTCAATGATAATTCCTTCAAATTTATAAGTGTTTTCTGCACCAAAATACAGCGGCAGTTTGTGGTTGGTGAAATTGTCACCCGACCTGCCTGCCTTCATTATCTCGCCCACTCAGCAACTGTTTGCTTCCCCTCGATGGTGATGACAACAAAAGGGAAACACACTCCAATTAATTAGCCTTCGTTATCTCAACCCTTTTGCCTCCTTTCTCATGCCCTTTGCACGATCGTCTCATATAACACAGCAACACAATCTGCTTGTTTTCAGACATTTCCCTAAGTTTTCAGTGGGTGCTAAGCGGAGTTCTTTTAACTTTTAAAATGACCTTTAAGCAATGGACAAACAACTATCAATCCTGATTAAGAGATACTTCATTACACCATTAATGGTGATTGTTTTTTTACCTTAATGCGATTCATTTCATCTTGTAACTAACTAACATCTGATAGTCATTGAAGTTAGCAGATGTTAGTCAGTTACAAGATTCATAATTCTTTGACAAGTTCTGAAATTGTAAGAAAAATTTGAAAAGGAACAGATTAATGCCAACTGTTAAAACGCCTGCATTTTGAGATTCTATAATTACTTCTTTAATCATCAAAATTTTATGTTTAAAAGAATAACAATGTTTGAAAAAAAATCACATTTTATATCTTTTTTTTTATATCAGTAAAACTTGCTATTTATCAACCTAAAAAATTAATATATAGAAAGTAATATATGTATACATACATATAGAAAGTGAAACAAATCGATTGCCAAAAGCACGTTAGTGATTACAGGAAATAAACCAATGGAATAAAATATTGTTCATCAATGTTTATAGCATTAACAGTTGTAACAGAGTAATTAGTTTGTTAATATCAATGTATCATACAATCGAATATAAAATTTACTTACAAGTTAGTAGATGTTTCACGTGAAATAAAGACGAATTATTCATTTTTGCAATCATTTCTCAGTCATTATTTCATTGTAGAATGTACAAATATACCATTAACTAATCTTTAGATCAGGTTATCAAATACGACTACCATTTGGACATTAAACGTTTTCGTCAATTTGTCACTTGCAATTTATTTATTTTTGCTCAGTTAATACAGGCGTGTCTTCTGTTGCCAATTTCTGTAGTAGTAACTCGAGCTTTTAAGCATGAGCTAATCCAGCCGAATTTAAGTGAAAGTTCAGAAAGATTTATTTATTTCGTCCTGTTCCGAGCAACTTCGAATGTATATCTTTCAGTGTGTCCTTTAGTTCTTGAGCCTCAATCAATCCAATGAATATTAAACAACCTTAAGTAGTTGTGTGGAAAACCAATCGAATAAGACAAACCCTTTTATCTGTGAATTGTTAATTCCTTTTCGTTTGAATCCTTATTCCCACTTAATATAATTAATTTGCAGAGAAGATTAAAGAAGAAATAGTTAAAATTTTGTACTATAGAACTAAGTGCCTAAAATTTACAACGAAATACTTTCAACTTATATTATGCAATAAAATTAATATTTATGGTTATGGTTTATGAACTGACATTTAAAAGATTCTTCTTCCATACATGGCATACATTGTTATTAGTATTGAAACGATTTTTACTCCCGCTATGAAGATGATGTGAATTCCCTCTCTTCCACAAGGTTTCTTTATTGGGTGATCCCAAACAAGACACAAAGAAAATTTTAAAGAAATCGTTTCGTTGTTATTACAATAAATTGTATCAAAACATCGAAATGGAAAACTTCATTATCTAATCTAATACTTCTCATGAATAGTCAGCAAGACACACAATTTAATAAATACTAAGCTTCAATTAAACTCTCCAATTGAAAACATTGAGTAATACAAAACTGTCAGGGAAAATTAAAGAGAACCTTCCTTCAAACCTTCCTTCAAACAAAACTAAAGCTCAGACCATTACAAAAATTCCACACAAAACATCTATTTTAAGCACAATAATTCCTTACCTCCAAAAAAAAGAATCAGTTTCTTAACTGAGATTTAAAGTATAGATAAGGCACAGAAAAATAAACAAAGCTCTGTTTCTTACCTTGTAACTGAAGTTTCGCAACACTAATTACGATATGCCTATCTGTACTCTTAACTGTACATTTCATTTGCGTACCGTTTTGCTTAAAGCTATTGTAGGGCTTCTCGATGCCAAGAAAAAGGTAAGTTTAAGGCAAACGAGTAGAACTGTTTTTTTGGAATTATCGCAACGTTCTTACTTGATGGGTCCCTAGAGATACATTGCACTGTCATTTATAACCCCTACGACAGAAATTCATTATTTACGAAGCAAAACTCAAGAAAACTGCTGAGAAAGCTTTAGAAATACAATTATGAATGCGGCACTTAAAAAGCTAGTTTAAGAGGAAAGTTCCCCAATTTTTCATTTTATAAAAGAGTACTTTTACATTCAGGATTTCCTTCAGTATTGAGATAACTAAAAGGCCATTTTAAAATTCTACTCTTCGACCAGATGTTAGGATTATCATAAAAATATAATTTATTACAACGGTTCTGTACTAAAGGAAAGAGCGAACGTCTTTGTTTTAAACAAAAATAATCAGACAATAATGTATTTCGTTATTTACTGCAAATAGTATTTGAAATAACCAAAAATCATTAAAGAATAATAAAATCTTTTGCTGCAAATCGAATTTTCTGTGATCTCACTAGTTAAGAGTATTTTCACAATTGTCTATCTATCGATTATCCCACGTTTGTCGATCTCATGAAAAATATTCAAT
>JAFIDM010002131.1:33634074-33685196 GCA_023159025.1 Thereuonema tuberculata
ATTGAATATTTTTCATGAGATCGACAAACGTGGGATAATCGATAGATGGATAATTGTAAAAATACTCTTAACTAGTGAGATCACAGAAAATTCGATTTGCAGCAAAAGATTTTATTATTCTTTAATGACTTTTGGTTATCTCAAATACTATTTGCACTAAATCATAAATTTGAAATCGTTTAATCTACTTATGTAAATATTTATTAATATTGTTTATTCTCAGTTCCATTTAAATATCACGAAAACAAAGAGAAAAATCAACATCGAAAAGTATAAAATATTAACATCTCCTTAAGCTACAAAATTAGTAAATGCGGTTATATTAAAGAAAAAAAAATCAACAATAATGGAGTTTCTTAAGCCAATTTCTCTTTACGTTAAGATGATATAGTTGCCCTTGATAAAGATCTACTAAATTGTAAATTGAAGAACTTGCCATCGAAACTATAAACGTTTCAATTAAAGAGAACCTTAAAGCAAACGTCAGTAACTTTTAATTAGTGTTCGTTACTAGTTTCAATTTAAGGAACAGATATGAGAACATTGTTATTAAAGCAATTCAGTTATTACTTAGGAATGAGAGAAAATGGATGTTCAGTATTAAAAATGAAAGGCAAGGAAATTTTTGGATTGAAGTTGAGTAACTGAGAGTGAGTAGCAACAACTTTCCGTGAAAACTTCATATCGATTCTGCCCAGAAATGAATCAAGAAGAAACGGTTCGAAGCTGAGCACATACATTCTAATCTCGAAATGAGATGACCAAGAAAGAGTTATACCTGGATGATTTGTAAATGAAGCTAAAAGACCTGTAGAGATTTTCTGCAACTTTCTATCAGAAAATGAAAAAAGATGTCCTAGAGCTCGCTCGTGCATTCGATTAAATTGCTCAAGATGATTGCATTAGTTGTAATGATGATGATATGGATATTTACTTCTTTTCCCAAACTCTAACAAATATATTTTTTTTTCAAACTATGTTTTCAATTTTTTCATCTTTTAGTTATGTGCTTTCATTATACAGGGTGAATCACAATGTACACCCTCTAGTTTTCGAAAATATATAGGGCGCTTTCGAACTTATGTTACAGAAGAATATGGTAGATAGAGGGTACGGAAACAAGTAGTATTTAAGTAATGTGTGTCCGATCTTGCACCGATACGGCGCTACAGTGGTTTAAGTGCTGTTGCTATTAGACAATCATTCATAGAAGGGTCATTGCCACCTGCCTATTTGGAGTGTTATGCATTAGAGATGTTCAAAGTGACGATATCACTTATTGTCACTATTTGTTATTGCTTAATTTATTATTGTTCTTTGCTTTGTGGGTTTCCACTTCCGGGAGTGAGAGAGTTAGCTTTAGCGCTTTTCTGGGTTTCTCATTGAGGGTAAATCTTGCTGATAAGTTCTAACATGGACGAAACAACTGTCCCAGGTTTCAGTCGACGATAGCCCAACGAGTGAAAGCAAACTTAATGTGTATTCTTTAAGTTCCCCTTTTCATGTTGCATTCCTGAACTTTAAACTGTCCTACATAAGAAAGCATAGTTGAATGAATTAAAAGTTTTATTCATTCATGAAAAGAATTATGAGCTGAAGAAAAAAATTATGAGCTGATAAAAAAATTGATTAAAGAAAGTTGTATATTATTTTTTAATAGCGTGAATGGTTTGAATTTGTAAATAGTTTACGAAATTATTAATTGTATAATAATATTTTTGGCATTGTACAATATTGAGATTCAATGAACAACTAAGGAGATTAATGAGACTTGATTGTAATAAAATAAAATAAAATATTTTTTTAATATTTCGTGAATAGTAAGTATAACATACATTCAACAAAACTTAATAAGTTTGAATTCAGGAAACATCCGTTCTTAAATATTGAATTATTTCTATTTGAATTGCACGAATTATACGAACCTTAATAATGGAAATCTTTGTGAAAACATATCCTGACTGTACGTAATTGAGAGTAAGATTATTTCGATTTGAACATTTAATCACAGTATTTTAGTAAAAGTTGTTAAGAAAATGATAGTAATCTAAATCTAAAGAAGTCTAATAATGATAGTAATGTAATTAGGACATAAATAAAGGTTATAGAAAAGAATGAGCTCTAAGAATATTTACTAATAAATAATTATAATATAATAATAATAATAATTTTATTGCCAATAAAAAATATTTATAACAGTATGTATTGATTACAGTTTTGACATCCCAGTTGTGTTAAGGGTGATCCCGTCGAGAAGACAAAAGGGTGTCGGCATCGAGGCAATTACATATGAAAATAAAACATTAAAGCATTACAGGGAAAAATTAAAGAAGAAGAAACTGGATTATTTTCCTTTTTTTTACAAATATTTTACAATGTACATTGTGAGGGCGAAAAAAATTCAGTTCATGACATTTTGAGGAAACTATATGCTGCGAAAATTATGTAATATAAAATTAGACTGATGGCGTTTACCTAGATAGAAGAAGGAGAAAAAAAAAAGAAGAGACTGAGAAGAAAGAGAGGAGAGGGGAGATTACAATCAATTATTGGGTTCATTTAAAGAGAGGAATTATATATTTATGAGGATTTATTAGAATATCTTCTTCAATTCGAAAATTCTGGTTAATTACAATTAATCCATTTGAGGAAGGCACTCCCCTCAGGCGTTGGGACTGAGAACTTGAAAAAATAGGGGTTAAAGGGTATCAGGGTATTGTTACGGAATTAAAAGAAGGTTTTATGTGATCCTTTTTTTTTAGTATTTTGAGAATTCAGCTCTTCAGAAATATAGTTACTTAAAGCTGATAATAACGAGGTCAAGCTCTGCAAACACTGTTGTAATCTTTCCTCCCTACCCCCACTTACCCTATACCCTTTCTCCCCTATTTGTTCAAGTTCTCAGTCCCAACGCCTGAGGGACTGCCTTCCTCAAATGGTTCAACTGTACAGTTGTATATGAAGCATTCTGTAAATTTTGTTGAATCTTCTCTTTAAATTGTTGATCATATGCGCTACAGGTTAGTTTTGTAAAATGTTATCATTAATGGTGTGAAATAATACGAGAATGTATCATTAATAGTATGCTTTAATATTTCCTTCCTGAATTTTATTAGTCTTAGGAACGATTTTAGAAATAGTTGATTATCTTTAAAAAGATGTATTTACTCATCTGCTGATTGTGAATAATCATAAGACTTAAAATTCTGATATTTGACAAGTGTTAATGAACATGCCAGAAATATCATTTGAATTGTAATTTTTTGTTTTATTTTATTTCGCATCTGTCAGGAAAAACATTTTGTTCTACCGTATTTTGAACTGACGGCTCAAAAAGATTAGAACACTTTGCTGAAAATCAGTAAATTTCCTAGAATAATGTTTGAAACGTACACCAGATATAATACGGTGGTTCTTCCCAAGCCCAAGGAATAAAAAAAAATCCTAATCACAACAGAAAATCTGTGTTATATTTAATGGTAGTTATTTATTTGGGAAATTTCTTAAATCTACAATCAGCGTATTTGTGTAGGTGAATATTTACTGTTTTCATTATATGCACCAAGAAGATCTACTAAGCAATTCACTAACTACTTACTTATTAATGAGATACGATTCATTTCAAATAATAATTAATTGAAACTAATTCGATGGACACCTGGTGCAGAAATGATTGAATATCACAAAATGTAATTGAAGACCACACTTCTTGAATTCTTTGACGATGAACTTGACGAATAGGTTCACCAAGATATTTCGAAAAGGGTAGAAATGTAAAAGGAAATAAATGGAGCAATGTTGGTTAATTCTGTTTGTAATTTAGTAATGTTACGCTCATTCTACATGCCAAGATATTATGAAAATAACCTTGTAAATTTTCAGAGGCATCCTTAAATATGTTTCTACGCTAGGTTTTTTCCTCAAAACATTTAAGTGTCACAAGAATATTACATGAAAAATAAAACATTTGTAATCAGCAAGAAAACATCTGTAGTAATGTTCGTTTAATTGAAGCTTCAAAGTTATGTTTAGAACATCTAAAGTTATCCCCTGTTAACCGTTTTAAAATTGAAGAATTATTAAAAATTCAAATCAGGAAATTGGCATAAAGACAGTACTACTAATTAAACGAACAATCAATGTAGAAATTAAATATTGATTAATTCGTAAACTAGTAATGAAATCATTTAGTATCAATTAAAGTACAATATTAAAGTAAACAGCGATAGTAATTCTGGAAATCAACCAAAAAAAAAGTAAAATATTCTTACTTTTTCAAAAACTCAGAATCAAGTAATTTAAAGAAAAATTATTCAAAAGAGATCGTCAAAGAATTACTGCTTGTTTAAAAAATAACAAACATTACAGTTATTATAACTAACATAATATAACAGGATGTATATACATACACAGGGTGTTGCAAAACTCGTGCGTCAAAAAAAAAAAAAAAGGTGTAGGAGCGAAGAGAAGGAACACGTTTTAGTGCTCCACCCATGACGGAAACGACTAATTGTGACAGTACGCGTACCCAAAGGTTTGTTTGTTGTGTAATGTTTATGTTATAGCCTATAATATTGTTCGCGTAATGATGTGAATGCTCTCCTTCGAATTTTATAGGAAAACATCAGCACCGACGTATACCACAGGTTTACAGGTATCTTCAAATCTGTACTATTATATGTGTAGTATTCACAACTTAAAATCATGAACAATACGCCTTCAGTCGCAACGTTAACATTAGTTTTAGTTACAGCCGTTATTCCGATAACGGAAGAAATAACCTAACTACCTCACTTATTAGAGAGTTTTTGCCAAAACGTGATTTATATACGGGAAACGCAAATGTCACGTGAACGAATACGGAAACCACAATAGCGGGCTCTGTCATGAAGAGAGTTTTTGCCATAACGTGAAAATTTACACTTCTCAATTGTCATCATGCCTACGGTTTATTTACGAAAAAAATAGCATTGATTTTTATAAATATCATTTAGTCAATGCATCGAATAGATGAATGTTTTTAATTAATTAAAATAGGAAATATTCTTTTTTTTTTTTTTCATCGTTTTGTCTTTCTTTGTTATCAGTTTCGATAAATCAATTTCGATAAATAATTCAATCTCGTTAAATCTCGATCAACGACGTTATGTTTACGAGATTCCGCTGGCTCGCCGATTCAAATTTTCAAGCCGAAATTCTGTAATGATTTTGATTACTAATGTAACGTTTTCTGAAAGCATCCACGAAAACATAGGAAAAAGATGCCCTCCGATCGTGAAAATCATTTTTGTAATCGGTAATTTCGAATAAATAGATACAAATCGATTGGACTTCAAGTTCTACAATTCGTCACCAGGAGCGCTAGTGTCGAAACTCATGTTTATCGGAACTCGTGTTTCCTATCGTAAAGAGATACGCTATTCGAGGAAAGTTAATGTGTCACGTTAACTGTATTTCCTCTATGGTACAGTGACGCATGCGCAGAATACCAGTCATGTGACTTCAGCGTTACCGTATTAGAATAGCGAGCTGGGCAAAAACTCTCTAATAACTACATATATATCAAACTAACGACAACTTAACCAACTTAACTGATTCAATTTCTATACTTGAAACATTTGAATAAATTTTAAATATTTCTTCTTCTTTTTCTTCTTCCGTGTGGGGTAGCTGATGAGTAAGAGTCCCTGGTCTGCTGTTCGAAAAGTGTTTCGGTCAATTTTTCACTTGTATCCCTACAAGATCTATATGTGCACGAACTAAAACCGCTAGCCTATTGATTTTGCTCTTCAGTTTTAGCGAGGATGGCTGTTGGGAACATGTGGCCTGGAAATATCCTGTTCAGTGATGAGGCGCATTTTAACTAGGAGGTATAGTGAATACGGAGAATAATCTGATATGGGATTCATCGAATCCATATGTTGTACATGGACAGCCTTTCCATTCCACCTAAGAAACGCCATGATGTTGATTCACGGCTAAATAATTATATTCTTTGTCCGTTTTTCTTTACTTTCTCTGAAGACCGCAATCACCAGTAAGTTGTAAGTCACGAGTGCACGTTAACCGTGAATCCTTAGTCAGGATGTCAGTTCTCTCTTACAAGAAAGAATTTCTTGTCTTCATTCAAGAAGTAATACCACATCACATTGATCAACCAGTGAAGGAATTGCTTCGTGCCATCTTCAGCAATGATGACATAATATCCACAGCTTTTCCAGATGCGGTGCCTCCACAATATCGTACTGGGATTTCTGATTATGGGATAACTGAAAGACAGTCTATCAGAAAGGAGTATAGTCTCTATCTTTTCTGAAGGCACGCATACATCCATCATGTTGCAGACATTCTGTCGGAAATGCTTCATGCGACAATTGACCTTAATGTGTATTATACATCCAGCATATAATCGACTTAGCGGTACCACATATTGAACGCATTCTATAACTGTCTTTGAATAATAATTATTATTGCAGTGTTGCATTTCAGACTGTGATACAGCCCCATATTTTCGCCTGCGGAACCCTCTCCAGAAAGCTGAGAGTTGATTCACTTTAATTATAATCACCCTGTATTTGTATTTTTATAAAAAGTGTATGTATTATATCGAATATTATTAATTAGTGTTTATTTCTAATAACATTGCTTTCTTAAGCACGATATCAACCATATTTTTTTATCTATTACGAAATCTTTATGCTGCTTTAATAAGTAAGAAGTATTTAAACATTTAGCCATTTTTCCTATACAAGAATTGAACTACTGTAATTTACTTACCAGAAGAAACGCTTACATGTATTTTCCTGTCTGATTATTCAGAGAAAAACCTACCTAGAATAATGTACGCGTATCTTTATTTTCAGTTTCTTAATTATTATTATTTAATTTCTAAGAATATAAAAGATTTATAATACAATCACTTTCATTTCTTATTTATCAGCTGCATATGAGAATGTTAAAACTTTATTTGCACGTAATTTAGTTAATTGTAACGTTTCAATGTTTCAGCCCCTTTAGCAAGGCGAGCACGAAGCACTTCTAAGATAGGGTTTGTGCCACGCACTTAATGAACTCTGTTGCCCAGTGCAGTTGATTTCCACAGAAGAGACTTCTTCATTCTGGAAACAATCAAACTGAGCAAAGATAAATCAGGCAAGTGAAGTGGAACGTCGTCCGGTCCACTTGGATGATAACAACTGTTTATACAGCAAACAATTCAAAAGGTTTTTCTTTTCATTGAAGAAAGATTCCACAATCATTATTTTTCTATTATATCTGAAGTTAAGAAATAAGTAATGCTAGAAAAATACAGACAATATTATCAATAAATGTGTTGAAATTACTTATACTAATTTTAGAATTTGTTATTTCAATATCGTTTAAAGTATTTTTAACAAGAAAAAATAAACGGGAAAAGTAAATTGCAAAAACAAAAATGAGGGAAAATATAAAGAATTGGACAAATAACTAATATTTCAGCATTACATTAAAAGCAAAATTTTAATTGTAATAATCGTACGAAACTTACATTTGACAGAAATTTGGGTGCTTACAAGATACCTTTTAATGAATTAAATTTTAATTAATTTATTAAGAATTACCTAAGCACGAGTTCTATTTCATCCTATTAATATATTTATAAATTACATAAGCATTGGCATATTCAGTATTGCCATTACATTTCACTGTAGCAATGGTGTTGAAATTGGAAGAGAAGTTGAACATTTTCATTATATGGAAAGGTAGACCAAATGATCCAAACATCCGACATGCTTATGTACAGTTTGTTCCACGTTTTCGTAGGCCTGTCCCAGCAATAGTGTATCATTCTATTAATCCAGAGATTCCGAAGTACCGGAAATTTCTCCCCGCAATTCAAAGGACATTCGGTGAGACCACGAAATATGAACTCAGGTGCGATTCACAGGCTTCTGCTAGCGCAAGTATAATAGTCTCCGAAACACAGTAAACACCCAACAGTAGGAAAACTTGATAAATCGAGGGGGTCACTGCAAATCTTTAAAGAACTGACTGGGTGTCTTTTCGTAAGTCATTCAAGTGAGTCACTACGCATTCTTCCTTCTAGTCATGTCTGGTTCTTGAACGAAGCGCATTTCCATCCAAACGGATGGAAAGTGTTTGCATGTAAACCCCTACAACCTATTTGTTTCTTGGTTTCTCGAGACATGAATTGATCCAAGAGAAACCTCTTCATAAAGAGAAGGTCGTAATGCTGTGTTCGGTTTCCTACCATTGTATAATTGGACCCTACTTCATTGAAGAGATGGTTTATGTAGCATAAGCTACATCTAGAATATGTTGATTTCGTTCAATCAGGATTTGAATATGCTTTGTCATTAAGAAAAACATTTCACTTTGTGGACAGATATTCCAACAGATTGGGCCACCAATCAAACATTAGATTATTCTAGAACCTGTTTATCAGAACACTTCCCCGAGACATTCATTTCGAAGTGCAAAGAATTTCCATAGCCTTCTCGTTCAACTGTTCTCACATCGCTTGATATCTTGGTTTGAGATATGTTGAAGAAATAAGTATACCAAAGTGACCCGGCTTCAAACCTTAATGAGCTAAGGGATAAATTACACGATATCGGCAGCAACTGTCCCACTTCTTGTTTTGCAAGATGAGAGAGAACCTTCGCATGTGCATGACAGAGAACCTAAGAAAAATGTCTTGAAATACAAGCTGCCAATTTCGAGCACATTATATAGTATCATTATGTTACGTTGATTATATGGTTATTATTATATCTTGTTGGTTATATTCTCCCGAGGGTTGTGGGTTTACATACCATTCATGTCTAAACCTATTGTTAGTTGTTAGCAAACCGTTTACTCCATAACCTACATCTTTGTTAGTTGTTAGCAAACCGTTTACTCCATAACCTACATCTTTGTAATTACACTCATGGACAAAAAAATTAGCGCACCAAGAAGGAGTCGTCAAAATGAAACGAAAATTTACATACGTAATGACTACTTTGATATAAGTAAATGATTAGAAAATCAAAGAAAAAGGATAATTTATTTCAGAGAAAAAGGCAAAAGAACGGAGGAGTTAATACTCCGTTGGACCCCCTCTAGCGCGAATGCACGATGCGATACGATCGGGCATTGAGTCATACAAGTTCTGTATGATGTCTTGAGACATTTCGTTCCGTATTTGCTGTAACCTTGCCTCTAGTTCGTTCAAACTCGTGGGATGCCCAACTCGCCGTCCCAAATGATCCCAGATATGCTCGATTGGAGACAAATCTGGGGATCGGGCAGGCCAAGGAAGGGTAGTAACAGTGCGGAGACAGTCTTGTGACACCCTTGCCGTATGAGGCCGAGCATTGTCTTGTTGAAAAATGGCTCCTGGGAGCCGTTGCAGGATTTCATGAACATATCGCTGGGCTGTCATGGTGCCACGGAACAATACTAGGGGTGACCATGTATTGTAGGCAATGGCACCCCATAGCATCACACCAGCTGTGGGAGCGGTGTGTCGCTGTACAGCAAAGGCAGGATTGAAGCGTTCACCACGGGCTCTCCACACACGAACACGATTGTCATCACTGCCGAGATTGAATCTGGATTCGACGCTAAAGACGACCTGGTTCCATTCCGCTTCAGTCCAGTTTCCTCGTGCGCGGCAAAACTCCAAACGGAGGCGTCCATGGGTGGGCGTCAAGGGCAGCATACGTATTGGGCGCCGCGATACCAACTGTCCTTCAGCCAGGCGCCTTCGTATGGTTCGAGAAGACACAGCGGCCCCTAGTGAAGGTGCTACCTGTGCCTGGATGGCGGCCGATGAAGCAGTTGGCTGTACGCGTGCATTTCTGACTATGTGGCGGTCTTCTCGACGACTGGTCTGTCGAGGGCGTCCTGAGCCTGGTCTTCGTGTACATGACATCTCTCGCGTCCATTGGTCCCAACACCTCCTCACAACACAATCAGAGCGGCCTAATTGACGAGCTACTCGCCTAGCTGACCACCCAGCTTCCATCATCCCGACGATTTTCTCTCTCTCAAACTGCGACAACTGCGTATACTGTCTTCGAACACGGCGTAATGGCATATCTACCTCAGCTCGTCCTTTGTAAATGATTCAGCACACTCAAACAAGCTTTGGTTACCTGTTTTATACTCCACAGAGCACGATGTTCAACGCCCTCTACCGGCTATACGTAATACGCAATCACGCTGCATTTCTAATCATTTGCATATCTCCCCGACATGTACCTTCATTGCAAGTTTCGTTACGATCCCGCAATTATTTCTTGGTGCGCTAATTTTTTTGTCCATGAGTATATTTATTACTTTTTTTTTGCGCCATATTATATTATTTATATGTAAGTATAAACTATATGGGCCCGGTAGCTAAGACGCAAAACGCTTGACTGCGGCTGGAGGAGGCGGGTTCAACCTCTTGGCTGAATTTTTCCAGGCTGAATTCTCCTACAGACGGATTGTAGTGTCTATCCAGCCCTCAGTAGGAGTACCGGGTTTCTCTCCTATAGATTAAAGGCGGGCGGGAGTAGGGCTGACTATTCGACATTAACTTAAATCCCGTTGTTCACGAAACGTTGTCCAGGAGCCTTACTTCAAACGACAGAACGGCCTTTGTAGATCTATAGTGGGATACTTTAACTTTATATGGAAGCATATTATACAGGGCGTTTCCAAACTTATGTTACAGAAGAATACGGTAGGTAGAGTGTAGGAAACCAACAGTTTTCATTAAGTAATGTGTATCCGATCTTGTACCAATACGGCGCTACAGTCATTTTAGTAGTGTAGCTGGTAGACAATCATTCATAGCAATGTCATTGCCACCTGCTTATTTGGAGTGTTGTGCATTAGAGAAGATGTTCAGAGTGGCGCCCCTCTTGTTCGACACAATAGTGGTATCGCCGGAGCAGTTACTGCAGCACTCGTTCAAAAATGTCAGATATAGTATAGTTGGTGTGGTGTAGACGACTCTTTACATGGCTCCAACAGAAGAAGTCAATCGGATTAGGATCCCGTGAACGAAGAGGCCACGGGATGGAACCTCGATAAAAGATAGAAACGACTATAAACGCTGTATCGGTCCAACACCGGACACATATTACTTAATGAAAACTGTTTGATTTCGTACCCTCCATCTATTATATTCTTCAGTAGCATAAGTTCGGAAACATCCTGTATATATTTACTAATTATAGATAAGACATTAATAGCATTGAAGTTGACAAGTGTTGTAATCCCAACTCCAAATTACATCCGAAAATAGAAGCAATGTCGCGTTTCTTACTCTTTTCATTTTTTGTTTGGTTGTAATTTAACCTAATCCTATAAAAGACGCTTTTTTTTTGGTTGAATAGATAAGAGCTTTCTCAAATTAAATAGCATGTGGTACAGGATGAGGAAATTCTTATTTTTAGGTTGTTGGGTTTCATTTCTATCATCTATAACGAGAAAACAGAGTAAGATCTCTGTCAAAACAGCCTTCATTTTTTAGATTCGTAACTAAGTCCATTACTTTTATCCCACCTACTTTTGTTTTATGTCATGAATAATTAACTGTGACTGTTTCTGTCTATATTAGAAATACAGAGAATACAGAAAGATTTTCGGTTAATCTGTATACTATATAGGCAACGACTTAATGAGCTCAATATACTTATAGCACATCTTTTTTTAAACTCATTGTAAGGTATTCGAAGAAAAATTAGTTAACGGAAAATTTTCCTTATATCCGCTTAAGAACATGTATTTATGATATTGATTGGTTTTCCTCTAATCAAGAATGGCTGCGTAATTGAAACATTAGAAAGATTTTAGATAAGATAGAAGAAAGACCTAAATGTACTTCTAAATATAACATAAAATGTAGACGACTACACACTTTGAAAGTACAAAAGTTAAATTTTAAAATATTAAAACTTTACAAGTAAGACTTTGTATCCAGGTCCGATGATGGGCGGTGTTCTAAATTTTAACTTTTGTAATTTCAAAATGTATTCTCGAAATGAAATTTTTAACATTTCAACACACGTTAATACACTCCAAATATAATGTTAATTTATATTAAAAATTATTCTAATGTACAATTCATCGGTACAATTCATCATTTTATAAATTCAATCTTATTTTGCCGATAAAGTCATAAAGAAATAGTTTATGTTTTTAGATCAAGATAAAGATCTTGATAGGTGAAAACGAGTTAATAATGATTATTATTATTATTATTATTATATCGAAAAAGTTTCAAACCATGGATTCCCCAGCTAAGACAATATGGCGGGTCAAGGACCAAAGCACATATTGCCAAGTGTATTAATTATTATTATTATTATACAGGACACTACAAAACAATGTGTATCACAGCTGCCAGTTCTTTAGCTGGTGTTGGCCTTCAAACGCATCGAATTCTTCCCAAGAATCTAGGATGTCGTAATGTATCGGCGCAAAATATGTGCTGATCCAAGCAGTGCGGCTTTTTGGAGTTGACCGATGGAGATTTTGTCAATATTTAGATCTTGTAAGTGCTTACCAAGGTTTTTTGGTATAGCACCCAGTGTGCCGATAACCACTGGAACCACCACTGCCGGCTTGTGCCATAATCGTTAAACCTCGATTTTTAGGTCTTGATACCGTGTGATTTTTTCCAGTTCTTTTTCTTCCACTCATTTTATAAATTCAATCTTATTTTGCCGATAAAGTCATAAAGAAATAGTTTATGTTTTTAGATCAAGATAAAGATCTTGATAGGTGAAAACGAGTTAATAATGATTATTATTATTATTATTATTATATCGAAAAAGTTTCAAACCATGGATTCCCCAGCTAAGACAATATGGCGGGTCAAGGACCAAAGCACATATTATTATTATTATTATTATTATTATTACTATTATTACTGGTCCTTAATTATACATAAATCCAAAAATTTGAGAACTGCTGTAAATTATAACAGAAAAACTTAGTATAGGTTTATAATTAAGTTTTATAATTATGTGCTTATAATTAATTGTTCGTGAAGCTCAAATTCTGAATACATAAGAGTAATTAGAAAGTTACCTTTTCACAAATCAGGTTTTATCCTTTCTGACCCCTCGTTTTAAAATTCCAAGGTGAAACAAAGATGATGATAAATGACATTGACTTCCGCGGGCTTTTAAATTGGATTCCCTATGTTAAAGAAAAAAGGAAACATTATTAGTGGATTAGAGAAACTAAAGAAACTTGAGATTTAACGACAGTTAATTAGCGTCGAAATTCTTTGCGAGGAGCAATTTGTAACTGGTGCTTTGATGGCATCATGTCTCATGATGAATGCGTGTTGTCTGTCACGAGTCATTAGACTCGGGAGTTTGTTTTCGTCTCATAAGTTAACACTTAGCCAGTAAAAGCCAGTAATTGTCGCACGAAGTACGTTTCGGTGATTCCAAAGGACTGGTTGTTGCTGCAATTAACATCCTGTTCCAGTTGGGTTGGGTTAACTATCGCATTTAGCAAATTTTATTTATTCTTGGCTAGGATTTATCACTCTACTGGGGTGAAAGGTTGTAATTATACAATAGATCAACGAAGAGACCCACCTTAAGATTCTTGACAAACTCTTAACAAGGGAATCAGCCTAAATCACCGCAGAACTCCTTCGTCTCCTTAAAGTTGCCAAGCGATGAAAATTGGATTCCCTGAACGAAGGAACACGAAAAGAACCATTCGTCACTTATAGTTGAGTGCTTCTCTGGCTTACCTCTAGCATGGGCTGTTGCGTTTGGATATAAAGGAATTGAAAGGAAAGTTCTATGATTCTAAGACAAAATATCTAATTGCCAGGTTGTATAAATTTTAGAGTTTTAAATGTACTTCAAACTAATTTTGATACTTTTTCTGGAAACTAACAAAACTGTTTTTGGAATTGATTAATTGACCTATTAGAAGAATTTAAAAACTTCCTTTGAATAGAGCAATGGAAACTTGAATTAAAGTAATTAAAGTTTACTAATGTAATGAAAGCCTTGGCAAAAACAAGAATAGAAGCATTAAGACTTAGAAAAATAAGAAAAAAAGATGAAAAAGATAAGTTGCTATTAAATAATTTGGTGATTCAAAAGGAATGAAAGGATACCAAAAGACAGCATTTCACATAGCAACAATCGAGAAAGGACCAACAGGAAAAATTACCGGAAAAATGTAAAGAACATGTAGGGAAGACGTGGAACAGAAAGATTACAGTTGGTAACTACAATCTAAAGTTAATAAGGATTACATTTCGTTCAAACAAGACCATAAACTATAAAGGAACATAGACGGATGAATAGAGAAGAAATAACAAGTAGACAACTGGGTAAATATAGTAAAATTTCAACTAAATACTTTTTATATGATATTTGAAATAAACATAAATAGTTAAATAGATAGCACATAGTAAAAAGATTATTACCATAATTATGCATACTTATTTTCTTTGAGTTTTCTTTCATTCTAAATGCTTACAATATTTTATCTTAAGATGCCAAAGGTATCAATGAAGATGAAATGTATGCACTGATTCCAAGAGACAAAATTTTACCAATGAAGAATCCAATGTAATTCCACGGTTAACAATGTTAAGGACTTAGATTTGTAT
Organism: Thereuonema tuberculata; assembly: GCA_023159025.1. Lineage (NCBI taxonomy): Eukaryota > Metazoa > Arthropoda > Chilopoda > Scutigeromorpha > Scutigeridae > Thereuonema > Thereuonema tuberculata. Next base: position 33,648,704 of record JAFIDM010002131.1, read on the forward strand.
GGAAGAAAAAGTGTTTAAAATTTTTTTTTTAAGTTATGACAAACATGCTAAATCGTTTTTATGACAAACAATATAAATTATAATACACTGATTTTCGTAGAGGACTAAAATATTAAGTTACCTCAGCCGGAAAAATAAAGTGAAGAAACAGAAACAAGATAAATATACAAATGCATATTATAAATGCTTAATTACTTTTACAACCAATATGCATTTCAAATTGACAAAAGATATATTTCGTTCTCTTTAGAATCTTCATTCATTCCAAGATGTTGAATCGGCCTCAATTGTTGGACGAGTTCCCATTCCTCTCCAGAACCCATGTAAATCAAGAATATAAGAGTCCTTTGACTTGGTAATTTATTACTGCTAGTTCAAGTAATACTGCGAGTTTCTTTTTATTCACGGTAGTGTTTCGCAGTTTATGTACCCGTCAAATACATGATAATAATAATTGTTCAATACATCGATTTTGTTGCCTCTTCATAATGATATACGACACTTCATATCATCGCAGAACACAAGAAGCACAACAAAGGCTTTATCAACCGAATTCATCTGCTTTCCCACATGCAATGAACTTCGGTGAGTTATTGAATAACTCAACAATCAAGTTTTAAACGCAACCGTTTGGCAAATCAGGAAAAACTCAGGAGCTTGTAGGCTACTTCATTTGGCAAGTCATGAATATCATTATTTCAGATTTTCAGTAAAATATCAATTTTTAAGTTTGAGATATTTCTTCAGATTTTGTGTTAATTTAAAGGAATATTACGATATTGGATAATAAATTAGATATTATGACAAATAATTTTTTCTTCGATAATTCGTTCAAGCCAGTGCAAGATAGACCTTCAAATATTTTAAAGTTTATTAAAGCCAAAGAAAATTACAGTTATATATTCTGATCCTAAAGTATGTTGGAATCCTCCACTGGAAATACCTGCACCTCATTCAACGTATAGCTATCATCATTGGTTAAAAGAATGGAAAGGGCCATATGCATAGACCATATTTAATGCGGCTTCGCATTACGCTTTAAGCCTAAACGCTTAAATATTAACCATTGTAAAACCTCACAGAGAAAGAGAAGAAGAAAGAAGACAATGTTGTTGAATCGAGACTCGTGCAAATCAGAAATTAATTTTTCACCTCCAGACGTCGCTACATGAAAGGCAATAGTCATTGAAATTAAATATTTTTTTTATTATTTTGTCTACTTTTTCTATCTGAATAAATTGAAAATTAAATTCCACAGCTATATAAAATGTCATGCTTAGTCTAAAGTAATCAAAATATTCTTCAAGTCAGTCTGACGGTATTAGGCGTTCCTGAATTCTGAACGCTCCTCGTATCTTCAGCGTTGAAATTGGGTTCTGTCTCTGAATTCAAAGTTCCATCGGTGCTTCCAGAACTTTAAGTTTTCTTATGTAGGCTAGTTGTTAAAGTTTAATTTTATAGCTTATTATATTTATTCTTAGATTAAAATCTATTGATGTATCATTCTTTTTTCAATATAAAGTTTTATTTTTTTTTAAATTTATTACAAAAGGATTTCAAAATTTTAATTACATATTCTTTTAAATTTTTAATAAATTATTTAAAGAGTTGTTTGTTAGTTTGTAAATTAAATTTACGTTATTTGAAGACTTGAAATACTAAGAAAAGTCTGTTTTTTATCAAGAAACCTGAAAATTAATAATTAATTATTAAAATGAAAAAAATTTTTTTTAAACAGTCATCTAGTTTTTTCTTAGTGATAAGTTATGGAGAAAAGGTTATAAAAGTTAGATCCTTTTCAGTTTTATGTACAGTACATAGATATAGAAGTATATTTAATTAATATTAAATTATATTTAATATATTAAGTTCATTTAAGTCTATATTTGTTTTAGCATATAAAATTGTATATGTATTTCTTCCATCGGAATATGATTAAAGTGGATAAGTCGTTAGTGCGAGTAACAGATCGCTGAACACGTCGCTATAAATAAAAGTGTAAAAAATCTATGGAATAAAGTTGGATATTTGTAGGAAAAAAGTCACCTTTGAGTCACGCAACGATAAATAATCGTTGAAATTTAACAGTAAGAAATTTTAATTTCATATTGCGACGACGTATTCTTATTGCTTCAGGAAAGCTTATTTTCATCCAGAAATTTCCACAATACCGTGCCCGGAATTTTAGTAGATAGATATAAGGATATTATTTTGGACTGTCGAAAAACAAAAACAAATCAAAGGATTATCATAAAAAAAAGCCACTATTTTCACAGTGTTATCTGCTTCCTTGTCTCCTTTGCTTCCTTCGTTCTTTTTTGTTTCTTTACATGTTTTTGCTGATGCTATAGAAGAAGCTATATTCCTACCAACATCTCAGACTACCAGTAGCCCTTCTTTTCCTTGACATTTTAAATCCCAACCATTCGAAATGGAAGAAACGTCCATATTGTGAAACGTCATAGTAATTCCTGTTACTATTACAAATTCTCTTCCCTATAGCGTAATAGAAAAAAAAAAGCAAATCATGACAAAGAATGAAAAAGTAACTTCTTCTAAATAGCTTCAACAACACCAACATTATTCTTTTGTTCTTAACATTGACACTAAGATTAATTGATTAGATTAATAAGTGGAAGCTTCCGAGTACTTACATATTGAAAAATAGCATTAATAAGAATTTTTAATTACTCATGCCTTCAAAACACTGAACAAACGTTTATAGTGCACAAACATTGAACAAATAGAAGGTTAAAGTGTTCATAACACAACTTCAATGAAAACTTTCCATACATTGGCGCTCATGAAAAATTTCATGTATTGGCGCTCATGAAAAATGTCGTAAATACGATTGAGGAATTTTTTTTTAACCTTCCTCTTCAGCATCCTGTAGAACTTAAAATTAGACTGTATGATTTAGCGCATATTGTGTATATTTTAACGCCAGTTTTAATTTCTAGCTTCAATTCTGATTTGTAAAAAGATATCTCTGCTTCGACAAACGCAGACAATTCTGGACAAAGCAAATTGTATTCCAACGTGACCTTAAACACCAGGAGTAGCTTAGGGATAAATTATGACAGCAAAGGCAAACTTAAACTTCTTGTGCCAACGTAGATCTCCTTATGGATTAGTATCTCTATGAAAAGCTGTTGAATAAAGTAGAATAAAATAGGAAATAACATAATATTCTGTTTATTAAAATACTATATTATGTAATACTAAAAATATTATAAATTGTCCAACCACCTTTAATTTACAACATAAAGTTTGAGATATGTCTCATTCTAAGAATTTAATAAATTCATTTTAACAATCTTTCTTTTCTGTAGAAAACAACTAGATGTAACTAAAGTTGATAGTTTTGCAAAAAGTAAGGTTCTGGTAATCCATAGAAACTAAGTAATAATTCATATATTTACTGTTGTAAAAAAAGTGTAAAAGCAATTTAAATTGTATAGTATTAAAATTAAAGCATTTTTGGTCAAGTAACAAATTTAATAATAGAAAATACGTCTTGCATCTTTTCCCTTTTTAATCCTGTCTCTCAGAGCAGGCTATTTTGTCGACATTGTCGTGTTTCTTTTTATCGTGTTCATCCTTGTATACTCTCTGGCAATTCCTATCATTGAAATATCATGTGATCCATCTTAGTTTGCATACCGTTCGGTGGAGCAGAAAATTCAAACCAGCAGCGGCGATTTTATGCTTCCTCTTCGCTTTTCTTTTCTTTTTTTTTTCTTTTTGTTTTGAAGAGAAGGCGAATGTCCTTCTGATAGATGGAGTTCAGTGAAGCGATGGGTCTTAGCAACACCAACGCAGCCACTCTTGCTCGCGTCTCTTAAGATGGAACAGACTGGTGACATATCCAATGCTTGAATTCCTTCAGCAGAGAATCTTATTGTCATATAGTATCGCTAAGTTATTAAACTTTTCATTCGGTTCTCAGCCTACTAATTAATAAATTTCAATGACGTCATAAATTTACACATTTATCCAATTCGTTATTTTCTATTTCATTTTCTATTTTAATGTCACAAGCAAGTTAAAAAAAGAAGATACACATCAATTATTAATAATCTAATGCTTTAGGTTCAAGTCATTCTTAGTTTTAACTACAATTATGTATTAAATTTAACGTCTGCCTAAAAATAGTTATAAGTTTAAATAATAAGTCTGACAGACGCACAAGAAAGTACATTAAAATATAATAACATTAAATATGCATTACAATTGACAAGGGAGTTCCATCAAGGCCTTCAAAACCTCTCGGCCATTGTAATGTATTTTTATGGATTTTATTATATTTTAATGAACTTTCTTGTGTGTTTGTCAGACTTATTTTTAAACTTATAGTTTTAACTAGTAGATATTAAGGCTTTGAGATATTAGAATCTTTCAATTACTAATGTACAAAACATTTTACATTGTTGCTAATTATAAACGTTGAGCAATTTATCATTTACAACAAAAATACGTTAAAAGTTAAAGTGTTTCACTTCAGACTGATGCAGGCCCGCCTGTATGTCAAAAAGTCTGTGGGTTTGATTTTGAGTCCTCTTCCTTAAGACCTCTAATACCGCTTGATGGATTATCTTGAAATTTGGTAAACACATTCGAGAACTAGATACGATGTAATATTTATATTTCGAACCTTTTTCAAATGAATCCTTGTAGAGTAATTAGAAATTAAAAGTTTCAAAATAAAGACAATGGAATCGAAGCAATGAATTTCTATTCTATTTCTACTAGTCTTTCAATCTTAAATCTTGAAAATTAATCCTCGCCTAATCCATTGTATGAGTTCAGATTAAAATTAATCTTACTTAAAAACTTAAAAAACAAATGTTACACCAAAAAAAAAAACAAGAAAATTAAATTTTTCAGTCAATACAAAAAGTGAACTGTTGGTATTCAATTCATGTTAGATTTTGAAAATAAAGAAATTCTTTATTTTTTAGGAGTTTTTACGACCTTGAAAAAATAAAACAACAGGAAATGAATTTTAAAAAAATCAATTTTAAACAATGTAAGTTTTAGTTCTTCGAACTTATTGTTTTATTTATAACTAACTTAGCATGATTTTTTTTTAAATAAGATAATTTTTTATTAAATACAGTAACTCATTATATTATAATCCGAAGTGTGGAATCACTCATGTAATTATTTCTTATAGAGATTAACATACATTTATATAGTAGTATTTTAGGAATAAGTTGGTAATAAATACCATAATTATTTAGAAATATAATTATCGGTAATAAAATCGTCACCACCAAATATAAATGTTTTTTATATATTTGGTGTTGAAAATGTTTTGGATCTTATCTACGATAAAAAAAGAAAAGTCCTGACTCAATCACTCACTGACTCGTCAACGCCCAGCCCAGACCCTTGGACCTAGAAAGCTGAAATGTTTCACAGAGGTTTCCTTTATGATGTAGACAAGGAATAAGGTCGGATTTTTCGAAATTCCCAGGGAATAAAGAGGATTTATATTTTCGCTTTAAAGTTGCCATATCGATATATGGGTGTGTGGCGCCAACCCGCAATACATCTGAGTTATCCGGAAAAGGCCACAACGGGCTGGGAACTTGTACATTTTCCGATCTCGATATTAATTTGGTAGATAAATAAAGTTTTTTTGTTTTTTTTTGTTTTTTGTTATGTATGCTAGGGTTCCGGAGCGAAGCGACGGTACACGACTAGTAATATGATAAGAAACAACTATATAACGAAGAGGAATGGACTTAAGTTAATATCGATAATGTTTCAGAAAGTAATGAATAATATTCAGTTCAATGTAAAATAAAAACTAAAATATTTACTTATAAAAATTAAGTTCATATCCCGAGCTAGACTCTTCGTTGGACTCTTGCACGGTGGCTCAACTAAATCGATTGCAATGCGGATTATGATACTTGGTGAAACTGGTAAATTAGATAACTCTTTGATCTACCGTAGACTTCGATCTACCAAGTTTTATCGAAAGGAGCTCCAGAAATACTATTGCAAAATAATGAAGTCCTAATTACATACTTCTACTGCAATGCTGAGAAATACTACATATAAATATAATAGATGACATAACGATACAAAATGGATCTTTTATGACTCAAAAGAAATGTTAATTCAATCATCAGACGAGTTCATCATTTTGAACTAAATATATAGAAAACTTCTATGTCTATAAAACCACAATATATGACAAGTAAACCTTAAGTGCTTTCTCTTCGTAATCAATTTTTCTATTGCACACATATTTTTTATATCTCTGATTTACAGAACTTCAATGAAATTTCTACTCTCTTTATCAGATGAAATGTTAATTGGTGTTTTTGAAATTTTCCAAAATTCGTTTATAAATATATTTGGCGTTTTGAATATTATGATATGATAAGAAGACACGTTATAAGGAAGAAGTAAGGACTTAGAAAGCTATTTATTTCTGTTTACTTTTATTGCTTCTAAATTCCCATGGCTCGAATACAGTTTTTCACACACAAAATAAAACACTTCTTTACTAAGCAAGATTCGGTCGTTACCTTTTTCAAACAATGGTACTGACATCAGTCCGTGTGTCTGAGATGGCATATTCTTATCTGCGATCTCATGTTGTTATACAGCAACATTCATGTCGTAATGTCCAACAATTTCTCCTTTTCTCAGAAAGGAAAAATAGAAATATTTTTGTCTTATTTCTACATTTTTTTCATCATGACGTTCGTGACTTCTTCAACTGTACACTGCGAAAACGATGGATTGATCGTACCGGGATCGACGATCACGCACTGCTGCCATGACCTCGACGCTCCCCTGACTTAACCCCTTGTGACCTTTTTTTTCAGGGGGGGGGGGAAATGAAAGATACAGTGTTTGTGCCACCATTACCATCTGATCAGCCAGAACAGCAGACTCGCATCTGCAATGCTTTTGCTGGTATTAACAGCGACATGCTACATCGAGTGTTGATGCGTGCAGTCACTAGCGGTGCACATATCGAGCATCTTTAAAATGGAACAAAAATTTCGAGTATTTCTCTATGTCTTTGTGCAATTTTTTTGATGATATGTTAAATAATACATCCCATGTACAATCATGAAACCACTCCAATCATTTATAGATCCTGAATGTATATGCTTGCTTAAAGTCTTATTAACAAGGTCTCTTACCAATTTAATTACTGCTTCATTATCGCAAAAAAGACCATATGGGATTCTTAATTTTTTTTTAATATTTTTCATATCTAAATTTTCTTTACATGCTGTAGTGCGTTTTACATAGTGAATTGTTTGACTAGATATTGTCACTGACGTTCATTTTACACTTTGTCAAGCTATTAGAAGCAATAAAACAATGCAATAAAGCATTTCACGAAACAATAAAAGTTGTCTTTGATTTTCGATCTGTTGTATTCCCGCCAAAGTCTGAATCTGTAAGTACACATAATCTTTCATTTGTTTTCTTATATATAATATTTAATTTCCTTATTGTCTTCAGGTATCTGACCACCTTACACATGCTTTACGTAGGTCTTCATCACTTGGATGACTTGACAGAAAATTAATAAGAGACCTATATCAGATCTTGTAGTTAGGCTTAAATACGACAAGCTTCATAAGAAGCTTCTATAGAAGCTCATATTTATCTAATCGTGATTCATTTTCAGACGTGGTTTTATTTATTGGTGTTGCGGCATAAGTATCTTTATCATCGACTTTTTCTTCCGTAGAATACCCAAGACACATTCATTCGTTCATGGAGCCATTAGTGTACAACTTGATACGAAATACCCATTTCATTGGTAATGGAGTTACTTGTTTAGATAAGTCATATCCTTTTCATGTATCATAGCTTTTGAAGTGTCATGCCAATTCCCTGCTTCTACTGCTAATAGTGCATCTTGCCATTTTTCTCGAGCAGCACAGTTCATACTTTCTTGCTACCTTTTTGGTTCATTACTATTGATTTAATGTGCAGGAATATCCTGGATGCGTGAGATATGGATACAATATGGATGTGTGAAATGACCGCACAATGATTAAAAAACATGAATTAAAAAATGTTTTCAAACATTACTACTTTCGGAAAACCCGGTTCTACAGTTTCCATCCTCAGATGAAGGATACCGCAAAAGCCCCGGAATTTAAGCAAACAATCCGTTGCTGCCCAATCCAAAAGCAGAACGATTCGTCAAGTGAGGGAATGGGAATGTTTAAGGAAGGAAGACGGATGCAAATAAGGAATTGGGGAGGGGGATGGAGGGGATTTTAAATGCAATCCCTGTTCCAATGAGGAATTGATGGATATATCGATGTTGTATCAATTAGTTGATTTTATGCTTAACGTTATAAACATTTAATGAGATATGAATCTTTTTCTTTGCCGAAAACAATGGGGTTTTCTTCGTCAAGACTATGGTTCTTTTGGTTACAACGTAGTGCGGTGTTGTAGTTGTAATTTTTCTTTCTTATAGCTGCCGAATGCTTCCTGAGTCGAATTTGTAGGGCCCTTTTCTATTCCCCTATGTAGATTCATTGATTATTTAAGTTTTCCTGGCATTTTATTCCATAGATCAATCGGGCTTCATCCTTAAGGTTTCTTGTTTGCTTTTTTTGTTGATCATCCGTGGAGTAATTTCTGCAAAGTTTTCGTGGATGGACTGACTATTTTTGTGTTGCCGTTGGCAAAAATTGGACGTTGTTTATCGTTAAGTTCTTTTCAAAACGAAATTGATACATATTTCTGTTTATTCTGTTGTTGGATGAATCTATTATCATGTTTCGTTGATTCTTGTTTATCGAGTTAATGGTTCTTTTCATGCATTTATGAATAAAATATGATTATTCTCTTTTAGTACAATTTTTAAATTATTTATTTAAAAATAAATTGTTTAACAAATTGCTATTTGAGCAAAAACATACCGCCCTTCTTGTTAACAGGCTTATGATGTTGCGTTTGCATACTGTGGGAATCTTCGCTTGATAATTCATTGTAACCTTTTGGTTTAATTGCCTTATTTGTTCTTGAATGACGTATATGATATTTAATCTTTCTGGATCTCAATTTCATGTGCATCTTTATCCTCCTCATGATGATGAATTGTCTTGATCTATTTTCCTGATTTCTGTCTTTGTTAACATCTTCATCGTCATTCGTAAGGCTTTCATTGGATGATAAACGTGTCTCTCCGTTACTTCGTCGTCTGCTTTTTCTGTCTCCTTTGATTCTCTTTCTCCTTCTGAATTTGAGACATTCGTTTCCGTATTTTGGTAATTGAAACTTTTAAGATAGTCAATGGCTGTACATCATTAAGTAAACTGCATCCGCTTTCGTTCTCGTTCATAATTAAATCTTTGTTTCCCAAGTTTGTTTTCTTTCACATTCCAAACTTTGTATTCTTTTCTCTTTGTCAAGTATCTTAGAAGTAATCCCTTGTTTTCCCTTTTATTTTTGTGTTAGTTTTTGTAATAAAAACTAAGCTTCCGAATTTCTTTAAGCGCTTTACGCTTAGTTTCACATGACTGATATTAAGTACATTGCGACGCATGGGTCAGGAATTAGAGGAGACCGGTGGCTTAACAGTTTGAACAGGAAGAGGAGTAAACCTAGAATAACTCAAGTTGCCGAAGATGTTGCAACTGCAGTCGTTGAGGAATCACGTGAGAATGTTGCAGATTCGTGTAGTGCTCCTGCCATAACAAGGCAGTTATCGTACACAACAGTACGGAGATATTTGTGCATAGAATTGCATAACTATTTCTATAAGATCAGCTCCTCCAAGAGTTGGAATCTGGCGATATCCGAGAAATGTTTGCTTCGCCATTCCGAGACGCCTGCAGATGGACGAGGATTGGCCCTGAAACAATCTATCGAGTGATAAAGTTCATTTTATTGTTGTGGAACAGTGAACACACAAAACTGCCGCATCGGGCCTACAAAGACTCCTCATCAGTAACAGATTCCTTTACATTCGACGAACTAATAGTATGGATAGAGTTTACGGTCATATTTCTGATCGGCCCATTTTTCTTCGAGGGAATCCATCCAACCCGAACTCTCATCTATACGATAACCGCAACTCGATATCTGGACATGTCGCACAATATTGTCATTCTGCACCTACATCTAAGAGGTGCAATTTTTCCGCAACACGACAATTTTTCCGCAAAATGCAGCACCTTCCCACACAGGACATTATGTTCAACAGTTGCAGTTCAACGTTTCATTGAGGATAAAATCATCACTCGCACATTAACAACAAGATGGTCACCAAGTTCATCAGACCTTAATCCCCGTGTTTTTTGGTTTAGGATCTTTAATTCCTGCTACCAACTATGTGTATACTTAATGCATATGTACACATCTGTATACATTTACATAGCTATATTTTTAATTCTTATCTGGGCCATTTGTTTTCTCTTGCATATTAGCTTTACCTTTTTTGTTATATTACCGCGTAACCTTATTTGAATTTGAATTATCGTTTTTCTCCGCGTCCTCATAAATGTTTCGATGCCCATATCCTTATGTCATTATATCATTTGTAATCCTAAAATCATTGTATTTACAATGAGTTTTTCTCAGTCAGGAGCCGTCTGGAGATTCAAATGACTTAAAAAGTTTCTCATTTGGCAGTTTATGTTTAGAAAATGACGTTTTAATAACTTCGCAATTATATACTTGTTTGTAAAATGTTCTTGTATCTACGGAGATTAGTCTGCTACTCTAAACTTTTAGATTTTTTTAAGCAGAATAGTTGAACGGTAATTAATTCTTAAAAGATATCGATTTATTAAAAGAGAACGTTTTCATCCGTTCAATAATAAGTTACATACTAATGATTGTTATTAAATACTTATCAATTAATTAGAAATGTAACACACATTAAAAATGAGTTCATAAATAATTCATTGAAAATACGTTGTGTTGAATCAGATTACCACTGTAATGCGCACGAATTTATTAATCATGAGTAATATCCATTCTCAGATTAAAATAAATCAAACTCAAATAGTTGCAAAATATTTGCATACGATTATTCAAAAATGCATTGTCATGTTAATTATAGATGAATTTTAATATAGTTTATGGTCTTTACAAGATTTACAGAACTAATTACATTTTTTTTTTTCTGTAAAGTCATAAAAACTAAAAAAAAAAATACAATCGAATAATAAATAAACGATGTCTCTGTTTGAATCAATTGAAATACTATTAAAAATAGTATTAATCGTATTTTAAAATGTTAAATTTAAAGTAGTTTATTTTAAACAGCTATTACGAGTCCGGCCGTGCTGGCGTGGCCGTGCGATCTCGGCGGCGGCCAGTGCGCCAGTACCTGGGTTCGAATCCCGGCAGTGGCATGGCTGTTTCAATTTCCTTTCCTGTGTTGTCCAGTCTCTTCTTCACTTTCTCTTCGGTCTGACGTCATTCCTTAATGGCGTCCTGGGGAAGGCCACGGGAAACCACCCCAGTAAATTTCCCTTGAAATTCTAGGGAGTCTGCTAGGGGTTCACACGTAGCGCTCCCTGGAACACGGAGGCTTAAGCTACGAAGCTCGCACTTCTGTGCGTACTGGCATTACATTACAATTACGAGTTCGAATCTGCCATTTTTTCCGTTGTTTCAAACTTCACTGTTTATGAATCAAAAATATTTTTTTGCCTTTTCAAAACCTTTATACTTTTTAAAACCCAAAAGTATAAGATTTCTGAGAGTTAGCAGAGGTCCCATATATGTATGTTCGAATTATGTAAATTATATGTGAATATTTAACAGTGTCTTTATTATTTAAATACTTAAACTCAAGGAATTGTAAGTATTTCAAGTTTGTAGTTCCGTCATAGATTTAGCAATCATTTTATTTCAACGCTCACACAAACCAAGAAAAATGTATTGGCTAATGTCTAGAATCCGGTACCAGCTAATAGGTACATAAGGATACATCGGTGACGGGTTTCTTACCGCTTCCGGCTTACGATATTGCGCAAGTATACATGATGTCATGTGCAAGGATGCACGACGAAATGTTTATCCACGTGTTCCAGTATTCTTTTTTCAACATGGCGGTGGATAGTGCAGCGCAATTGACAGATCCGGAAAAATTACAGACTAGTTTGGGTGATTTTATTTTTTTTGTGGAAATGCGAGATGGAAGACCGAAGTGTTTATTCCGATTAGCTAAGTGAGGTCTGCTCAGCTGCAGGATGTATCTGTTGGTAACTTTTGAAACAATTTTTACCCTTCAAAAAACCTCGATAGTACAAGAACTTTCCGCACCGGAAGTTTACAGATTCCACATCAACTTCCGGTCAACTTTCCGGCAGTTCAAATATCCCACGTCAACTTCCGCTTCCGGTTTCTGAAATAGTTCGAAAACGACCATGTTTGACGACGCGAAAAAAAACCCACCAACATCCAGTACCGTAAACCAGACTTTTACCGATGTATTTTTATTTTTATTTTGAAGATTTGTTACATAAAATGTTTAAGCTTTTTCATACCTTTCTTCTTTCTTTTAAAAAAAATTAAAAATTAACTGATCAAAGCTATAATTCAAAGCCGTTTTCGAAAAGCGTTAGGCGTAAAATAGGGTTATTAATTTTGCAGGTGCCACATTTGATTAAATAAACGTTATTGTTTTAAAGAAGCCTTTAATGAACCAAAGAGATTAATAATGACTTTTTCTTGTGTTCCGTAGGCTTATTAATTTTTCTCTAAAAAACAATAAATATATGTGCACGTTAAAAATGAATGAACTAACAACTTTTAACGTGCAGATATATTTATTATTAGCAACATCAACGCACATCGTAAAATGTTAAAAAACATTTAGAAAACATTTAAAAAGCTTACTGATAAGAGATTTCTAGGCTTATTTGTAGCGAGACCTCTTTCCCAATTTAAATTCATCCGGAGCACCTTTCATTCACCGTGGATTCGGCAAAGTGATTGGCTGGTCACTTGTTTATCATTAGGTTTTTATTGTAGCGCCATCTGTTGCTATTTTTCATGAACTAGAGTCAATCGTCTTCTATTGACTGCGGGTTTTTTTTTTTTTTTACGGCATTAAGTATTATATAATGGCTAAAAAATATTATACTGTGCAGCGTTGTTAATAGAGATATCTTGATTATAACTTTTTTTGTTTTTTATAGCTAAGGATTCATAAAATTTTCTAAGGTAGGCATCTTTTTTGCATTGAGTATATGATTGGATTTGTGATGTCAAAGAATGGTGTCAATGCAATGGAGTCAATCCAATCATATACGGAATACAAAACGATGCATATCTTAAGAAATTTTATAAATCCTTAGCTTTAAAAATTTAGATGAAACTTAGCGGTCGCTACTAAAGTTTGAATCATTAAGTTTTCTTTATTTTAAGCAAAACACAAGGTAATACAGTACTAAGCATTTAAATTTTACAGTTGATAATTGCCTTGCTACAATGGCACAAGATAAACATAACAATACGATGGAATATTAATTGTTATTGGCAAAAGAGAAGTCGGACATGGTTTGTCCCAGACTTTCTCCAACTATAAAAAAAAGCAGTGGCTTTTAGGTCGCACACCTTCGTACGATCCAGTACAACTGTCATAAATTGCTTCCTTTCTCTTTTTCGAGAAGCGTCCTGAAGAGATGCGAGTTCCAGTTCAGCAGATGCAATACTCTGATGACTACTACTGACCTTCTCCTCAGAATCACAAGGAGAAACACAAGATAACAAGGTTATATAAAATCATACAGTATTAGAATAAAATTGACTTACATTACTCACCTATATAAGACTGGACAGTGATATGGCATTTTCAATAACTCACATAAATAAGAATAACTGACTAATTATTTAAAGATTTATAAATAATTTTAAGAAACTCCAAGTCTTCGAATATTGCATTTTGATCTAAATTGCTTCTAAATTTTACTTTATCGCCGCTGATGAAGCGAAGATAAATTGGCCGTATCTTCGCAGAAACAGTAATACGGTTTTTGTAATTTTTCTTCAAAATTCCACATCATTGTCCGATCTTATACAGTCATTGGTGTAAAAACTTTTAACGTACCAAGAAAAATCATTCGGGAAACTCGAAAGTAAATAGCTAGGTCGAAGGTAAATCTGCAAATGAGTAACGTTTGGTGCGATTCCACATAACCTATAGCGACGCTGCAATTGCAACGCAGTGGAGTTCATATACGCTGTAAGGTGACCAGGCCAGATCTGTGAGCGATCAACATGCTGCGAAGACGCTTTAAGCGCATTTTACATGGCAAGTCATGACATTAAATCAGACAATAGATTCATCATACGGATTGTCTGACTGGTTTTCGGAGGCTATTTCAAGTGACTCGAAAATCGTAAAGAATTTTCACAGGAAATGTTAACATCCGACCTTAAACGGAAGTGGAAATTACTTTCTTTGGCGCGAAGCGAAGAAAACAACTGAAAAGGGAGTTTGCTTTCGCAGAGAATCATGGGACTACAGGAAATCTCATTACTGATTGGTTCAAAAAACAGTCGGTCGTACTACCAAAAAGGACGACCATTTCATTTGGACGTGCCAACGACAATATTTTAACATTCAAATCGTTCGTATAGATTTCGTGGCCATGCGAAATAGAATGCATCCGATTTTTAGATCCGCAGTCCAATTTTCGGATCCATGTGAGACGCACTTTAGACGTCAGTTTGAACAACTCATGGCGTTTAAGAGGCCACATCATGAGGCTTGGAGAGGCGGGCTGGGCGGTGCGGCGAATTGCCCTGTATTTAGGCCGTTCTCACTTTACAATCATATTTTGTTAAGAGCAATAGACAAGGGAAGGCACCTCTGCACGAATGACTGACTCTGGATGACCCAGACACATCAGCAGGAGAGATGATCGTTTGATCATCAGAGAGGTACTAATAGATCCAATGGCTTCCTTGTCTGCTATCCAGGGATAAGTGGTAGGTTCACAAGAGAACCCTATCTTTGCCAGAATAATTTTGCAGACGCCTATCAGCTTCATTCAAGACGAATCTGCATTTTAATTCCCCTTCCGTTGTGCCTATAATATCTGAACATCGTCGGCTGCGTTTGCATTGGTGTCAGCAGAGCGCAACGTAGAATGGCACGGTTTGGAGGACCACCGGTGAGCGCTACAATCCCAATCTCACTTTACAACAGCATACAGAATTCATTACAGGCGTGATGGTCTCGGGTGCCGTCGCATATGATAGTCGTTTGTCACTAGTAGTGCTTCGAGAGACATTGACAGCCCAGCAGATCATGCGGCCCCAGGTGCTGGTTTTCATGGCAGGGCGCCCAGAAGTAATGTTTCAACAAGATAACGCTAGTTCGCACACGGCTATGGTTTTACAGAACTATCTAAGTCATGTTGTGACACTTCCTTGGCCTGCCCCCTTGCATGATTTGCGCCTATCAAGCATGTCTGCGACCAGATGGCACGCCAATTGTCATGCCAATTGTATGAGTGTTCGTGATTTGGAGCGCTATTTGCGAAAACTGCGGGCAAATCTGCCGCAAGACAACATAAGGCATCTGTTTGATTCTACGCCCGACCCTATCATCGCAGACACAAGATGGTCCATACTATTGTTTCCAGACACAAGATGGTCCAGACGTATTGTGTACCGCAGCTCCGCGGGACATCGTGATCTTGAAATCACTCCTGTCTTTTGTCTCTACCATCACACTAATAAAATTTCATTCACTAATAAAATGCTTCCTTCGTGGTGCGAAATTTTTTTGTCAAAGATTGCTTATATAAAAGATTCATTAAATTAATTAATGTTTCAATATTGTTTAAATTAGTTGCTTACAATCCGATTAATTGTAATCACATCAAAACACGTGAAATTATTATAAATCATAAGTAAAACCAATAATATCTATTTTTAAATAGGTTTTTTTTTGGTTTTATTGGTGTTCTACGGGCATCAAATTTAGAAGTTGAATCATTTATTGTTCTCAAATATGCATTCCATGTTTCAAGAAGGTCCATCCAGCAAGAAAGTATTAGGAAGAAACACACACACACACACACACACACACACACACACACACAAACATATAAACGCACATAAGGACATATACGAAGATGTACATACACATATATACTTTCATATGAATATACAGGAACATATACCATAACATAAATACAAGGCTTGAGTGATTTGAGGAAGCTGTATTTTCTATGAAAGGCAGCTAAAATTAACTGATACGTATTGTTATCCATAAGAAAAAAATGGTTTGCTTGAACGGAGAATAATTTTTCATAGAATTTACTTTCTCATTAAGTTCTACTATATAATGCAGCCTTAAAAAATTTCTGGTTTAAGTTTCTCCAATCTAATGCCTGGAAGAAATTATTGATTTCCATTAAAATCGAAACACTAAAGTAGATACTGTTGAAATGATAATTTCAAATGTGAAATTGAATGTGATTTTTTTTTCATTGATGCAGGAATTCGACACTGAGATGTTTTTTACTGATGTCAGTATTTATGAACTTAAAAAGCTGTTTTAAATTTCGGTACTACAACGTTATACCTGGCGGCATCGCAATATGATCTTTCCAGGACGGAGGTGATCCCGCTACGGCAGTAGATGTTTTGTTATTCCTGTTTCCAGAGTGATTTTCTACTGCCGAAGGCAATTATCTGCTTAGGAAAAGAAGACAAAATAATGTCAGAGTGCATTCGCCAAAGATATGTCACAAGAAAAATAATCTTGAAAGGAAGAATCCGTTCTTTCGCTTAGGGTTTCGTGAGCAGAGCAAGCAGACATTTAGTAATAACCAAGAGCTAAAAGCTTGTCTCGAAGTTGCAATATATTCATGGTTACTCAGATCTCTAAACTTTGATTTATCATAAAACATTGGAAATGTACAGGCGATGCTGATATTTTTCATGTGTATCTCAATTATAGCAATCTTAAAAAAATATTTTCATGTTTTATTATCACATGTATAGAAGGGATCTGCTATTACAGACCAACAATATTTTCATGTTTATTATTTCGTTTTATTTATCATTTATCAGGTTGGACTTTTTATTCTATATACTTCTCATGAAACTTAATAGGGATACTGAGGATATGAGAGCAGAAGTTATTCTGATAACTAGCATCGTGATAACCTCCTCTCTTCATGGAAAAATACTATTTTTAAAGTACATAAGTCACATAACAAAAATCACTGTATTGTAAATAATTCATAGTTATTGCAACCTACAAAGAAAGCTTTCAACACAAATTCAAGATTTCCGTCTTAAAATCTACTTTTTTCTTATTCACGGTTTACTGTAATTATGGATTATGTAGCTCTTCAATTAATTATTTTTATTGTATCTGTAGATTTTGTAGTGTTAAAATCTAACCCTAAAAATATTATCGAGACAATTTGATTTTCATAAGTTAGAGATTACATTATTTTGAGTTAGAGATTTCCGAACTAGATATTATTCATTATAATTATATAGATTAATTGTTTTTACAGTATCTATTCAAAGATGATGTTTGCAGTTTATTGAATAAAAAAAATACTATTTTAATCACAGCTATTTTCTTTAGATAAATCAGAAATATTAGATATACAAATAAGCTTATAATTTCGATAAATTTTTGGTTGTAATAGTAATTACCGTATTATCGGCTTATAATAAACCTGTTTTCCTAAAATTTAGGGCTGAAATTCTACCTGCGTGTTATACGCGTATACTAGTTTTAAGCGCTATAAATAAGCTTTTTTACTGAAAATTCATTCTTAAAATTAGATTGCTTTTTGTACTCCTTGAAATTTGTGTGAATTCTGGATCTTACAGGCTGAAATAGTTTTAAGTGAATTTAAGTGAACAGTCAGTGAATTATGTATTAATAGAAATAGCATAAAAATTAATTCTTCAGATTCCAATTCTTTTCTATTGGAATTTTTATTACCCTCCCAGTTGTAATTTGTCGGCAAGGACACATCTGGAAAAGATTTCAAAAAGTTGGATCATCTCAATTTCGTAAATGCTACAGTGAATATTCAGAAGATTCCAGCAGATCAACATGTCAGAAGATCTATCCAGCAGACAAGCACAGACACTTACAGGCTGATAAGTCTCATTTTCCCAAAAACGTAAGTACAATGAAGTAATTTAAAGACGAACAATGTTCAAAACTGCCTTATTTTACTCAGTATACAGTGCGTCAGCGACCTGTTAGGTAAATTTAAGGAAACAGTAAAGTTTATTTTAAAGTACTTATTTTATTAACTCCATTTAACAAGTATAAAAATATGATTGGGCAAAACCAACTAAGCTTTGTGTTTTTCTTCTTTTCTTAATAATTATTCGCTAATTTTCGTTTATGTTAAGAAGTTAGAGTGGACAAGGATTCTCTGACAATTATACATCAATATAAGAAAGTTATTGATATTATCGAAAATGAGGACAAGTTCCATTTATATCAAATTAAAAGCATCATGTTAGAAGTTTCACATGCAACTATATTGTTTCCAGTTTTATTAGAGTACTTTGTCGATTCTTAGTGTTTTTTTTTCTTTTTTATGTTCTTTTTATTGAACATAAAAATAGCAAATAAGATAAAAATACAAGTAAGTTAAAAAATCATAAAACTTCGAGGCTTGCCATTAGTATTTATGATTTAACCTAAAACTTACATATGTCACGAAACAGAAAGAAAAATAATTTAAATGGGAAAATAAATAAAAATAACAAATATCGCTTCTTCCCAAACAAAACATCCATTAGTTAAATAAACAAGACATCAAAACTTTGCAGTGTTATTTACAACTCGGTCAAAACAAATATCTCAACAGTAAAAATATCTATATAGAACAACAAAAATACCAAAGGTAACTCGTAAATTTAAAGATGTCACTAATATTACATTTTCCTAATCTTTAAAAAAAATCGATGCAATATAAATTTTAGAACAAATAAATGTCTTTTCTTTGTTGTGAGTCGTTGCATTGTACAGTAATATTTTTTATTATTTATTTTTAAGATTTTTTAATCATTCTTAGAAGAATAAGGGGTGAGTTTTTGAAAAATATTAGGAAATGTTCATTCTCATCAATAATTGAAACACTAAATATAAGAAGGATTTTATATTATTTATAAACATAAAGCGTTAGCAAATATCAGAATCAAAAATACAATCCAGTCGATATATAAATTTCATAATTTATTCTACTATCGCCAACATGTTTCGAATGTTTATTTACATACATACATTTTGAAGGCTTAAAATTTCAAAAGAATTACAACAAAAATAATTTCTTTAATGATAATAAAGAAACCATAAGCCATACATTTTTTTAACATATAATTTTCTATAATATAGTATTTAACGCTCCATGTCTCCTGAACTGTTGTTCAAACAATAATAGTATCTGTAACGCATCTCAAGCAGCCCATAACAAAGAAAAACTTTTAATTTAATATTATTAAAAAAATTTCGTAATTTTTGGAATTTCCTCTTTTCTATTGATTAACTTATTTTGAAATTTCTTAATAAACAACGCTTTCTGAATAACCAAATTTTTTCTCGTATTTCTATCTAAAATTTGAATCCATATCTTGATTTTCAATCCATATCTAGATCTGGAAATTTGGTAATATGCTCAGCTAAAGTTGATTTCTATTTATCCAATTTATCTTTATCCACTGCTTGCTTATGTTGTTTATTCTTAAAAATAAAAATTGTTCAGTCATTCCTATCTAAGAATATGTCAAACAATTAATCAAATCATATCAAATCAATTCACATTGTTCTACGAAAATCATTACTGTTCGGGTCTTTCATATTCGAACATAAATTTCCAATTCTTTGTAATGGTTTTAATCACTTTTATATTTTAATTTTTTTTTTTCAATTTTTTTCCGAAATCATTCCACAGCCTGGTAAAATGATATATCTTTGATGCTTACTTATCGCAGAAACTTCATTTTGTTTCTTTTCTTTAAATTTTCTTTTAACTTCTTTTAATTTATCGAAAATAGGTTTCAAAGGGTAATCATTTTAACAATTGTATGCTGTCACTAAGTTGTTTATTAGCTATATTTGTTTGTTACGCATTTTATAGTTGGTATATCGATGAACTCATCGCTTAGACGTGAAACAAATTTAAAAGAATTAAGTTGGGTGCTTATAGAAAAAGGGGAAAGTTTGTTTTTAAATCACGAAACCCATTGCGACAACCACGATGGAAAAAGTTCACTCAAACTCGTCAAATTTTGAATAGTACCATAAGGAGTAGTATTCGTCCATCCCCCAAAAAAAAAAAAATTAAATCATTAAAAAAAATAAAACGCCGCGCCGTTACATTTATGCATTTTTGTTTCTTTTTTGCATTTTTTTATCCCTTCTTTACATTTATTTAGCTTTTATAAGAACTAAATTAACTTATTGCAGTGAGGTTTGGGGAGCCGCTGCAAAAACTCACATTAATAAATTACAATTAATCCAATCAGCAGCCTTAAGAATCTGTTTAGGTTGTCCAAAAACTACACCTATTTCAGCTATGGAAATTTAATTAGCTATAGAACCCATTGACCTACTCCTTGAGAAACAAGCATGGGAGAAATATCTAAAAATTTTATCATTCCCTAAGAATCATCCATTACATACATTAATAGAAACAACAATACCTCAATCATATATAAAAAAGGTTCGATTACTCTCTGCTATTATGCCTTCTGATAATCCAGAAGAGATACCAATTTGTGAAATACCCCCATGGAAGAAAGTTGATATTGAAATACAAATAAATGTTCTTTCCAATATAACAAGAACAAACCTTGATGAAGAACTCCGTCAACAGTCTCTGGAACTAATATACAATAAGTACTCTCAATCCGTAAAAATTTATACAGATGGATCAGTTGACCATGAAAATAATAAGTCAGGAGCAGGATATTATAATCACTTTACCAATGAAGAGTACTATGTCCCAGCTAATGCAACTTCTAGTACTGATGCAGAATTATTAGCAATAAATGCTGCTTTGGTAAACTGTTTACATCTTCAAGAAGACAAATTCTGTATAATCACTGATTCGATTATAAGTCACTGATTTGATATAAGTGCCTTATATCTTATAAAAAAGCAAGAACTAGACCATTATTGGTTCAGAATTAAAGAAATAATAACTCTGCTCAATGATCTTATTAATAAAGAGAAACAAGTACAGTTCCAGTGGGTTCCCTCCCATTGTGGAATTGATGGTAATGAAATGGCAGATAGAATTGCCAAACAAGCAGAAAACATGAGTCCCACCTTTCTCCCACAATATTCTCTTAAGAAATGTATCAGCACTGCCAGAACAGTTTTAAAAGAAAAATGGATTCATTGTTGGTCAAGAGAAACAAAAGGAAGAAATTTATATTCTATACAAAAAGAACCAAATGATCTTGAACAATATCGAGATATCAATAGATCCACTGCCACATTTGCAGCAAGAGCAAGAATAGGACATATAGTGACCCAAACCTATCTCTATCGATTCAACCTTAGTGAGTCTCCCCTCTGTCTGTGTTGCGGAATGGAGGAAGAAACCTTGGAACACATCCTTCTGAAGTGTACCACTCTATGCTCCTCAAGACAGACCCTTTTATCAGCTTTAGGAAGCCCTTTTAAACTTCAAGACATCCTAAAAAATAAACGTTTTTGGATTCTGGCAGCAACGACATATTATGGACATCGGACTATCGGAGCCAACAACTCTGGAGGGCATTAAGAAGAAGTATAAAAAAAGGTAATTGGTTATTATTATCTTGAAATTCATATGTGAATTTTATATCCGAATTTATATTATTAAATTGCTCAACTATTTTAAACCATGTCTTCATATCTTTGAAAAAAAGCAATGCTATTATTATAATTAATGAACACTTCGTTTTCTATATATTGCATAGATATTTCTGCTAAGATTGAAGAAATCGGTAGACCCATAAAAATGCCCTTTGTTTGTTTATATATTACATTATTAGCTATAAAATATTGGTTATCCATTATAAATTCAACCATACTACAAATTAAGTTTTTATTAATCACATCTTCTTCTAAAATATTATCTAACGCCAATTTTAGGAAATTTTTTGAAATTGAGGTAAATAATTCTGTTGCGTCAATAGATAACATGACCATATCTTCTTTAGATTTCTCAAATTACTACAAAAATCGTGACCATGTTTTACAAAACCTATAGAATTTTTTTGATATTTCTCCAAAAATGGTTTTATATATTTTGCTACTTTATATAAAACAGAATTGCAACAATTAATAATAGGTCTCGTCTTTTTCTTTATGAGTTTTCGGGGCAACTCTCATTCTTGGTAATATTTCTTCATAGTCAATAAATAATCTGTTGATTTCTTTTTCATCCATTTCATATTGCCTACCTACTTTCCTAATATTTTTCCTTATTTTTCTATCTATTTTGTCAATAGGATCATTGATTTTTTGATAATTATTTATATTTGTTACATGTTTGTTGATCATCTCAAAATAATCATCTTTATCCAAAACCACCATTACTTTTCCTTTATCGATTCAGTAATAACAATATTTTCATTTTTCCTCAAATCGTTGTAGGCTTGAATTTCCAATGGGGATACGTTGCTATCATTGTCATTGGAACATTTTCCATGTGACATTACCCCGATCTTACTTCTAATAATATCTTTTTCATTCTTATTTATACGACTTCGTTTTAAAGCTAATTCTGTAATAGCAATAATTTTCTCCGGACAATTATTTTCAAATAACTGTTAAGTATCAAAGAGGTGTGACCATTTTTCAAGGTTTCCTTACTCGCGATTGGAAGAAGAAGTTCAAAGCGACATTATTAAGCAGCCTTTATGTCAGGAGACAAGCAGTCGATATCTTTTTCTACCTAATCCAGAAAGGGTAGATTATAAGTCATATTATTACTATTTTTATGTTTGGTGGCGCCAACAAGTAACTTGATGTACTAATATGTGTAGCAAAGTTCTCTTAATAGTTGAGTGAAGGATCAGATGAGTCAAGAACAATTTATTGCCAGAACGAAAGTTAGCTTCAGAGGACATAGGACTAGATATCAGCTACCAAACTTTAAGGAAATTGATCACATAAGATGTGTAGATGTAAAGGTGATAATCAGTATCCCTAGTAGAGCAGATTCTTGAAAGCACTTTGAATAGAGATCCATGAACAATTTTTTTTTCCATTTATATGTATAGTTATTTATAGAGGGACGTAGTATTAATTTTGAAGGATGATAATACCTGCCTGTGCCGGCATCATCTTAGTTATTTTTAAATTTAACTCCTAAATATTTTAAAAGACAAAATGAAATTTTCTTTTAATGTGTGAAAGTTTTCAGAACTTATTCATATGAAGCTAATAAGGTTAATTAAAATTACTATTTAATATAAAAAAAATGTATAAGAACATAACTTGATTTTAACTAAATTTTAACATTGCATCAACAACCCCTTCAAAGTAAAACAAATGCTTCAATGCTACATATATTAACAAAGGATGAACGATTCAGAAACAGAAGATTTCCGAAATTGAAATCGATCTTCTATTGCGTTTGACTTTGTTATCTTTTCCTTTCTGAGTTACTGAGGCACATATGACAGCCATTTCATTATTACTCCATTTGAAATCTTTGTGTATTTCTTAATTCTGCAAGTAAGTACGATACCCTGTCCCGTTTATGGAAATCATTATGTAAATCAAATTATGAGGGTTCCAATAACAAAGATGATGTCATTAACACTAAATTTCAAGGAAAGGCAAAGGACTAACAAGCAGTGACTTTGTCCTGTTATCTCAAATGCACACCTTTGCTACGTAATTTATGAGGAAAATAGAACTCCCCTAAAGATGTGACTTCAAAAAAATGTTGCAGATTTAAATCCATTTTAACTCCGTTTTACCTGAACTAGCTGTTTCACTTTTTAAAATGACTTGCAAATAAAAAATACATTTACAACAAAATAAAATGAGATGTTTTTGTAAAGAAAAACCATTTATGAGTTTAGAAATTAAAGATAGACAGGGGAAAAACATAACTAACAGTACGAAACGTGCTCGTCATAACTTTTGAAAGGAGGAATTAAAATAGTACTTTCAAAAAACATAATTTGTCATTTCTTTTTATATATAAAACAATTAATGTTTCCCGTAACACTAATTAATTGTAAATGTCATTTCCTCAGTCTCTTTATTCTTTAGTTTAACTTTACTTCCATTTAATTACAAAGGCTTGTACCTTAAGGCAAAGTTTGCAAATTTGAGAAATATTTGTATTAATATATAAATAGCGTTTGTTATCTCTTGACGCATTATTTTTACATGAATTTCGGATTTCAGGCAAAACTAACATCAGTTACAGGAGAGCAATAAATTACATTTTTTTATTTGAAATGTACATGGTTATCAAACAATTACTGTTAGAATTTTTAATAAAGTATTAATAAAAATAATCGAAGCTTAGATTGTTAACAAGTAAACTAAGATTGGATTTTTTTCAAACTTGATTTGCGGTTGCGACAAAGAAGCCAACAAGTTAAAGAGGGAGAAGGAGCCACAAGGTTTACTGGGAATAGAAACAGAACAAGATAAGGTTAATTAAAATTTTGCTCTTAATTTGATAAGGAATGTTGAGGTGAAAGAGGGAGCCGACGTAAATTAATTATAAAACCTATGAAAATATATATATATATATATATATATATATATATATATATATATATATATCGAAGATAATAGTTGGATAAAGAGGCTACAGGATAAAAAAGACTTATTTCGGAAAATTAAAAAAAAAAAATGAAAAAAATGACAGATGACAAAACATTACCCAGAAATATTAATGAAAAGTCACCGGAGAAAAATTGTCGTTGATCGATATAAGAGACGAAGACAAAAGATTAGAAGGCTTCTTCCAGCTTAATTAAGTCTTGCATAGTGCTGTTCGAGACTTAGGGTCGAACCATTATCACTGACGGAAAAATAATTGCGCTGACGTAGACAGTGGCTGTTGCGTAGCTGACTTGGCAACAGATATGGCTCTCCTAAACAAGAAAACTGAAATCACGATTTTAAAGATTAAAGGAATTTGAGATCCACAACTTTGAAATCTAGCTTTTAATGAAATATTTATATTTTTACTTAACACATATTTTGTTCTAAATTTAATTGTGTTCTTCTAATTTTAGCAATTTAAGATTATGGCTGGTTAATTTCATATTCTCTGTAAACTATCAATAATAAAAGTTGTTAACGTCGCTTGCCTGTCTTTACTGCGATGATTGTTCTCTGTCGACATCTTTAAATGCGTTTCATTTAAGTTTCTTGTTTATGGTAAGAATGCTTACTGCTTGTTTCTGAAGATTAAAAGATAACGACCGAACTGTATTTATTGTTGCATGATTATTTTATTAGAAAAATATGAAATTCACTTTTTATGTCAATAGAATGACGTCTTGATTTCTTGTCATCTGGTTAATAACAAGTATGAATCTTTTTAATGTAAAAGAATTTTCATTTGCTTTTGATATTTGCTTGAACAGAGAATAAATATTAATGAATTAGAAAATCTAATTCTAGAGATTTACGGGAAATTTGTACAGATTCAGTTAATCTTGGTTAAAGTTGTGTAGTCTTGTGTAATCTTGAAAATAAAGGAAAACTTTTAATGCTAAACGAATTGAAGTAAAATAAATGTTAAGGAAATGTTGCCAAAAGTAGAGATGCCTGGAGAAAACTTCTGGAGAAGGCCAGGGCCCACAGCACAAAATTATAATCACTTGTTTTCTTTAATTTATGTTTGTAAATTCTTTTGCTTTCTGTTACAGTATTAAATACACTCAACTATAATTTTCTTACTCTTGCCAATAAATAAAAACTTACTATTTAAAATTTCATCATTATTATCTGCTTCATAACAGTGGAATCTTTGAAATATAAATTCCACAACAAAATAAAGAAACATCTTTAAATTTATGCATTAGTTTTTTTACTTTTCCTTAAAACTTTCTTTTACAATTTTTCCAACTTTGTTGTTGTTGGTGCAAATAGGATTTAGCAGTGAATTAAGAAGTCGTTAAAACCAATAGTGCGCAATAATCTGGAATCCTGAAGCTTAATCTTGTTTAAGCCAAGCGACTGAATATTTATTTTAAAATAATGCAAATTACAAGATTAAATTACAAAATACAGCAAACGAGAGTCAAGGGGTTAAAGCTTCTATTAAATACCGAAATTTCAAAATGAAGATTAATCCTACCTAAGCTATTGCAGAAGATCTGTTTCTAGTATTTTCAACAAACTATTTGTTTAGTCCATAATACGAAATTATATATTCATGATTAAAACTTTAACTTCAATTATCTTGTTATTAAGCAGCGATATTTAGTAAAAATAGAGACTAATTAAATCAGTTTATTTAAGCGCATTATTTTACCTATAAGCTATTTTATTATTTTATTTATTTTATGAATTTTGAGAATAGTTTGATTAAAGTTTAATAAGTGGCGGTATTATCTTCTAGATCTTCTTATTCGTCAAAATGAATTAAGAAAATTAATAAATGAAATAATGAAAAAGAAAATGGGATAATCTAGAGTTAAATCTGCTTCAGATTTAAATTTGGCAATGGTATAAATAATACAGGTAATGATAACGTCAGTGATAGATCGACGATATAATTCATGTGACTTAAGCCGCCGTATGAACCTTTTACAAATAAAATAAATTACAAAAATCAGTTATTACCCACAGTTATAGTATTATATTTGAATTAGGAAATTAAAATATATATAGGAACTTAATCTAATATTACTGCTTTACTTTAGTCGTAAGTCAAGACTAGGAGACCAATACTACAGAGCAGGTTTCTGCTCTCCGTATAAAGCAACACTGATACTGATTTACTGCAAGATTTCAGTACTTCAAAGTCTCAGTTTATTCTTTGGCATTCATGAGTGCGATTCAGGACAATCACTTACCGTACAGTTTCATTTACAGAAGAACTTATCTTTTTTTAAACAACGGAAAATTATGGAAAATTAAATAAACAAATTATTAGAAAAAATAATAGATATCCCTTCACAAGCTTCTGATATCTTTACAATGTATCATACCTTAAGGTAAATACGAAGTTTCTCTTATTATGTCTCTGGAGAGAACCTAGATATTTTCTAAACTTGGAATAAAAAATTGATGAACTTTCCTTTTAATTTTAAAAATGAAGTCAAGGGAACAACAAAAACGCTTAAATTTAGAAAAATGTTTGAGTATATTTAATTCTTAACTAATTATTATTAAATAATGAAAACTGGTTATCTTTGAAATATTAGTGTCAGAGTGCATTGTTTGCAATAATAAAAATTTTCTTTATGGAGGAATCTATCTGTAATAATTCATAAGAAATGTTTCTTAATTCCAAATTTATATTTTTCAAAAATTTAAATTTTTTTTCTAAAAATTGCATGCGGCCCGCCGGTACATTTGCTGCAAGATTATTGACGAACGCCTGTGCTTTCAAGAGAAGTGAACAGAACTAGATGTTTGTTGTGAATACAGAGGCAAAGCAATATGATTAATTTGTAGGAAACCATTAATGTTTTAAAAAGTAGTATATAATTAACAGATATTAATCACATCTTTAATTAGTAAGATATATATGGGAGGGATGGGTTGGAGGATTGGATGCTGCGGCCCACCATCAGAACTTTTATAAAAATATCAGCCCTGATTTAGTCCCTTCAAATAGGATTGGCTATTTGTTGTTATTTAATAAATAATTTAACATGTATTAACCAACAAGATGTAAACATCCTTTTTCCTTGGGACCAAAGTCACAGTTATTAATCTGTTATTTACGATTACACCATCCCTACACATGGTAACAATGATAAAAGTAAAAACAAAATGGAAAACAGTGGGAGTTTCTTGTTTCATTATGGATCATAATCAAACACCTGGAAAATTCTAAGGTTTCAAAGTAGAGTTAAAAAAAAAAAAACTCCTGAAATCCTTACTTTAAAAACTAAAAAAAATAATCCTCGTTTGTGCTCGACTTTTCTAAGATTAGTTGATAACAGATATCAATAGCCACTATATCAATGTTAAGGCAATTGTTTAAATAAATCAGTTTTACTATTATCTCAGGCAACCTATTCGGATTAGGACGGGAAACTGATCTCTTTTCATCTAAAAGAGAACTTGATTTTGAATTAGGGATTGAACTAATTCAAACATATTTTCAACATGTTTATAATGGACAGAACTGAATGTCATGCAAAATGAAAACCTCTACTAAAATAATGTCGATAAGTTAGAGGGAAAAATTAATATTTTGAAAGATTGATTCAGTTGTTTATTACAAATAAACATCAAGTTGACAAAACGATTCAATGAATTAAAAATGGAAGGCAAATATCTGATTGTTGATTTTGCATACGATAGGACTGGAAAAGTTTTTCCCAATATTTAATATATTGCAACGTATTTAATCTTATTTTGAAGTAGCTGATGGAACCCACTGAACAATAGCTTGTCGCCAAGGAAACCCCTGTATTGTGTATATTTTTACTTTGGTTTTTCTTTTAATTTGAATTTATTATATAGATGATAGATAGTTTAAACAAGTAACCTTTAATTCAATAGATTGATTCGGTAGTATTTTCAATATTCAGTCGATGATTAAATATTATTTAATGGTAAGAAAGAGTTATGGAAAACTTATATTTCATTTTCCAATCTTGTTCTTAATGTTGAATTAAAGCTTGTACTTTAAAAAAAAGTTACATTCCGTTTAGCTTTCTCAAAATTAATCAGAATAAGTTCTTGATTGAATATTCACGTTTTAATCATTGTTTTCTTAAAGATTAATTTCAGTTTTCATTGAAAGAAAATGTTAGTAAAAATTAAGAATAAGAAAGTACAAACAAACACCAAGAGACTATGTCTAAGTATCATGCAATGTTATATACACAATAAATAAAAAAACCAATTGCAGTTTATAGGGTCCTATTTTCTGTTTCCAAAATGGTTTTCAGAATAAAATCTCATTTATTCCTATTTTTTGCATTTTTTTTAATTTAATCTTTCTAGCATTATGAAAATAAAAAAAAGTTTGAAGTTGATTTTAAAAAATCCTATTTGTTCTTTTTTGTTCTTCTCTCTTTTCCTAGAGTGACAATTCCAAGGCGTTCTACCTTAATTACTTCTTCCTTTCGGCTAATCTTTCCCAAGTTTTCTCCTCTCACCCGTTTCCTTTCTTTCTTTCTCTTGGTTGAAATCCCTTCTCTTTGGAAACTTTTTAGCCTCGAAGCTCTTTTTTTTATCCATTCAAATTTTCATTCTAAAAATAGAAAAACAACTTCCAATAAGGTTTGACATGTTAATTGCACCAATAGGATGGGCCCTCGGGTGCCACAACAATGGGTACGTGCTTCCATCACACTGCGTACTATTATTGAGATCGTTCAGGGATTGCAGTTGCTAGCAGAGCCAGGGGTGAAAACCTCTCCAATCCCTTAGGCCTTTCAGTGACATAATGATGGCCTGGGGAACAAGAGTTCACGCCAAATCCGATCGATTACTTGACCACCTACTGGAATTTAGCCACCGTCGATCATGACTGCTTCTTTGTAGAGGAGAATATGATGGTCAAATATGTCTAGGAAGCACGTCCTCCTCAAAGGCCAACAAATTCATAAATTTTTTGTGGAGTTCAAAGCAAGATTAAACGATTGGATGACAATGTCCAAAGCATGAATTGAGTCTCTTTCTTTCAATTTATTAATAGCAAAAGAACTAAATTTGAAGTTAAATTCTCAAAATAAAGATTACTTCTTTCAAGCTTTATTTTCAAAACCAATATTACTACAATGAGTTAATTTCGGATAAAGTAATTCACAAGTTAAAACATTAAAGACATTGTAAATTTAAAGTAATTTTATTAGTACGAAATATTTTGCTTCTAGTGCATGAAACTTGAAAAAAATATAAAGTGTTCTTAAAAGTGTTATTTCAAATGTATAATTTATGTATAATTGTATCAATTACTGTATTGAAGATTTCAAATATTTAACCTAACCATTATTTAGAATGTGGGATCTGTAGCTCAATGTTTTAAACACTGACACTGGACTGCGGATTCGAGGAGGTTCATTTCCCGAATATTGGGTTGGGTTTTTTTGACGGTTGTTATCCATGCTGACTCTAGGGTTCATCCAGCCCTCTATCAAATGGGTGTCGGGTTTTTCGCGGTTAAAGGAAAATTTCGGAATGACCAAAAGACCATCCGACCTCAAATCGATCTCGTGCCTTTGGTCGAGTATCGGTTTCAGGTCAGCCTCTCATTGACCAAAGGATCTACTCGCTAAATGGCCTGCAAGACCAGTAGTAAAAGATTTTTATCTTTTGTCTTTATTATTTACAGAATGCAGTACAACATAGCTTAAACATGATTTAACTTTTTAAAGCCATAAGACTTATTTTTTTATGTTTTAGAAAACAAAAGAAACACAATCCTAAGAATTAACAACACGTTCCTTGTAAAGTAAAAATTTGTAAGTTCAAATTTATAACTGTAAATTTCGTTTTCTACCAATATCACCTGAAAGCTGACTTAGCATTGACTTACTTTCAGACTTCTAACTTTAACTTAATTAGGAAAGCAATAATATCAAAAATAAAAAATTATAGAAGATTTTGTAGAAATATACTTACCGGTATCTAAAGTTTTTAGTTTACATAATATTGAAATTATAAATCAACGAAGATTAACTAAAAAAAAATTCTACAACATGATGAAATGATACATTGTACAATGAGAAATGAAATTCATTGTTTATATAACAGGATATACAGCGAAGCATTCATAAAAATGAATTGCAAGCAGCAGAAAAGATTGCAAGCCGCAGATGTGATCATCTTGGATATAATGGAGTAGGTTCTCAGAAAATCGTTGAAAACGTTGAAAACGTAAATCAACCAATAATTAAATGTAAGAAAGACATCATTAAAAATTAATTGGATGACTATCTAAAAAAAACTTGTTGAATTAAAAACTACAGCCAAAAGATCAATGGGTTCTTGAAGAATGTGTTGGAAAATTGTGTTGGGGTGTTGTGTTGGTTCTTGAAAAGCATAATTAGAAGAGCGAGAGGAGAGTGAATGGGCGTAACAAAATAAGAAGAAAGAATAAATAAGCAATTATTGAAGAGTCGTGGTAATTGTGCTTTCATCAAAACTGTTTGTTGGTAATTTAGCTTGTAGTGTATCATCTTTGTACTGGGTGGCCATAATTAAACAGGAGTTGTTTGGAGCGCGATAAGTAAAAAACTGTTGGGCCCAATAAGGCCAAATTTGATGTATATACTATTCCGATCATAGGATTACGATTCCGCAGAAAAAATATTTTAGTTCCGAATATCGCCATCAGGAAGTAAGTGGCGCTATATAATGACAGCCACCCAGTGACAGATAAAAGACGTCTTCAGGTACGCGGATGTAAGCCTCAGCAAGAGTGACATCGGTCAGTTCGACCTGTTTGACGGTGCACTGAACGTTACTTCACGGAATGCTGTATTTACGTGATCGTGCGCTGCTCGTAAAGTTTCATTACCAAAATAACAGTAATGCGACCAATTTGCGAAACATGATCTCACGTTTCGAAAATACCGGATCTTTATAACTGGAACCAGGACGATGACGCAAACCGATGTCAAATGACGAAGTTGAATTATTTAGCAAATTAATATTGAGATCGGAGAATATATGACGTCGCAGCCTGTTGTGGCTTCTCGGCGTAACTCAGATGTATTGCGGGTTGGCGCCACACACTTCGTGGTCAGTTTGCCAGATTAATCCCTATCCCGTGGGAATTTCGAGAAATCCGGCCTTATTCCTTGTATCCACCATAAAGGGAATCTCTGTGCAAAATTTCAACTTTTTAGGTTCAAGAGTTTGGGGTGGGCGTTGATGAATCAGTGAGTGAGTGAGTCAGGACTTTTCTTTTTATATATGTAGATTTTCATGAATTTTGTTTTGTTAACCTTTTTGATTAGTTCTTTATATATTATATTTGGATTTGTTATTTTCTCATTTTCAACTCTTATTATTCGAGATTCGTTTTTTACATATTATTTCTAGTGTTTCGATATCATGCTTATTTATAAAAGTATGATCTATATTTAAAAAGCGAGAAATCAAAGGCAGCACCTGAAAAACAAGTACTGCCTTTGATTTCTCGCTTTTTTTAAGCATTTTTCAAAACACGTAAAATGATTTGATATGATCTATATTTGTTTTCGTATTTCCATGAATTGTACAGTTGTTTCTTGTTGTCCCAAAAAGGCAATTTTTGAAACCATCATTGCACATACGTTTTAGGTATTTCTGTACTGCATTGTTTTTATTCATTTTGAATAAAACAATAAATTTTGAATAAAACTATACTTCCGTCGCCAATTAGTATAGTTGGACAGTTGTTTAATATCTTTTCAATTTTTATGAATAGATTATCTAATTCTTCAGTGAATTTATCTTTCTTTGTGTTTGGTGCTTTATATAAGGCTAAAATGTTAATATTTTATATTTGATAACAAAAAATATTTTTGATAACGAAACACATTAGATTTTTCTAAAAAACTTCATGGTAAATAACAAGTTTTGTGAAAATGCCTGAATCATTCCAAGGAATCATTCCAAGTTTCCTTGCTCCGACGTTGTAAATTTGTAATTTAATTTGTAAATTTGTAATTTTCCTAACAGAATGACAGACAGAATAACGTTTTTATAATAATAGCCGGGTACCCTCGCTTCGCTCCGGAGCCCTTGCATATATAGCATTGAAAAAACAAACTTCATTTATTTAGCAAGTTAATATTGAGATCGTCGATGAATACATGACTTCCCTGCCCGTTGTGGCTTCACCGGATAACTCAGATGTATTGCGACTTGGCGCCATAAACCAAAAATTTAAAGCGTAAAATCACATTTTTGCATGTATCTTTCAAACGCAGAAACGTTTGTGAATGACTGATAGATCGTTCGATAAAACTTTCAAATACCAACATTTTCTCAATATAATGTTCTCTTCTAACTTTTATACTTTTCGTTTAAATTGAGAAAAAGTCAAAATTTGACCCTTAACAGGCGACATCTTGGAAACCAAAAAAGTTTTTCGAAACATTTTTACATTATTTTGTTTGTCTTAAAAAGATCTACATTTTATCCATTTGCATGACCAATCTATCTCTTATAGTTTGATCACAAAATCCAAAAAACTTAAAGTCTTACGACAGAATGAAAGACAGAATAACGTTTTTATAATATATAATATGAACTTCTTTACTTACTATTTATCAGCATTCAGATGTATTGAAATTTGATGTTTCCAGGCCAAGTCACTAGGTTCGCTGCTGTTAACAATGTCTCCTAGGTTAACAATGGTTTAATCCCAGGCTGTCGCATATTGTAATTATGTGGTATTTGGTTGTTGTGTATTCTTTAGAAGATAATATTTATTTCAATCAAAGAAGCATAAGAAGATGTTTTTTGAAGAAATAGAAATGTTTAACAAAGAAAAAAATTAAATGCTGGATAAATATATTAAATAATAAGAAAAGCGTAAACGTATGTACAAAAAATAAATCAACATACATGTTAATGTTTTGTGAAAAAAAATTAAATCCCAAATAAATTTACATAGTTGTTTTTCGTTGAAAGAAAGCAGAGATGTTGAAGGACAATCTGAGTTAAAAAAAAAATATTATTACAATTTCAAAATTACTGTTAACCTAGGTTAATGGTAGGCCCGGAAGACAAGTAGCAAGACGTTGGACTGAGGGTTGATTTAATCCCCGACCTTGCCTGGTGTCGGTGATTTTTGCACTCAAAATTCTCCTCTCAACGGGTCCTAGGATCCTCCCAGCCTTCTGTAGAATAGGTACTGGGTTCTTTCCATTAATACAGGCGGACGAGTGTAGACCCGACCTTATCTCAAGTGTTGAGGTCAGTGAAACGTTGGGAGCTTTACCTCCTGAGTCCCCGTAAGCCATTGTGGGCCCCATTGGAATAATCATACCTACCTATGTTAATGAAGTAGGAATTAAGAAAATGGATGTGTAAGTACATTAAATTCAAATGAGAGAACCAAACCATTATAGAAATGCAGGCTGTTGTTTATTTATGTTGTTATTGAATGTGATGTGAGTTTGGAATTATTGAATCAATAATAATTTGATATTTTTTTATATCAAATCATATTATATGCTATCTGTTTCATAGTGTAACAGTGTTCGGTGTTTTTCTACTTGCATTCAAAAAGAATGAAAATTATTACTAAACAAGGAAGGGTTAGTGATTAGTAATCCAATCATAGAGGTTCGCAACGGCTTGTTGTTGTTGTTGGTTGGTTGGTGTTTTATGGCGCAAAAGCAGCTGCGGCTAAGCTGCGCCAAGAAAGGTAAAAATCGCAACGGCTTCTGAGTCACCTTTACTTTAGAATTGACTATTCCGTGGTGGTCTAGAAAATGCTCGTGCGAGTCTATTTACGACCCCATGCTATCTTACCCACCCCTATTTAGATGGAATAATCGGCATTCTTAACTCAAACTTTGTTAATGCACTGAATTCCTAATAATGATTTAAAAAAAAAAAAACGTTGATGACGGGATCGAACCCACGACCTTCGCGTTATTAGCACGACGTTCTAACCAACTGAGCTAACAGGCTCAACAACATTCAACATTCAGGCCACCAACAACTGAGCCAACAGAAGCCGTTGCGAAGCATTGTGAGATACGTGTCCACAGACAGACAAACCGGGGATATAAGGCGTCTTTCAGAAGCCTAATATGGTCAAAATCAAAATAATATCCTATTCTAAATTAACTAATAAATGAAAATCGTATCAGGTTCATTTCTATTTAATCCGAGAACTAGGTCAGCCATTTTAGCGTTTAAAGAAATAAACAAATGTTAATTCTGAATGTTGAATTTCATCAAGACTTTCTGGGTTTAGCGTGATTGCAATTGTGGTTAGCATTAGGTTGCTCACATAGTTGCAGTGAAACAGATTTGGTTGATATACTAATAGCTTTTTTTTAAAGAATTTTTTGGTGATTAATTCTAAAAAACGAATATTTTATTTTCACTCTTAATACTTACTTTTAATATTTTTGCCCATTGTTTTAATACTTTAACGATCTGTGGAAAGAACAAGTACAGCAAAGCTTATCAATGAGTAAACGATAAGGAATAGTTGAGAGAAAAACACTGCAACACTTTTTCTTGTAATTTTTCGAGTATACTGTCATAAAAAATTTCAATAATTTCTCAAAAACTTTTAAAAACCTTAAG
This sequence comes from Thereuonema tuberculata, assembly GCA_023159025.1. Classification (NCBI taxonomy): domain Eukaryota; kingdom Metazoa; phylum Arthropoda; class Chilopoda; order Scutigeromorpha; family Scutigeridae; genus Thereuonema; species Thereuonema tuberculata. The sequence goes on from JAFIDM010002131.1 coordinate 33,684,093, forward strand.
CTTTTCTTAAAATGCTAGTAGTTTTTAAAGTATTCTCTGAAACATAATAAAGTAATTCAAGCTTTTTTTTCAATTAATTTATTTTCTCTATTAAAATACAGTTGGACGGAATTTTATTTAAATTTCGATGTTAAATTAGCAGCAAAACAATAAAGACTTCTGATTAAATTACAAAACTTACTTCAAATCTCTTGCGTTTTTTTTCTTTAGCAAATTTCTGATAGCAATCTGTTACCAGATGGCTTTGTTTCTGAAACAAAATGTTGAAACTTTTAACTGCCAGATAAGTAGAAATCTGCATTTTACATTTGGTTTAGAACTTTTATCTTGGCAAGCTACACATTACTGGAAATCACGGAACAAAACAATAAAACAACTTAGTTAGGAGATTAGTTCCAAACAACCATTATTAAGATGAGAATGAAACTCAATCCAATTAGTTTCTAGAAATGACAGATAGCAGCGATGCGAAATTGTTCTTCCAACATCTTCCGTTAGATTTTTGTGTTATCAGAGGTGATAATAGTTTATATTATACTACGTAATTGCAAGGAAGTAATTGCTACGATAAATACTTGTAATTATCGCAACTCATTGAATTATTGACTCATGGTTCATTAAACTCATTAAACCATTCTTATTCAGTTAATTAGTTTGTAATAGTATTGAAGTAATTTTAATGTATTTTCCAATGGATTCTATTGCATTCAATCCTATCTGTATAAAAAATATGTATGCCAAATTTCATATTGGCATACAATATAAAAAATATAAAAAATATATATATAGTACATATTTCCACTTTTTGACGATTTTTCCTACTTTCATTACCTTCCTATCTTCCTACTCACATTGTGTTTAGAGCTTTTGCCATAATTATTTTAGATCCTTTAGGTGATTGGTTTAATTATAAATAAGTAACAACAAAGGCAAAATCTTTGAAAAATGTCTGTTAAGCCTATTCTGTTGTTTAGCACAGAATAAACAAAAACAATTGCCTTTTCCGATTCATTTTTACGGGGTGGATTAGGGAACAGCTGTTTCACTCTTCAACGAGATCATCAGCCCTAACCCGCCACCCTCGATGAAATGAATCAGAAAGGC
>JAFIDM010002131.1:33685296-33695619 GCA_023159025.1 Thereuonema tuberculata
AGGGTGGCGGGTTAGGGCTGATGATCTCGTTGAAGAGTGAAACAGCTGTTCCCTAATCCACCCCGTAAAAATGAATCGAAAAAGGCAATTGTTTTTGTTTATTCTGTGCTGGGCTTAACAGACATTTTTCAATGAATTTGTCAGAACGTTAACCCTTCCTTTTGCTTAAAGGCAAAATCTGTTCACGGGTTTTTAGGTGGCGGGCCTCTGAAGCGGGGGTGGGCTGAACCTCCAAGTTTTGACGTAGATAACTGCCGTAGAGTTTGAGGTTTTAAGCTATAGCTTGTATTGGTGCTAGATACCCTTAAGAACTCGGCAGGTATTGTATTTCAACCAAATCGTACCATACGTTTCAAAATGGCAGCCAATAGAAATTTCCACTTCTTTACGTTTCTCCTATCTTCAAAATTTTATCTTGTGGACGTTGTATTTACCATAAAGTTTATAGAAATTTTAGGGCAAGTCGACATCTCTTCACAGGTTTTTACGGGGCAGGGCTTAGAAGTCGGGTATGACCCTAAAGTTGTAAATGCAGTTTTAAACATTTTTCACCTTTGGGAAATACAGTTACTGCGGTGGATACACGGCAGAGACAATAAAATATTTAATAATAATAATAAATTTAACGTGCCTAAATAATTCAACAAATGATAACCAAGGAAGGCACAAAGGTAAGTAAAAGGATTTCGCACCCTTTTCAAGAACATTACAACAAATGAATGGTCTTTTAAATTTAGTTATATTTTACACATAAAAATATCTTTTCTGCGTCTCACCCTTTAATAACACTTGAACTGCTCGCTTAATCTTCTTGAATCTTCGCATGGACATTTAAGGAAAGACACGATTTAATTCTTATGTTTGAAATCTTTACAAATAGATCCTTGTCGAGAAAGTATCGGGAAAATAAAAGAAAAAAATCCCACAGATAATCATGTAACCAACGCAATGGATTTCTATCAATGCATTAAACAAAGGATATTAATGCATTTTTAAATCGTCTTAATATCTACGCGAGCTTTACTCTTAAGCATTGCTTTTCAAGATTTTTTTATTTTTTTAAGAAAATTGAAAAACAAATCTCAATTATTTGCATTCAGCAGATAATTTAATTAAAATAATTAAATAAAGAAAAAACACGAAGACCTTTTGTTTTAAAGACTGTAAAAAACAGAAAACGCAAGCATTAAGGACGATAGAAGTCGTGGTGGCGTGAGCGGTCTCAAGGCGTCGGTCTGCCGTGCAGCCTGTGTACCGGTACCCGGGTTCAAATCCCGGTATAGAGCATGGATGTTTCATCTTCTTCAATGTTTCGTCCGTTTCTCTCCCTGAGACTTACTATCTCAGGGTTATTTCTGGACGGGATGTGAATCTCGTCCCCCTTCTGGAATTTCCTAGCCTCACCCTGACGTTGTCAGCTAGGGCTAGCCCGTGGTCCATAGTTGGCCAAAGTCGATGAAAGGAAAGACGATAGATTTCAAGTTTATTTGTGAACTTCTTGTTTTAAATCATATTAAATATATTAATAACACGTTAAGCTGAGAAGAGCAACTTTGGAGACTTAGTACTTAGATACAGTACTTTGTATTTGGAGAATAATATTTACATAGTTCATTAGTTTGAAGTGACTGCGCCTTATCAAATTGTGTGGACAACGTTTGTTTAATTCATAGGTCTGTATTTATAGGTGAAGTTTCGGTTACAACCAATGTTGGTGAACAGAATTATAGAGAACGCCTAGCAGCGTCTCATCGGTATTATTCATAGACTGTGGAGAATCCTACGACAGAGTGCCAAACTCAAAGTTGCGAAGTCGCCAGCAAAAAGATATTAGTTTGTTATAAATTACACACAAAATTCATGATCTACAGGGTATCCCGTAAGTCTGGACTCTTACGGAAAAATTAATAAAAGTACAAAAGTAATCCAAGTAATCACCTGCTGTGTTCATTTAAGGCTGGGAAATGCTTCCTTCTCCAACGTCTTGAGGTATGTGTCACCGGTTACCGTCTCGTCTTAGAATGGAGCAACGATTCTGTCTTTCCACATCCCACAACAAACTGTGAGGCATTGGGCACCTTGTTCATTGGAAGGATCGAATGAATGAGGATTTGTTGGTGACTAATATCAAGTGTTGCTAGTTGATTTCCCCTGAAACATAAAAATTCGCGTTATAAAAAAAAAATATTTGAAAACTTTATTGATTCAGACTTACGGGACACCCTGTATACAGGGTGGACCAATTAAATTGTTACAGCTAAATATTTCCGAAACGGTACGTGATAGAAAACAAATGTTTCAAGCAACTCCATTTATTTTCGAGGGGGACATTTGATGGTGTTAGTTTTAATTGGAACAGTTCATTGCTGACGCGGGGGTGGACGGTAACTTCACAATTTTCAATGGAAAGGGTGGTGAAGTAATATATCATTGGAAAGCCTATAAAAATTCATGTTGAATGGCAATTTGGTTTTTGAAATTCCGACATGTAGATCATGAGATATAGCTAATTGAAAGTCCAGAATGTTGTAATGAAAGACGTAATTGACAACTGGTGGACTCGTGGAATCAGACGAATATTACTACCTTCTCTGCAACAATAGCACTATTCCGCGTGCTGGAATGAAAAGTGCGTCCGCATTGTTGCGTCGTGCAGTGGCAGTGACAGAACAGTCCTTGCAATCGATGTGTTAACAACATGGAACGTCATACTGTGGACGAGAAAATTGAAATGATCTTCCTGTACGGGGAAGCGAGACGCAATTTACAACAGGCAAGGAATCTGTACGCCGAAAAGTTTCCCAACAGAAGAACCCCTTCCAAGATGTCGTTTTCTCGAATTATAAAGCAGTTTTCCGAAGACGGTAGTGTACAGCCAAAGAAACATGCTCGCAAAAGAACAGCCACTACCGAAGATCACGAAATTGTGGTGTTGGCTGCAGTGCATAACGATGCCCATGTGAGTAGTCGAACATTGGCTGACGATGCGGGGATGTCAAAAAGTAGTATTTTACGAATATTGAAACGATATCACTTTCACCCATATCATATCTCATTACATCAAGCACTACATGGGAATGATTTCATGCACAGGATGACATTCTGTCGATGGGCTCAGGACAAACTGCAACATAATAACAACTTTTTCCTGACTGTACTATTTTCAGATGAATCGTCTTTCTCCAATTACGGCGAAGTCAATCGACATAACATGCATTATTGGGCTGTCGAAAATCCGCATTGGTTGCGGGAAGTGGAGCATCAACGCCGTTGGTCTGTGAATGTATGGTGTGGCATTTTGGCTAATAGGATAATTGGACCTTATTTTTTTGATGACCATTTAACAGGACGAATGTACACACAGTTTTTGGTTGAGGAGTTACCCTTACTATTGGAAGACGTGCCATTACAGGAACGACGGACAATGTGGTTTCAGCATGATGGCTGCCCTGCGCATTATGCCCGTACGACTCGTGAAGTGTTGAATCAACAATATCATGGCCGTTGGATAGGGCGTGGAGGCCCAATACATTGGCCTGCGCGATCTCCAGACCTTACATTGGCAGATATTTTTTTGTGGGGTTACCTCAAACAGAAAGTTTATATTGATAAACCAACGACTCCAGACAATATGAAGGAGCGGATACGCAATGCCTGTGCAAATATTGATAGCACTATGCTTTTACGTACTCAGCAATCGTTTCTGCCAAGGCTTTTAAAGTGCATTGAAGTAGACGGACATCACTTTGAGCATTTATTACGATAACCTTCATGTGGTTTTTGGATGTTTGAAGATAAATGTAGTTTGCAGACGTATGATTACTGATTGTCGTCCTCTGTATTACTGTTGTTACTGTTCAAACCTCTCTGCAAGGTTACAATAAAGTACATAGTTGTTGATATGACAGTTGTTTATTTCGTTGCAAAGTACATCACCAACCACTGACACTGCCAATGTTACATTTATGATAGGTGACATGACCGTTCCATCATCCTGTGTAACGTTCCCTCCCTGTCCCCACCAGTAACAGACACACCACAATCACTGTGTTGTCCCATTTCACGTGTAATACCTGTTGCTGGACACCTGTTCATCGAACACTGCCCCTACAGACATGTACAGTATGTCACCACAGCAACATGTACATGGTCCACCCATCCATGGATAATTACGAGTATCGTTAAATTACAACCGACGTCACGTCGCCCTATCCACCATTCTGGAATTTCAATTGACAATATCTCATGTTCTATTTGTCGGAATTTCAAACACCAAATTGCCATTCAACATGAATTTTTATAGGCTTTCCAATGATATATTACTTCACCACCCTTTCCATTGAAAATTGTGAAGTTACCGTCCACCCCCGCGTCAGCAATGAACTGTTCCAATTAAAACTAACACCATCAACTGTCCCCCTCGAAAATAAATGGAGTTGCTTGAAACATTTGTTTTCTATCACGTACCGTTTCGGAAATATTTAGCTGTAACAATTTAATTGGTCCACCCTGTATAAAGACAGCAAAAATATGATCAGACTTGTGGCATCTGCTTTGTAAAAGTACGTGTTTATCATCTGGTTCTGCTTTGCATCCACTGCTATTTGTGTAATAATATTGAGGAATTAAGCTTGTAAGGTTATGCTCCAAAGAAAAGAATAGAAGAATGGAAAGGTACATCTACAGGCTGGGTAGTTCAGGGTCAGAGCAAAACTGATGAGTGCGGATGGTTGTGTGATGTACGAAACTGGCCTGATATCAAGGCATAAATATCTAGGATCAGTTGTTCATAGATGGCGGCCTGAAGGAATAAATAAAAACAGAATACTTTCAAGATACATGAAGTGGGAATCTGAAAACAATATGGTATCTGATTAAAGAATATATAGAAACAGAAAGAAAGGAAAATATTTTTTATTTTTTTTATTTTTCCTTACATTAATGTACTTCTTTTTATTATTATTATTTTTTTTTATTTTTTTATTTATTATGGATCGCCTTTTAATTTATGCCTTACCACAAAATTATATTCACTTGTTTTACTTTTTTTTTCACATCAAAGTGGAATTGTTAGTAAAAACTGATAATCACTTAAATGAAGGCTTACGGCTTACTAACTTTGTTTAAAAATGGAAATAATAATAACATTATTATCAATGTCAAATAAGTTTAAATAATGGAACTACTGCAACATTTTACTATTCAAAGAGTTCAGATTAAATCGAAACCATTCTAAAAGAAAATATAAGAAAAACGAAGAACTCCCAGTTATTTTAGATTTCCGAGACGAAATTAAAACCACTCAAGCTGAAGCTACAGAAGTAGTCTAATTACGCAGAGCATATATTCCACAACTTGTTTTTCTTATAAAGGATGAACCGTTGACATTTCGGGGTAAGTTTCTGAGACAACTTTCTCAACAAGAAATAAAATAAAAGTGTACTGATGGATAAATAGAGAAAGCATCTAACAAGAAAACATTGCAGTTCTGCGGAACTGTATGTCACCTTTGAGTTATTCAAATTATTGTTTGCGATACTGAGAAATAACTATATAAAACAAAATGAAAAAACAAATAATGTATGAACAACAATTCGTCAGCAGCTTACACTCCCTATCAGATATAAATAGAAGATAAATTTTAGATGTGAATGATGAAGATTTTTTTTTATTAGCACAGTAACAATAATTTTAATTAACCTATTCATAATAGAAAGAAAGTATATGTCGTTATCATTGTTAGCAACCTACTATAGACGATCTGCAGTATCTGACATTTCAGAACCGATTAATAGAGAAGACCGGGTTTTCAACAATAAATATTTCAGATAAGTTTTAATCCAAACATGCCTTTAACACACACTTGATAAAAGATTGAACGCTTTTAGAGAACAAACAACCAAAGATTCCCCTCTGCCTGGGGTTGATCCAGTCTTACCAAGCTGAGCTACCTGACATTAGATGGGCTATATGCCTCTTATCCCTCCAACTACCGGACCTTTAAGTAAGCTGATTAATTCCCATTTACATCAAATTAGTTGGAGTTATCGATTATGGATTAGTAGGCCTACACAGTAAAATTCGACGGAAACATTACTAGCTACTAAATAATTGCTCAATTTTTGCTCTAAGTATGTTTTCATTAATAAATGATAAAGAAGTTTTCGATGTTTTATATTTAAAAAGTATCAAGGGAAACTCAGTTAAAGTTAATGGATTTAATATCATTTATGTGATTAACAGTTTACAAAGTTTTTGAGAATAAATTCATAAAGTTAAAGTATAAATGTAAGACTGAAATTGCTGATATGCAACGAAGTTGAATCTGCCTCATATTTTCCAAAACCCCATTGTTCGTTACCGTATCATTCCATCTTGTGGAATTTAAGTGGTTGGACCACAGAGTGGTTTTTCTCTGCGTTCGTGGTCGTTCTGCGGGGAACGCGAATGCAGGAGTGGGGGCTGGAACGGTGGCTTTATATTGCCCATCAACGAAAATTAGTGTCCTCCTCTCCTTCCCTGCGGTAGATTGTGTAAGCGAGACAACAAGTCGCCTGGTTACTCTTAATGCCGGGATCTTGTCGTTCGCCTCCTAAATTAGGCCACCCAAATACTGCACTCCAACGCAATTAGTTTTCTGTAAAGAAGGCTGAGATTGCACAAACACACGATTCATCGCCCACAGCCTTCCGATGGGACCGTCTCAAAGGACAATGTGGCTTCTTTCTAATAGCCAAAACAAGATGCATTCTATCAGACAATCAACAAGATTCAAAATTGCTGTAGAGAAATTAAAGAGACTTTTCACTACGAAATGCTGTTAAACAAGAGAGGTCAATTTCGAGTCATTCTCAGAAATCAATGAAACACAAATTCAGAAATCCATTGTAAACTATGCATATAAACTATGACAATGATTCGTTGGAAATCATTGTAAGTAAATCAAAGAATATTCATGAGTTGTCTAATTTCAAAACATTTTAGACTACGATTGTTCGTGTTATGAAGGTTTGGATCTAGAAGGAAATTTGTCTCTGTAGGAAAAAACTATTTCTCATTCTAGATAACTTCTTAAAATTGATTAATGCTATAAAGTCAAGCACAGTTTTCAGATAGCTATTCAATTACTGCAAAGAAATAAAACTTTTTTATTTTTTTTTGGTTGGTTAGTTAGCTTAGGTTTTTTTTTTAGTCTTCTTTAAAACTTTTATTTTAATCAAGTTACGATTTTATTTGACAGCATATGTCATCATTCTTATTGTGATAAGGCGGGAAGATATCACCATAACAGTCTTCACAATTTTAAAATCTCTGGATTCCAGAGGAATTCCAAGACATTTCTAAAGCAGCAATTACCATAAGATTATTCGGACTATCAAGTCAATCTTACTGTCTTCGTAACATTTCGTCTGCGTTTCCATTGACATCTCCGTCCCAGCCATTCGACCGTGTTCTGTTAATTGTAAATCAGAGTCGCTATTTTACCAATTTAATGTCAGTTACAACACAACAGATTCACTAAATAATACTTTTTTTTTTACTTTACATTTTAATATTTTTTTTTAGTTTTTTGAGTTTCCATATTCGTAATGTTATCTTTCAGAAAATTCTGTTGATTTGAGTGGAAGAGTCAAATAAAGCATAGCAATTTTTAAGTGAATAAAATTTATCTAAATTGAGTCGAGCGTAAACCTCTTTATACAGGTCGAAAACACTGTAAAATTACAATTAGTTGAGTCTTCTTTTAAAATAAATTGATTAAAATAATTTTAAAAGAAGACTCATTTATCTATTTAATTTTTATTTAAATATTAATTATTTTTATTTTTTTTATTTTAATTTTGAGATTTATTAGATTCTTTAGCCATGGGTTCTTAAATCATACAAGAAATCATCACCTCTTTTAAGATAGTTTGTTTAAATAAATTGATTTAAGTTTCCTTGTTTAAACTAAATATAAATGTATTTATATTTATAAAAAGATATATTTTTACCAAAAAGTTTTGAAATTTGTATCATGTTACGTCATCATTCTACTCGCATGATATTATTTTAAAAACGTGATAAAATTAACATAAGTTTTTTTATCAAAATTCGATAACATTTAATTTTTCTTATTTCGAATTACAAATTCTAGGAATTTGCTTATTACTAAACTAATACTTTTGAAGTCTAGAGATATTCTTTTGTCTATCCGATCTGAAAGACATGTTGATCCGATCTGAAATTCAGTTGAAAAAAACAAACACTTGGCAACTCCAGAGAATTGAAACCTGAATTAATGATATAAATAGCGTTGCCGAAGTAAATAATTTCTAAACCTAAAGTCAGGAATTGAGCAATTCCTTTCATTATTTAAATGAGTAAACAAATTTCCAAAAGATCCATTAACTAATATTGATTAGATTGCAGTTCTTTTTCGAAAGTTCCCTTTCGTGAGAAGAGTGACAGAGGACCCTTGAATACCAATAACGTAGAGATGGTTAAATGTTCGGTTTGACAGCTCAATAATTGAGATGAAACAAAAATGACTACCTTCACTTTAAATCGTCAAATGGGAATAATTTCCTAAAAATCGCAAACTACGCCAAACAAAATAAAAATAATGTGATTTACAACAATTCAGTCACTACGAAATAAAGATTTTTTTCTGTTGCATTATATTTTTTACACAACACCCTTACGCGACGTTTTCAGTATACAGTAGAGCCCCGAGTTCCCTCGAAAATTTTTTTTAATTATGAACCTCAAAAAAAAACCAATTTTAATCCAAGCCAATAACAGGGAAAATATAATAGGCCTACAGTGCGAAGGTCGAAAATTACTGACAGGTTTATTGTGCATTATAATCCTATAGGCCTTGAAATCTGTCGATGAGTGGCCAGGTCTGTACATATTTAAAAAGTTTTGCATATTATGTTTTTTATATAATAAAACGGAGTTTTTATGCTGAAATATTTTTTTTAGTGTTTACATCTCATTTTTAGTCATTTTTCGGGTTAGCCGCGATTTTTACTACCCGCGGTACCATTGCCCCCAATTCCGCGGATAATCGGGGCTCTACTGTATGTTGATTAAAAATACTTACAATCAATGTTTTTACATTAAAGCAAAGACATCAAAATTATGTTAAACTCATAGCATATTTGCATAAGGTAAATCTGTACTTAAAACTTATTTGGGTCATTACTGAAATCAATAATAGCTATCATTTTTAAAGCTACCACTTTTTATAACGAGATGTATGAATGTGTTCGTACGTTTAAGGCGTTCAATATTCGTTTTTTTAATCATTTTAATGTGTAGATAATTTCATTGTTAATAACCATCAATGCACATCATAAAATGTTAAAAAACATTTAAAAATCTTATTGATAAGACGTTTCGAGACTCATTTGCAGCGAGACCCTCTTTTTCAAATAAAATTCATCCGGAATTTTATTTCGTCAAAGTGATTGGTTGGTCACTTGTATATTACTAGTTTTTTTGTTGTTGTAGCGCCATCTGTCGCTATTTTTCATGAACTAGACTCAATCGTCTGCTATTGAGTGCGGAATTTTTGTTTTTGTTTTAATAATATATCGTCGTTAAGTTAATAATAAATGTCGTATAATGGCTAAAAAATATTGTATATTGGTTGTATTATTCTCATATCTGTTATGTAAGTATTGTAATATTATTATGAAATACTTCACCAATATTATGAAAAATGAAGAAAGAAGCATTAAAATACTTCAAAACATTATCAAAAAAAAGCAACAATACACTTTTGTATGCCAAAGAAATTATGGACCGCATGATTAACGCCATTAGAACTCTCCCCAGGATGAAAGTAATTCCCAAAATCCGTAAGGAAAAAGAACAGGGCTTATATAAAGTAAGGCCTATTATAGCTTGCAGTATCAACGCAATTATTATTCTCTCTAAGAATATAGACCAAGAATTAAAATCCATACATTATAGATCTCATTTCAGCATTTATAAGAGATATCCTCTGTTACAATACTTACATAACAAATATGAGGATAATATAAAAATGATATCACTTGATGTTGTCAACCTATATACTTTTATCACCCCTAAGCTTATAGAACAGGCCAAAAAACATGTAGCTAATCAGTATCTAGCATTACAACGTATCATTGAAAAAATTCATATCATTTTCGAGGAGCAAAAATTTGTATTTAATAACAATGTATATGCCTAAACACCAGATGTATTTATGGCACTACCTTCCTCAGCGTCTATCGCAGAGTACCTAATGAAATACATAGAAGACATAGCATTATGTACAGTATATATATATATATATATATATATATA
>JAFIDM010002131.1:33748522-33781431 GCA_023159025.1 Thereuonema tuberculata
ATAAAAAATGGTCAGACAGTTTCAGTATAGCTTTAACCAGAAAAAAAAGAAGCACGAAGATAAAAGTATGTAATATAATTCAGTATTAAAGCTAAGAAAGTTAATCTAAAATTGATAAATTTCGAGCTATTTCAAATAATGTAATCCAAATAATGTAATGTTTTTATCATTAAAGTACAAAAGTTACAAGAAAATAGAGAATTTATAAACAACGTACTTTTCGAGATGATAGTGCAATAACAATTTATGATTTGATAGTTTGAATTGGCCAAAATGACTCGAAGTATAGTCTATGATTAAACGAAGTTAATAATCAGCGGAATTAAGTATTAAATTACTGTTATCGCTATTAACATAGTCAGTAACGTATTCGTGGCTAGTAAGAAATTACTGAAATGTCAGTTGAAGAACTGTAATGAATTGAAAAAGAATTGAATAGTTGATAAGAAAACCCAATTATAGGATTTTGTTTACATAAAAATCTTAGCAGTTATCTGTAATGAATATATGATAAAAAAGTACATCTTATTCTACGTCTTAAAAGCAGTAAATACTTGGAAAATTCGAACTCTTATCAACAACTAGTTGCGATCATTGATGATATAGAATTCCTAAAATTACGAATCATTTCAAAAATTCATGTTCTTACATACTGTACACATCCTGTACACTTACATACTGTACACATCGGAAGTCTATTACTATCGAAGAATAAAATCTCAACATTAGAATCTTGATGAGGAAAATGTGAAAGTAATGAAATTTAGCTAAGTGATAATTAAAATGTAGTCTCTCACAATGTAGTTTATATGAAGAACCTCATGAGAGGTAGATGAAATTGAATTGAATCATTTCATTGAAGATTCAGTTCACCTTTTCAAACTTTGATTTCTTCGGATTCAACTGTTGTAAGGTAAATGGTCGACACAGTGATCATTTTCCATCATGTCTATAATTAATTCAGTTTCTATTACAATCTAAATAATCATATACATATGATATAATATTTTTTACAATCCAAAACGTAATTGTTGGAGAGGCATCACATTTTCTACATTTTCAAGTTTACCTTTACTTACAAATATAGAAATTGAACAAATTAAGAATAAAATAAAACATATCTTAATAAATAATAAAAAAATGTTGAATAAAAGTATTGCAGCTTTAATAAACTAGAAAATTAACTATAAAATGGCGACAGTGTGAAGCAGGGTTAGTAAGAGAAGCAAGTCTTGCAGCTCTTAAATTTTTTATTATCATGTTTTATTATCTTTCTCATTTTTATGGTTTGACAATTAAGAAAGTTGTTCTTTTCTCTTTTTCAAAATTACAAAGCAGGAGTTAAAAAAACAGTATCTTCGTTCATTGCAATAATTGCAATCATTTTCCTAATCATAACTCGATGAAAAAAAAGCAAATAACGAAATATACGAGTAAATAATGAAATATATTAAAAAATAAAGAGAAAAAAAGGAAACCGATCATTATATCTTTAAACGCTTCATTTATGATGAGCAAATTTTGTGGCAGCAGGTGTCAGCAATCAATCATTAAAAGGCAATCAGTGCATAACAAATAAACTGTTGATTGCTTACAAACTATGCTAAATAATTAAGCTCCCTTTGATAAATTACGAGAAGCTTCATTTTAATATCTTCTCTAACTCTGATTTACTTTAAGGAATAACTGACATTGTATTCGTTAATTAATTTTAGTGCCAAACTGAAAGGAACTGTGTCTTTACAATATTATTTAATTACAATTGAGTGCTTAGTTAGTTTTGTTTGCTCCATAAGAATAATAAGAACATTTATTATAAATCTTTATCCTTGTTAGGGTTTCATTTCTTTTAATTTTTTTTTCATTTGTCATCAAATGCTCGTTGTACTCAAAGCGCTTGTCTTGTTATCCCTTTTCTTAGTTATCAGCATTCTAAGCATATTTGCAGGAGAAAAAAATGAAGAGTTTTATCAAAAATAAAATTATTAAATATAAGAAAATAAATTTAAATCTTTTGCATAGAAAGCAACGTTAATCTGCTTTATTTATTTTATGGCAGAATTATAAATACAAGCGGATTATCTACTTCTAGAATTCGTTTATAGTTAAAATTCTATTTATAGTTCCTTGTGATAATTTATATTCTTAATGCGATGGTGAATAAATTGGTAATTAACACAAAGGAATATTTATTAGAATTGTGTTTCCTTATTATACTGCATTTCATCTATCTTTGTAACCACAGGGTGATTCTAAACTCCCTGTACAAACTTTAAAAGTAGGTCAGGAATACAAAAAACAAACCACATTCATCCTGAACGTAGGTCTGCAAACGCAACCCAATATGCTAGAAGGTACACTAAGATTCATGATTAAAAGACAACAAGTAAAATAGACGACATGTTTATTAGCCCTATGTTTACAATATGGCAGTAAGGTGTACAAATACAGGTTCGCAGTGTGTATAGGTTCACGGTTTCCGTCGAGTCATCTAGTTTCACACAATCTCTGGTGCAAACGTGTTAACGTTTGACGATTAGGCACACGTATGTTGGGGAACCGTTCACGATACAATCGTAAGGTGGCCCGTCCGTTTCCACATTGACTAGGTGCACATCTACCCTCTATTAGTGAAGAGATACATTCTACCAGTACAAAGTCAACGTCTCAAATGACGGTGGCTCACTCTGCCCAGTTAATGTGCTGCTAAACAGCGCCCTCTAGCACACTCGGATGGCGTCTGCGCACATACGTTCCACTAGGAATACGTTTTTGTATTCCTGATCTACTTTTAAAGTTGTACAGGGAATTCTGTTGTATTATGTAAACAATTAAGTTTATATACGACCAGTGATTCTCAACGCTAATATATGAAATCAGCATTTTAATTAATTTTACGGCAGAAATTCAATTATCCATCAAGATATGGGACAACAACTTTGACAGATAATAGAATATGTCCATTAAAAATATTATACATAAAATTAACCTAATCATCTAACATGTTTATTTCATTACGCAATGAAATTTAATTAATATTATATTATCATTTATGCTGTGCTGGGCTTTTAAAAACTGATATTACAATTAAACTATGCATTCGTAGTACCGCTCAATGGGATGGTGACGTAAACAGAAACAGACGGTAAAGAGGAGGATGTATTATCGCAATTCATATTTTTCTAGTCATTTACTTGTATACTGTCTATACCCGTAGTTACAATATTACAGCTTTGCAAAACTGCATTAAAATCTGATATAGTGGAAAGATAACAGGGCTTTTTTTCAAAACTACATAAAAAATGCAAAAAAAGCTTATTAATTAATGAAATAATTTCGATCTCAAATTATTAAAATTTAGGCTTCTTAAAAATAAAAGCTTTTTGAAATTTTTATAAAAGAAAACTGAGTATCCGTCCAAGAAAACAAAAAGAATTTTTGATGATGAAAGCCACTGACCAAAGAATATTTGTGTCACCATTTTTTGGGGAGGCAATCGATAGTAACAATTCATTAAAGACAGCCGTTTCGGGTGTAGGATGCTTTAAGAACCATAAAAGAACCATAATTTGCTGAACAGCTGTGCAAGAGGGACCGTTCAGGCTTTAAAACAGTGATTCCTGCTTATCAACGAAAAGCCTTACGTTCTTTGCTAAAAGGTTGGTGAAGTTTTCCAAAGTGTTTCTGAAGATATAAAGTTACTTACCACAGGTAAAGAAAAACTAAAGGTGTACTTCGTTTTACCACAGTTTCTTCTACCACATATAGAGGGCACTTTGAGGGCATTAATGCGGATTCATAAAGGAAGAAAGGACACAGAAAATAACTGAGGGTTCATTTTGGTAGGTCTTGCAGGTAATTGTTTTGATGAAAATCTAGAAATAGGAAAAGACAAGAAAAGAAAAAAAAAACGGAAAAATTACATAGCAAGAGATTTCGTTATTTTTTGGTTATTTTATTCTGAAAAAACTAATCTACTTAAAAATGTTATTTTCTGAATAGAATCCAATTGTTTTGTTCATACTTTAACTACAAAGTTTCATTAAAGAAATTGTTTTATCAAAATAATAAAGATGCTAAGGAAACAAGAATTTCTAGTATCATACTTATTCTTCAGTTCCTTCCTTTTCATGACATTAAGATAAAATAATTCTATACCATCTGTGTGCTACGTAAGTGTTTATTAAACTTTGTAGCGAATTTTCGATTTTCCTTTGTCAAATCTGCCAAATTTAAAATTAACAAAAACAAGAGATCAAACAGGAAAAACGCTAATTCCTTTGTTACACTTTTACAATATTAAAACATCAAATTCTATAATACAATGATACTTTATTAATGTAAACTATTTGTCTCTACAGTTTCGCCAGATGTAATCATTGTGACACCAAGTCTTTAGCTAAAGTTGTAAATAAATATTTATATAACATACAGATGATGTAAAACAAGAATTTTGTCAAGGAATATTTCTGTTTATTATTATTTTTCGAAATTTTTGAATCATTTAGTTATTTTTGGAAAATTAAACTTACCCTGAATTCCCTTAACGAAAAATATTTTCAATCGTGGTTTTGTAAATATTTTAAGAAAGAAAGCATCTTTCATGGAATTAATTCAATATTGTTCATCTAAGGGTTACGGCGTTTTTCAATTTGAATAATGATGCAACAATCGATAATTCATGGTATTCAATTCAGTTAAATACTTTACTATCTCATGCGGAATGTTATAAAAGTCTTGAAAGACTGTCAGCAGAGGCGCCAACTATAAAACAATAAATAAATAACTCTAGTCGAAGATCCTGACGGCGCTAATAAGATTCCTGATGCCTAGTTGTTTGTAATGGCAGTTATTCTTTATCAATGCTTTAATTTATTGTGAAGAATAACAAATCTATTCATATTATGTATTCATTAGTGCTTTTTCAGCAACTAATCATATAATACTTATTTTAATATCAAAATTTTGAAAACTGTTATATCTCTATTAAATATTTCTAGTGCACAACATTCTCATCAAAATTACACAGCTTGCATGAATCAGATGTACTTTGTTCATTTAATCAGAATAAAGCTTCACAGTTTTTGACAATCAGCAGTTAGTTGATCTGCCACTAGTGAATACTCAAATAATCATTTTAGGCAATACGGCCTTATTTATGAATTAGATTAATAAATTGATTTGTATTATATTTTTACAAGTTTAATGTTTACAAATATCATTTCGCTCTCTTTCATTCACTTAACTGTTATCTTTAAGTTTATGAGATAGAGCATAATAATAATAATTGGCAATATGTGCTTTGGTCCTTGACCCGCCATATTGTCTTTGTTGGGGAAACCCAAGGTATGAAACATGCAAACATAATAATAATAATAATAATAAAAAAATATACTACTACTACTACTACTACTAATATTGATTGATATTGGATAAAATTGATTAATAATTTATAAATTTTATGTTATTTTGAGTTTTTTGTGTGCTTATATAATGTTTCAACATGTTTGAGGATGACAAGTTGATTTTGAAATTATTTTGTAAAATTTATTTAAATGTAATGTTTAATATAATTAGTATGTATTATAATAAAATAACAGCACCTGTTGATAGGAATTTGAATTCCTAACGGGACAGAATTGTGTAAATTTAATAAATGAATAAATAAATAAATAAAAATTAATAATAATAATAATAGTACATTGAATCTAATGGAAAATCAATCTCGAGTTCCCCAAAATTTAGCCATAAAAAACAGTCTCTAGATTAGTTGTAGAGCAAGGATAATCCATGTAGCTACTTGGAGGAAATATTCTGAAATGTATTTCTCCAATGGAACTTAAATTTGATATCAAAATTAAATTCCGATTCCTTGATTCCTCTTCGCTTAAAGATATCATTTAATGATTTAAAAAAAAATAAAAAGGGAAAATTTGAACTATTTAACATCTAAATAAATTTTATTTGAAATATTTTCCTCTTATATTATAAGATTGCACCGAAAAATAATTTTCCGTTTTTATCTTTTTCACTATAAAATAAAAATAAAATATTAAAATTTTTCACTACTAAAATAACAAATTAATAAATAATTTACAATATATGTGAAACACAACAATATTCTTAAAGTTTAAATTCTTTTTTAATTATTTATGTCAGTCATAAATATATTTATTTTAGAAGCTTTTATAAAAAAATATAATTCCTTCTAGAGATTTAATTAAAAGTTCTTCGTATTTTCCTTGCTAAACATTTCTATACACACATATATTTATGAAGGACTTGAAAGTACATATATATGTAATTCTGAATGAGCAGTAAGATGTTTTTCAATGCAATTCAAAATTGTTCACATTTATTAAGTTGTATGTAATGTTAGAAAGCATTAATTCATATTCGACTTATGTAGGATATGTAGACTACTATGTTTTATAAAATATTTAATTTTTAATGACATATTCCATCTTCAATTTTCTTTTTCTTCATCAATATTCCAGAATCTAAAACTTCATCGGTGGCATCTTGAGTTAATTTTTGTTATTATTTGAAACAATTTTGCATCCAACATTCAGTGTATGACTAAAATTGACTATTTATATTAATGTTTGGGATGTCTTTTACATAGACATATAGAGTCAGAGTAACAATAAGGTACAATAAGATAAGTACAGTACCATTCAAAACTAAAATGAATAATAGGGGTTTATAATGAAATAAACAATAAAAAAATACATATGACATTATTTTTCCTTCAAATTTTTAGATTCGAGTTTTTATATCTTCAAACAAATTAGAAATTCTCAACCGGATTTGCTTTAATCAAGGCGAAAACACAGAATTATTATCTTATGGAAATAAAATCGAAGATAAATCGACACCTTGTCGTTGTTCTGTGTGACACAGTGGCTTCTGAGCTTCAAAACAATCCAGTGTTTCAGCGTCCAGATTTGGATGTCAGCCAGGGAGAAGCAGAAAAAAGAACAAAGATAGTTCAAGTCCACCAAAAAAATTCATGTAGAATTCAAAAGCCAATCGAGGAAGAGAATTGATCTTCTGTATCCACATGGGGAATAGAAAAGCAGCAAAGTGGATTCAGTCTCCATTGAATATGCAATGGACCTCTCCCAACAGCATTCATTAAGACATTACTCTGACATTATCATCAACAAGAAAAGATATTAGGAAGAAAATGGAAAGGAAAATGCATTTGTGATGTCTGAAGCTAATCAAAATTATCATAATATTATTATTAATAATGTTCTGATTATTATGGAGTTTATGTAGATGTTGAAGATGATCATACAGTTTTTTCAGGCATAGTTGTCAATTGCGTAAGTATATCAACATCATGTTTTTGAAATTCAAGAAAAAACGAATTACGAAAGAATTTGTGTATTAATAGAGGAAAGAAAACACTCAAAATAGCAAAAAATAGTTATAACATCTTCTAATGATGTTTTTTTTTTTTGGCTTGAATTGTAAGAACATGTAAAACATAAAAACTGACGTTCCAAGCTCAGAATTTCAGGGTTGTACGAATTTTTTTTTTATTATTTTTAATGTAATGTAGAAATTTGTTAATATCTAAAGAATTCAGTCTGAAAACAAAAGAATTGCCACTGAATGATTGCTTTAAAAATATTTATTTTAAAGAATGTTAAAATAATGTATTGTATTTTTGTCAAATTTCCTTAATTTTAGGTGAAATCTGAACTGAAATCTTGTCCTCTGTTACAAGGAAATTCCTTTTTTATCAGATTAATTAACCAAAAAGACAAGTAACTGATTAATTAAAGAATGATTGAAGTTGAATGACTTACTATGAATCCATATCCTAAGAAAGGCATAAGACAGACTGTTGAGATTCTGATAAAAGTAAAAGTTGAATTAAACAGTTTGTTTGTTTATTTTTTTGTTTATTTTTGGAGTTGGGTTTGCCTAATTATTCGTCGTTACAGAAAAGTTTCGAATTTTGCAGAGAAAATATTGTGCCATTATTATATGAATAGTCTGTCTATTTTTACTTGATAGATAGCATAGAGATAAAAATCTTCCGCCTAATAATAAAACAAGACGGAAAACCTATTTCTCAGAGATTTTATTAAATATTATTTTTTATTGTAAATATTAACATTACATAGAAAATGTCAAAACTGTGATCAGTGAAACTAAGCTTCATCGAATCAATGTCATTTGAGTTTTCTATATTTTTGTTGCTTCCTAGCTTTCTTAAGAAAATATTTGCCTCCTTTC
Source organism: Thereuonema tuberculata (assembly GCA_023159025.1). Taxonomy (NCBI): domain Eukaryota; kingdom Metazoa; phylum Arthropoda; class Chilopoda; order Scutigeromorpha; family Scutigeridae; genus Thereuonema; species Thereuonema tuberculata. Next base: position 33,756,776 of record JAFIDM010002131.1, read on the forward strand.
TATAATTCGGTGAGGTTGATGTCAAGTTTAAAACATCGCTTTATTCCCTAATTGTTGATGTACTTAATTTTTTTATTACTAATGATTACAACAAATTTCATTTCATTATCTTAATGAAAATACTCGAAGTATAGTCCAAATGCTTCGATGTAAGGCTATTTTTAAGGAAACTTTCAATTTTACTGAATAGATAATGTTCTTGGATAGAGATCACCAATCCGTTCCATTTTGACAATTGATCTATGGTTCACTTTCAATACAAAGAAAAATGATTGGTGTGATCTGATTTTTTGTTTCTGAGGTTGATGGTTCTCTGGATTTTATTATTTTTTTAAAAAAAGGCTGATGGCCTAAACTCTGCCAACCTATGTCCATGGAATAAGTACAGTTTTGAACTTAAAATGAATTGAATCTCAAATTAATATTGACCGAATCAACTTATTTTCTCTTAAAAGCATTCCTCAATACAAATCCCACCCAAAACACTTCGTGTAAAATAAGTTGCCAAGACTCACATGCTCACTATTAAAAAGATATGAGATCTCATGTAGAGCCAAGCCCCTAACTCTACGAGGCCTAACTTTACAAGCCCTAACTCTAAAAACCCTATATCTTGGTCAAAAAGTATGCCTTGGCCGTTTCGTGGCTGTCACACAAACAATCCCATGGAGTTATGTAAAGGATATGGAGTATGCCAAGGCATACTTTTTGACCAAGATAGTAGGGTTTTTAGAGTTAGGCATGTATAGTGAGGGGCTTGGTACTATACGAAATCTGATAACTTTTTAACAGTGAAAGCGTTAGGAGCATTTTGGCAACGTATTTTACATGAAATGTTTTGGGTGAGATGAAATAGTTCCATGAAACGGCCAAGCCATACTTTTTGACCAAGATATAGAGTTTTTAGAGTTAGGGCTTGTAAAGTTAGGCCTCGTAGAGTTAGGGGCTTGGCTCTACATGAGATCTCATATCTTTTTAACAGTGAAAGCATTATGAGCATGTGAGTCTTGGCAACTTATTTTACACGAAGTGTTTTGGGTGGGATTTCATTTCTTTTTGTAGGATGAGATCTGATAACTTTTTAACAGTGAAAGCGTTATGAGCATGCGAGTCTTGGCAACCCCTTATTTTACATGAAATGTTTTGGGTGGGATTTCATTTCTTTTTGTAAGATGAGATCTGATAACTTTTTAACAGTGAAAGCGTTATAAGCATGTGAGTCTTGGCAACTTATTTTACATGAAATGTTTTGGGTGGGATTATCTATTACAACTAAATTTAGTTTTAAGATTATTTAGAAAATCGATTTTTTTTTCAATACCCTACTTTTCTGTTTTTCTATTGGTCAACTTGTATATACAAGCTGTTTGCACTTTTGTAAGAAATCACATTATTACACAGTATTATTTAGGCCGAAGCATTGAGGGTACGACGTATTTCAGATCTCAATAAAATCCAAAGTATAAAAGCTAGATAAATGAAACTTAGCGTATTTCATTAGTATGGCAACTGCATCTTATCCTGAAAATTTGAGCTCTCTAGTTTTATCCAGGCCGAAGCTATGAGGGTTCGATAATAAATAACCAGACCCCCCCCTTTATGAGGGGTTGGAATGTGAAAGTTACGGATTTCTTAATTTTTTTGTTGTTTGTGTGCTAATCCTAACCTGCATACCAAATTTCAGCTTTCTAGGACTTCAGGAAGTACCCTAGAGGTTTTGATGATCATGAGTCAGTGAGTCAGTGAGTCAGTCAGTGACGGAATCGACGTATTTTAGGTATTAATAAAATCCAAAGTATAAAAGCTAGATAAATGAAACTTAGCGTATTTCATTAGTCTGGTAACTGCATCATATCCTGAAAATTTGAGCTCTCTAGTATTATCTAGGCCGAAGCTATGAGGGTTCGAAAATACGACGAAACACTTCCAGAAAAGGTACGTAGTGCCCTTCCTGCCTTCGGCTCGCCTTGGCGGGGGCACTGCCGTGCCCCCAGATATTATTTCATTATTTCATAGATCTGTAACCGCTTCATACAAGAACTAAAAATTACGATAAAGTCTGAGCATTCAAATGATTGCTAATATCGTGTTTTGCTTCACATATATTTATTAAAATATGAATGGCTTGCCTCATAAGATATTCTGATGTTAGTTAAGATTGGTAAATTCTGGAGTTATTGTATTTTATGGTTGTTGTAAAAACTATGAATGTGGTTTTTAAGATTTCCATTAAGATTCACTCTTACTGAAGGTAAACGAATTTATTTACGAATTTGATATTTTAAGGTCAAAATATCATTTGAAGATTTTCAATTTGTCTATTACATTGTGTTTAGCAGGAAAGGATATAAGCACAGTAATTCTATTCTTATTCTCGAACTGGCCTATTTTCTTCACGTGGCAGAATGTTAGGTTCTAATATGGAATGTAAATATTTATCATTAATTTAAATTAACTGCTAAAAGCAATGTGATACTAAGATATTTCAATGAAGCTCATTTTTTTTGTCATATTCCTTCTAAAATAGACTGTCCTAATAACTTATCCAAAAAGACAATTTAAAACTCATGAAATTAAGGAACTTTTGAATATATTTAGGCACTAAAATTATTGGTTTCGCATTATTTGAAGCACTTCGATTGCAGTAAAAATATAATGTTCACATTTAAGAAAGAGACACTTTTGAGAGACATCGCAAGATCTCCTTTTCCAGAAGTTACTGCACTTGTTAAATAAGAGAAGTCAAATAATTCATGGTTTAACTGTCATGCCTCTTGGCGACCAAGGATTTTTAAGAGTGTTTCAAGAGTCTATAAACTTCTGAACAGGAGAGATGTTTTTAATGGAAAGAAAATATACTACTTCTTTGGTTCTCTAAATGGCGAAAACTGGGATATTAATTTACAATTCAATTCATTCAAACTGTAATTTCAATACATTATTTTTTTTTAAAGAAAGTAGAAAATAATTAGAATTCGTTTACAAGTGCAGAATTCAGATTATGTTAAAAAGAAAGGATGATACTAATTAAATTAGATTAGATTAGATTAATTGAAAGTGGGTGGCATGACTGCCGAGCACGTCGACCTGAAAGATCTTTTGTACTATCCCACGAAAAAAAGGACGAGAAAGGATGGTGTGAGAAATGCAGGGGAAACGGGAGAACCCCGGGAAAACCTGCCGTGCGCGAATCGCCACCATCAACGAAACTCACATGAGAACCGAACCCGGGACTCACAGGTGAGAGGCCAGTGTCTTAGCGACAACCGCGCGGCCATGATACTAATTAACTAGATCTCATTAACATTACCTCACTGTGATTTCTGTTGCAGATGTGGAACATATCTAAGTGCTGACATAAAAATACAAAGTCCTATCAGTGCGGAGTCATTAACTATAAAATCACAGATTTCGAATTTTAAGATTGTCATTATTCACTTTAAAATCAAGAGCCAATTATTCAACAATTGATTTAGTTATTTTAATTTATCTTGACTGAAATACTTTTGTTATTTAAACGAATTTAATTAATTTCGATTATCAAAAAATTGTCTTTTTATGTTACAAATAAAGTAGCCAACAGTTTGAACCATACTCCTTTGCTAAGTGGTAGTTTTATTAAATGGTGGATTAATGCTCCTTTCAATTATGAATCATTGCATTAGGATTCTTCTCAGCTCGTGAATAATCGACTAACACCTTCCCACTGTCACATATTGTCGCTCTGAATCTTCAAAGAGCTTTAAGCAGAAAAATCACATTATTTAGGCGACGTGGTGACAATGATGGAACTATCTTCAGCGAAGTCTGTTATGAATGCGTTACAGATGTGGGCGAAGTGGAGCCGTATGACTGAAGACCCCCACCAAATGGTGTGATTGATCGATTGATCGATTTGTAGGGGTGGATGCTCTTTCATCCATAGCTAACAGGCTTTAGATGTTGTAGAGATTTCAGTTAATTAGAAAACTCAGCACAAGAAAAAAAGAAGCCAAGTCATTAGCGAACCCCTATATGGTAATTTTAACGAAGAAATAATTTGGTAAAAAGAAATCTCAAATTAAAATTAGTATGCTTTATAGAAACTACATCAACGAAACCAGATACATGGAAAGTATTCTATTAGATTCAACCGAAAAAGAAAACTTTCTTTCGAAACAAAAATCAGAATACTAATTAATGACGTTCTGATTGGTATATTAAATTATCTCTATTTCGCAAAATAGAATTTAAAATATGAAAATTTCGAAATATTTGGAAAATTTTGTTGCATCATTTGATAGCGAAAGAAAACATAAACCTAACTGTATTAATACTATAAAAGACTAAATAAATTCCAATATATTCAAATTAAGATACAAGAATCAGTAATTTCCAAATATAAATTTCAGCTCGAAATACATTTCAAGTCATATTCTTTTGGAGATAATCACATAAATTTTTGTAGTGTACAAAATAAGAACTTTTACTACACGTCTTCACATTAAAATATGGCATATACAAAACTGATAAAACTATAAGTTCTGAACTATAAGAAAGCTATAAACAAATCATTCGAAACTAATTTTCAGCAATCCAAATTTTAAAATACGAAATATAATATCGCTTCCAAACATTTTCGAAATGTATTATAAAATATAAACAAATTTTATTTTTTGATATATTACTAATAATTCACATGAAGTTTCAGTGATTATGGTTTTAATTTTATATAAAACTTACACAAAAATGTTCTGTTTAGCAATTACTCTTTTTTATTCATTTCTTTGCCTTTATCTTTGTTTATTCCTTGTTTGTTCTAACGACGTTGTATTTTCATTACTTTATATTTGGAAATTATTATCTTATCAGTTACTTCGTAGTTTACTTGGGTGTATGAAAACTAAGCATTTCTCTGAAACTTACAATTTTAATCTCCATCAAACGATTTTGTATCTTTCTCAATTTCCTTGTTAATAATTCTATTGCAGAAAAGTATGCTCATATAATTTTTAGAACTTAATCTAAAATGTTTCATCAGAAATTCTTGATATTTGTAATAGGGAACTAGTTCCTCTTCTGAATGTTTCAACTATTAAATGCTCAAAGAGAATTCATGAAAACAAAAGAATATTAGAATATCATTTGTATATTGATGATGTAAGACGCTATCTCCTACGAGCTATTGAAAGTCATCGACTCTTTGTTGCTTGTTTTCCTCACCGTTGCGCTGTCTTACGAACCGCTGACCAGAGATATCAGAAATCTTTCCACGGAATTAAGGATACGCTGGAGACGTTATAGCAACTTTATCACTTCACCATTAAAACCACAGCTTGAAACAGGAAGCCTCGACATCTTGCTCCATTGGCTTGTCTGATCTGTAATCTCTCTACTTAGGTCTTAGAAGAGCGAGAGAGAATGGTGTCTATTACAACAAAGAAGCAGGCTTTACATCCTTACTTTTTGAGTTATTGAGATAAATGTAGTATCATAAAATATATATTTTACATTTTGGCCATGAATTTACTTTAGTTGCTATGTTGGGCAAATTTCCTATTTGATTATGTCAAATAATTTATTTTGATGTTAGCTTTCATTTCGGTTTTAATAGCAAACTATGAAAAATAAATAAATCTACTTATTTAATGTTATTCCAGTTGTGGTTGAAACCCTTTGATCTCATGGATGGAACTTCTCTGCATTTCAGTTCTCATTATTGGTTCGAGTTTCATTCACTGATTAAAGATCGCAATACCTAAATAAATAATCTCTATTCGAGATCATTAATATTTTATTCCATTTGTTAAAGTTTCAAATTATCCAATTCTCTGTAATTCTCTAGGGATAATTACTGAATTTCAGAAAGGAAGAAATAGGCAAGTTTTAAAGACAATATTTTTAAGTGATTAGGTCTCCTTTTTTTTTTATTTATTTTGGTGAATCTTTGTGAATTCATGAAAGCACTTCTATATAATCTTCTAATGGTTACAACTTCATTTATATTAAAAATAATAATAAGCATTAGATAAAAATATTGCAGGTATCCCTCTTTGTTATTTCTAGAAAGCATAAAACAGAGTTTTATGCTTTTGTAAGAGTTTTAATGGTTCTTGCTTCTTCATATTTAGAAAAATAAGTGAAGATAATTTTATGCTATAGCATTAATTTAAAGGCGACCCATAGTAATAAAAATAATAATAATAATAAAAGGAAGTACATTAACGTAAGAAAAAAATAACAATAAAATTCGGAAATTTTTTTAGAAAACGTTAGAAAAATAAGAAAACAAACCCACGCTGACATTGAGAAAATAGATTAAGAGAGAAAAAAAAATTAAAAAAATTAAAGTTGATATACGGATTTGAACAGAAAACCCTCAATCAATGAATCCGAGAAGTTAAGCATGAAGCTACAGCTGACGACTGAAATCAGATAATTGCATTTCTTATTTTAAGCTAATAGAGGAAATCCAATGAAAACAATGCCAAATATCTCGAACTTCAGGGGCGTTGGCCCCTGAACATACCTTATTCTTACGTATTTGGACCTCTGAACTCGACGTTTAAGTTCGTTTGTCGATCCGAACTTCCGTTCAGGAGTTATGAGAAGTGGACAGACACGAACGGAGGGACAGGACAAACACAGTAGCTAACGATTTTGGTCGTTAAAAATACATTTGATTTTTGTTGAAAAACAATGAAGAATATTCTTTAATGGCCAACTGTATTTAATGTTAAATTTTTAATTCAGTCTTTGCACACATTTTGAATATGCTCAATTTTTCAATTTTCCAGTATGACTTCTGGATACGTAATAATTGTTATCAGTCAACTAAAAAGGGTAGTAAAATCAAAAGTAAGGTCTCAGTGCATATACAGTAAGGTAGTTAGTAAAGATTAGGATTTTACAGAGACATTTTAAAAACAAGTTCTTCCGTTTGTTAATTTATTTAGCTTTAGCAATTATTCTAATTTTTAAGATGGTTCAGACTTTTGCCAAAGATTTTTCCTTTATTTTCGAATTATTACGAAAGTTCTCAAAATGATACATGTAAAATTAATAAAGCAACTGTTAAAATTAATGAAGTGCCCGAAAAGAGAAACAAAAAAAATCTTGGAACTATACAGCAAATTTTGCCCATCATTAGCAATGGATTTGCAAAAAATACATATTTGCTTAAATCGTTTACTGAATAAAATTCAACAAAACTGCTTCAATCTGGGGAAGCAGAGAATATCTTTGGATTACGAAAGAAAGGCCTCTGTAGATAAAACATTATTAATTTCATTAGAGCATTGGTTTACAAAATAAAATGTAACATAATTTACACCTTTTAGCTACCAATCGTTATTTTATTTATAAAAATGGAAGATTCGCAGTTACCCGAATTAAAATTCCCATGTTTTACTTTGTCGTCATTTCAGCAAAAACTTTATTATTTACTATATTTTACACTAAATTCGTTATTAGTTGCATTAAGGTTTTAGTTAAATACTAACAGATAATAGATATATATATTGTTTTCTTAAAATTCGAAATTATCTGTTAGATTACGTAGATCCAATTCTTATTAATGAAATTCGATTCTCAATGTATAAATTTTCAAAAAAATTTGAAATTCAGAAACAAAAATTTTGTGACTGAAATATCAGCCAACTACTTCTACTAAATAATGAATGCTTTCAAAAAAGCTTCTACTTTGCAGAAATCATTATTTTAAGAAAACATTTACCCTTCGATTTCAAGAAGAATTGCAGAAAGATCGTTTAATAGTTTCCTAATTACTCAAACATCAATTAACTTACATCTTTAATGACAATGCCCTCAGTTTTATATAAATGATATAAAAGTGTAAACACGTCTGACGTCAGTTGTTCGGTCTTAGTCGAATGCTAAAGAAAATTTGTCTGATTTAGTGAATCTAGGTTTGAATTTCAGAGAAGGTTTGAATGTTTGGTTTCTGCAACATCGCTTCCTTCCGCGGGTAAAATGCATATTGTCTTTGAAGTGTAATTTTGGCAACAATCTATTTGTAAGCCAGTCTAAACATACAGCACTTACGAAGGAGAAGATTCGTAGCCAAAGGTGTGGAACGAATCAAATCTCATCTTCTGGCATCATTTCAATAGTTTATGAAATGTTAATTTATTACTTTTACTTTGTAGCACTATTGTAAAGTTTTTCTTTTCGTGCCATTTAATATATATAAACTAAATAACAGGGATAAATATTTGAATTTAATGTCTTCTTTAATCTTGTGATTTAGAAAGATAATTTCATGTTAGATCAAGCGGTTTTCAAGATTTAAGCACTTAAATAGATAAAATCACTTGAAATACTTTAAAGAGTCAAACCCTGATATTTTTTTCTATTCTATCTTTTCTGTAGAGGGCTGAGGATACACTCTTCTTTCACCAACCGGGGAATTAATACATATGCTGAGATAGCCTGGTAAAAAAACAGGGTTGGAAGTAGAGGCAATGCCTGAAGCCAGATCTAGACATATCAGCCAAGTCAATACATCACAGCTTAGATCCATCGTCTATGCCTGAAATATAAAATAGTGACCTAATCATCTAAAGTGAAAAAGAATAAAATTATTTGATTGATAATATTATTAACATTGGATTTTATTGATGCGACAATATTTAAGATGCGACAAAATGCCAAGTACAATTTTTATTCTTTTTGTTTTTCATGAAAGGTTCTGTAATTGATACAATGTTTATTAAACGTGTGGAATACTTTTGGTTAACAAAAATTGAAAATAATTAATTGCGCAGTAAATCGTAATTTTGCTCTTCCGCGCAATGAAATTTCCTTAATGGAAACGGTGACTGTGTTCAGAGACTTGTAGGTGGTATTGTAACTAAAAATATATTATTTCTCTTCTTGAAAAAAATAATTATATACTGAAGTCAATTTTTTTTTCTATTGAAAAAGTGATAAAATCTTCGATGATCTTTGTTATTTACATGATTTATTTACGAATTTTACTATTCGAATTTATTTAAGTAACAGAAGATTCCAATGCTTTACACAGTACCATGAGATCAAAGATATATTTTTTTTCTCAAACTATGCTACAAAACACAGAAATAAAGCCACACGAGAATAATTTGAAAAAAAATTTTTTTTTTCGTTTTCATATTACATTTACTTCACGTCAAACCTTCTTACATACAGAGAAAGATTTCTATTCCGTTTACTATCAAACCAATTCTTTACCGAAGTGTTTATATCTTACCCTATTTCTACGGCTTTTATCCAGAAATGTATAATATCTATCGCCTCCTTTTCGTAATCTGATAGGATCTTAAGTTTGTTTTGTTTAAATCATTTGATTACAAATTCCTTCATTTCAATAAACTTTCTGATATGAAGGATAGCATTAACAATGAAATACTTCCGTGTAATCCATAATAATTCTACAACTAGCCATAAAAGCTTTACTTTATGTAATACTGTGGCAGCTAAAACAGGCTTACTATAAAAAGAAAAAGCTAAATCGACTTAAACAACCCATAGATTTTCTTCTTGCTTTCCGGCTTCCTACCTTCCTTGTCAGCACATTTGATAAAAATAAGAAAATTAACTAAACAACCACACTTGGATCTTGATAATATAAAGTAGCGAGTAATATTTTTTTTCAGAAATTTCAAAAGTAAAAACCTACAAATCGAGAATTAACAACCAAAGGAATTAAATTTTTATAATATCACTGGAAATTAATTAGTTTTAGGAGAAAACCATCGATTGAATAGAAAACCTTTGCAGAATTTATTTATTAATTTCAATACACCTAATCAAGTATTTGTGTAATATTCAAATATAAAATTTAAAATATAATTTTTTTTCTTAATTAAAAATAACATTAGGATTAATGTAAATTACAAAAGCAAATTACAAAACAAAATTGTGCTTTAAGTGATAAGCTATCAACGTTATTTCATTTAAATGCTTATGCTATAAATTAACATTTCTGTAAACAATCAGAACATCAAATGATTATTAATTTAAAAGAAGATCAAATAAAATTTTAAACTTATTCAAATGGTACAAATGTATCTCTTCATTTTGAACAAATTGGAAATATGTACAGGATGGCGCAAAATGAGCTGATGGTTTTTAAAAAATTTATAGCTTTCTAATGATTAAGACGTTTTAATTTCTGTTTTTCTTTTATTACAGGTAAGATTCGCAAAATTTAACTATTTCATTTCATTAGTATTAGGTTATTCTAGGTAATAAATTCACGTACAAAGATGCTGCAAATATTTCCTTTAAGTAAAAAGGAGAGCGTTTAAGTAAATGTGGAGAATTATATTAACAATCGGAAATAATAATCATTACACAATATTATCAAATCGGAAAAAGATCCAAAAGTTTACAAGAAATTCAAATCGTATGACTTATCATTCACTCGAAATCAAACGGAAATAAATTTACTAAAAAGCATAAGTTTCTGTCGTAGAATCTCATAACTATTAAAAATAGAACAATAAAAATAATTTAATCAGTAATAAAAGAACTCCCATAAGAAAACTTTAACAACCCAACATTATGTAGACTATTGAAGAATTTCACTTAAACATAAGATGCAACAAAAGTAAATAGCTTGAGAATCATCTATAAAAAAAAAGACTAAATTTAAATTTTGTCTATAAACAAAAGTAAATAATTTGATAATCATCTATAAAAAAGAAAGACTAAATTAAAATTTTGTACTGAATAAAAATATGAAAGACAAATGAAATTTAACGTGAGTTAGAACATTTTACTTTAAAAGTAAAAAAGAACGCACATAACTAAACAAAAGTTCACTGAGCTATTTTTGAAATTGTACTGGGAATCGGATACAGTACTGTTTCCAGTTTTATTGAAACTATAAAATGAGAAAACTATAAAAATAAATATTGGGAAAAACAAAAATGAATGAATAAGTATACTACCATGCCTAATTCATTCGTAAGTAAGAAGAGAATGTTAATTGCTACATTAAATTGCCTGATTTTAAAAATACATTGAATTATTTGAAGCATAAAGTTCAACTGTGCTCACATCAACTGCTGCATGGAGTTTTATTCTTTGACTTTCCTTATTGTAGTTACATATATTAAAATCAAATGGTTTCCAATAAGACAGAAGATCATTTTGATATGATAAGAATGAATACAAAGCAGATCCTCAAAAACCTTAATCTGAAATAACTAAAAAGTGCTCTAAACATTTAAAGCTCAAATGGCAATAAAAGTGTTCTAAACATTTAAAGCTCAAATGACTAAAAAAAGTGTTCTAAACATTTAAAGTCAAATGACTAAAATTTAATATCTTTTAATATCTTTTTCCTATAGACATTCTTAGTTTACTCAAAATTAGTATTTGATAAACTTAGGTTTGTTTAGACACAGCATTTATATCTTTTAATAAAATCATTTACTTAATTAGTTATATTGTTAATTTGTTATGTTGGATTAGATAACAAAACTAATATAGTTTTAGATATGAAGCAATTCAAAACTTTGAAAATATCAATTGAGGAAGAATTTGTCCACTGAAATATGTTTCAGAGCTAATGTATAGACATAAGGGCCATTGATGAGACAATATCTCCCATCAGAAAGAAATATGAATTTACCACGGATCACGGGTGAGTTACGACGGATCATCTACAAAGAAATAACAATTACTTTATTCATCTTTTTCCTATAGACATTGTTAGTTTACTCAAAATAAGTATTTGATTAGACACAGCATTTATATCTTTTAATAAAACCATTTACTTAGTGAACATCTTAATTAATTACACTAAAACACATTATTTTACGTTTTTTTTACATAGATATTCTTGCATAATTCTTCCAATCTCGGAAGCTAAAGATTTGGTAAGATTAACTGAGAATTTATAATATAACTCACTACTAATTAGAATTCGCCATTACATACTAAGGGTGTCTGAAGGATTGTATTTTGGGAGGGCCAAATTAATTTGATGCTGAGAATAAACATTGAAATTCTGCTCCGAAGTAAGTAATAACAATAAATATTACATAAAAAAACCATAATGTTTGCATATTTAATAATTTGGATAGAACTGCAGAATTACACTGTTATATGTACAAACTTTGCACACATTATATGAAGTGGTTTAATCACAGGTGAACTAAAGACTAAGTACTTGCTTCACTTGAAAAATTATTTCTGAATTTGTCAATATTCAGTAAAATTATATTCTGAATATTGTTTATACTACAATCAATTGCAATTATATTAGAAATACCCTTTTAATTCGATTTTACTTCTGTTATTTTGCATTATTTTATATGTCCTCATTTACAAAATGTAATCGTATTTCCTATAAAAAAATTCCTACAGAATCAACTTAGAAGTGAATAAAATCTAAAGCAGAAAAAATTGAGATCTTAGAGAATTTAAGCTAAGCTTTCAAATCCAAAAAGGTTTCGGATATAGTTCAGGATATTGATTTCAATGGCTAACAACCATTAGAAAGGGGTTATTTTCTAAGAGCTCCACTTATAAAACATTTGTAAGCTCTATTTCTGTAATTTACTTGATATTTGCTTAGTTCATTAAAAAAAATTTCACAACATTGATGTTTAATTTTCAATTTTCTTTATTTTTCTTTTGAGCTGTTTACATAGACAATGTTTGTAAAACGATCTATAAATTATTAACGATATTTCGAGATATAGAAGCTTTAGAAACATTTTATTTATTATTTCATAATATAAATGATGGATATTGATAACGACACACTTTTGAACTTTTTTGGTTTCTGTATTTCTATAAATTTTAAATTGTGTGTTATACACTTCAAAGTAGATTTTTCAAAACTTTCTTTCATGTTTACTATGAGTTATTTTACATAGAATTATTGAGGGAATTAATATCAGTAGATTTAGGTCTTAGGAATGTTTCTACTGTTGATTTTGTATATATTTTATACATCAGACGGATAAATTTGAATGTTCGCTTAATCTTTTCAAATCTTTCTTGACTTCCAAAGGTGTGACATCAGTTTTCCTTGTCACACAGATGGATTTCACACTTTTCTGCTGCCCCTATGACCTTCGAAGTTTTGGTCTTTCTTTCTGCGGGTGACGAAGAGCTTACAAGAAAACTTGTCATTCAGCGGATGCATGTCAGTGGCAGAGAGAAGCCAATTTGGCTCGAGGCCAGACCCTACAGCGCCGGTAGCAGGCAAAAATGACGACTACATAAACCCAGATTTCACTGACGTTGCAACTGCCTTCCTTGGTGTTGGAGGAAGAAAAAGAAGGAAACAAACACTTGAAAGAAGTCAGCCAACGGGTTTTTGTCTGTGATGCTTCTTAGAAGTCACCTGGAATGGAGTAAGCACCGTCTCTTACAAACAGATTGAGAGAGAGAGAGAGTAATTAGTGCCTCTTGAAATGGGCATGTGCTCTGAGAGGCGATCAATCACAGATTGCAGAAGTATTAGGAAATCTTCCATCTGTTCTAGTAGATTATAAGTGCGAAATACAAATCACAATATGACATCAATAACAAAAAAAGTCATACACGAAGAAACTGGTATGAGAAATCACATACCTAATGTGAGCTAATGAGAAAGATTGGATCAAATTATTATAGAAAAATGTTTTGATCGTTACATTAAAATGTCTAAAGGTCACAGAAAGTTGTAGATATAGAGCAAAATTCATCATTTACAATAACTAAAAAGCCATTACTATAATAAATTTCAATGGACCTTGATAGAGCATATGTAAAATGATTAAATCCTAAATGTAATTTTATAACCAATGAGTGTAGTATAAATATAATAAATTTCTTTTAAAAGTTTTCAAGATATCATTAGCAAATTGAATTTAACTATGGCATGGATAATTGATATTCGAAAGTTAATTTTTAGCTACTAAATACTCAACTAAATTCTCTTTTATCTGAAATGCATGCTTTAGTGAGCTTGTTTTCCGTTGTTTTTCTTTTTAGCCTTGTATTTGTTTTTCTTGTGAAATGTGTTTGAGTTACAATCAAAATTGTCATTTGAATTTTAATATTGAATTTATATTGATCTAGAGTCTAGACATCTAGAGAAAAACAAGTTCCCTAGCATGTCGAAATTTAGCTTTCTGTTATATTATTATACATGCTTTATTTTTTAAATTATTTAAATTCTATATGTATTTTTTAAATAAATCAATTTTTTATAAATATACAAATAGCTAATTTTATGTAATCTTAAGCAATCATTTCTTAATTTCCATACAGTAGATTATTGGAACTGGTTCTAGCTTAGTTTTATTCTAAGAAAAGAAAATATTCTCATGTGTTTTTTGTTTTTTCTTTCCTTTCCGTATTGACTATTCAAAAATATGTTTGCACCTTCCTTAAAGAAAATGACAAATAACATTACAGTAAACTCATTACCTAACAATAATTTTTTATGAAATGATATATTTTCCAAGTGACTTAATAGTTAACGAAATGAATCCTATGTATATATGAATCCCCATTAATAACAAGTCTTACTGCATAAATGTCCAGCTAATTTCTGTTATTTGACGATGTCACAAAGTTCAGTATTGAGACATGGCAACATCAGCAACCAAGAATTCCAAAGTAAACAGTAGACAGGGAGAGTTCCACAGAAATGAGTATGATTGGGCATTTATGATCTACAAAGCTGAAAAAAAGCTGGAAAAAAATTAGTCAGGTGATTCAGCAGGAACGTCCAAGATTAGAATATTGTGGAAAAGATACATATTCGCGAGGACGATTGTCCGCACCTCAGAAAGAAAAACTGATGATGTTGTAGAGTAAGTTTGATATTCTATGTAAAAGGCTGGAATTTAGGGATATTAAGTGTGAGATGTATTTAAACAAACCAAAAAAATCACAATTCGAAATTTGTTACTCGGTTTTCGAAATCATGAATTGGAAATTTTTAGAAAATTAAAAATTTAAGAAACTTATTTAAATGAAAGTAAAACATTGATTTTTATTTTAATGAGCACTTGTTAAGTTTCTGATTGTTTTTTTTTTTTGTGATAAAACAGGATCTTTTGAGTGAAGCTGAGACCCTTGGATTGCTTTGGGCTTATTAGGCCCTCTTCAGTCAGGACTACTCAGCATGCTTCACTCAAAAGGTCCCATTTTACCACGAATCGATTCTTTCTTTAGTCCTATTAATGTTTTTCTTTCTGAATTTATTATTTTGTTTGTTATTTCTTTCTTTTTTTGGTAAAATGCCTTTTATGATAAGCGTTTAGTTCCGAAGAATTTGTTTTCCACATTTTGATGTTTTTGTTACCTTTAGTTTTTGAGGTGACACTTCGGTTACTAAGAGCTAAAATCTTTTGACAAAAACTAATGAATAATAATGATAAATCTCCAACAATAAAAATCTCAAAAACATCTCAAAGATGCTCTTCTATAATCTTATTATTTATTGTCATACCTGTTAAAAATGGCTGCCTAAAATTCACTTTTCTTAATCTTTATTTTACTCAATATTTCTTAAATTTCTCATTTTTAATGAAAATTTTCTATCAATAATATATATGAAATTACTCATCAGAAGTGAAAGCTAATGTACTTTTCTATGATTCTACTGTTAATTTATTTATTGTATATTTCACAAAAACGCTTTCAAATCCCCAGAATTCGGACTACAGCAATATTTACAGAAAATTACAGAAAATGTTTGAATTTTCCGTAAATGTACTTTGTTTACTTTCGAAGAAAACTGATACTTTTTAAATTTTTATAACACATTTCTCTGATATACAGTATTAATTTCAATTAAGTTCTTTTCTCTCAAATAATATAAAACTGCTGCTCCAATATTAACTAAATGCTTTTGTTTGGCATTTACAAAATTTGTAATTGCTGAAAATTAGAAAACAGTAAAATACTTATTCAGATTTTATATAGCAATTATCAATTAAACTGAATATGTAGAAACCCAGTCTCTGAACAGTAAAATCCGTCTGACACAGCGTTTCTGTGGTACCGAAGACAATTAATTCCAAGAAGTGATATTCAATGGAAAACGTGCTTCTTCAGTCCTCATTAGGATGGAAGGAAGAGGGCGTTACAAGCCATCGATCGATCGAATCGAATCGTCTAAATTAGTGGGAAAGAAAAAAAGAAAGATCTATTACTTGATAGGAAGAATTACTGTAAGTCTGCAAGACAGGGGGAAAAAAAGAACATGTAAACATTTGAATTCAATGTTAAAATAAGTGAACGAAGTTCTTCTCACCTAACTTTCTTTGGCCAAAAAAATCAGAACTCCTTTTTTAATTCACATACAAGTATTTTTAATTTTCAAATAAAGGTAATTTTTGTGAGACAATGACATTAAAACGAAAAGCTTTGAATGAGGATTGAAGAAATTAACTCCAAAGAAGCTAATATTATCTACGTAGTATCTAATTTGAAGTTTTAGGAATAATTTCTTTTTTAGGAAAAGGTTTTTTTAAATTTACTTATTCTAGACAGTATATTCTGACTTCCACTAACAAATTTAAGCTTAAACATGAGTCTTTGGACTTTGAAATTCTTCCTCAATCATTCTAAAATATCAAAACACTCACATATTAATTTGTTATACTACGATGAGCTTCCCTTTGTTTCACAATTAAAGGCTAATATTTTGTTTATATTTGGAAATACATAATATTTATTTTTTGTAAATAATATTACACAATGTTATAATAGTAACCAACCTCTGGTTTCCAATGGTTCACTGTATCAAAAATTAAGATGAAGAAAGATTTATCCATTTATTAGATTTTTACCGTTAAGAACTTTGAATTCAACTAAAATTCCGGATTAATTCTGTATTAAGGCACTATAACTGCTGTACACCGAAATATGAAATATTTCATAAAAATCTGCTACTTTTTTTTTTTTACTACATTATGTCATCATAACGTCTTTCATAAGAGATAAAAAGATAAGGAAAAGATAAAACTTTATTTTTATTTTGTATCTTAAAAACAATTTGGAAACACTATATTTAGAAATAGTAATCATCATAACAAATTCATAAAATTCATAAAAGAAAACTAAATTACAGCTTATGATTTTAAATGATTTTTTTCCCTCTTTTATTGATTTTCTACTGGAACAATTCAGCAGCTATCATATTTTCTGTATAGGATATCCAATCATATTTATTTGAATTCCAAAACGATTAGAAGGGTCAATTAATAATCGTGTTTTATGGAGGTTAAACTTCACACATTTTAATATTCTTTTAGTTTGAAAAAAGAATTTAAGATTATTTTTACTTTCTAATCTAAACATTTTATAATAATTAGTTAACGATGAATTTCCAAAAATAAAATTTTAGCAATTCAGAACTTCAATCTGAAGTTTGATTTGAAGACACTTGATTTGAAGTATATCTTATTTTCATAAATTAGAAACTTTAATTACATTAAATTATAATTATATTTAATTATATTAATCCATGTGCGGTGGCCCTAATTTCATCCTTATTATTAATATTATAAACACATGTTAAACATACAAGTATTTAATTATATTAATTTGGATAAATCGAACAATCAAAGTAATTTTCTAAAATTAACATTGCAAATGGATAAAATAAAGGAATAAATACTGTCAATGCAGTAGAGAAATTTAAATCCACTGACACTAGTTTATTTTAGTTTTCTTGTATCAATGTTTTGCAATTTGAAAAAAATTTCTGAATTCTGAATATTTCACACCAGCGACGAAATGCGATGTTTCAGCAAATCTAAAGAAATGCAAGAGGCGTAGGTAAAGAGTTTCAAAACTGCACGAAAGTAATGGTCATAATTCTCTGTACCAAAGTTAAAATATCAATCAAAAAGACAACGTGGCAGAAATTATTCTGATTAAGAACTCAAAGGATAAATAATAGAAACATCTATATGAAAAATAATTGCAATACAATGAACGCGTATTCTTTTAATATGTTTTGATTTATATTAGATATATCAGTTGAGATTAATTTGGAGATTTTTAATTTACTTTATTAGCTTCTGAACTTAATAGAAAATTATTAATAATAAAGCCTATTGATTTATGGCAGAAATAGATCAATAGACAAAAGTTAAGTTCTCATTACAAAAGTTGATTCTACAGAATGCTACAGAATATAAACTCATGCCAAGGAAAGAATAAAAGATTAAGGATAAGTTCAAAAAAAGCTGCTTACAACTGTAAGACAAATTTCATGTATTCCAATTTATAAGCCCTTGTGTAATCCAAACCCAGACAAAGATGATGTACATGAGTTCAGTAAAAGATAGAAGTTGATAATGGAAACTTAAAGAAAGTTAACATATGTGTTTACCAGGAACAGGAAGATAATCTGAATAAAGTCTAAAATTAAACTTAAAATCACTTTCAATGATATTTCTTTGGTTGAATAATGCAAAACTAAGAGCATAGAATGATGTGAGCAGCTTAAAAGGAAAATATTCGTAGCTGTTTTTAACGAACAGAGAGATGAACACTTTCCTACAGAACAATTCAGAGCTTACTGTTTTTGAAGTTTATGAAAAAATGGATATGAAAATTAGACGACACTGCGGTTCCGGCATGCCCTAGTGGGTCAGACGGCGGCCTCCCACGAAGCAGATGTGTCGGAACCTGGGTTTAGATCCCGGCATCTGCATGGATGTTTCCTTTCTTTTTTGTATTTGTCTGCTTCTTCTCTGTCTCTTCTCCCACTGTCTATGGCACTGACGAATATTCCAAAATTCTAGGGTTATGTTATGTTATGTTAAATAGTGAATGTGGGTGGCAGAGAAGCCAAGCACTGCGACCAGAGATCTACTGTACTATCCCACGGAAATAAGGACAGATGGAGAGAAAGACTGAGAAAGTATGGTGGGAGAAGTGCAGGGGAAACGGGAGAACCCCGAGAAAACCTGCCCAGCGAGGATCGTCCACCGTCACGATACCCACATGAGAACCGAACCCGGTACTCAGAGGTGTGAGGCCAAATTCTAGAGTTAGTATGATAGATCCTTAAAAAATAGATTCTTGTACTCGTGGGTTGTTCCTTATTCAGAGTGAAGGATAACATGAACGTACTGATTGATGAACGTATTGATGAACGTACTGATATTAACTAAAAAAATAAATAAATAAATATAAATTAGTCGACACTGCAAAAGAAATCCATGAAAAGTTTTAAAACAATTTTAATCGGAATTAGAATATCATTACTATGTAGATGAAACGATAAAAATTCTGAACTAGATTCCATAAAATGAGAGTAAAAGAATCTGCATAGTTTCTCTATAAAAGAAAGTAATTGTTTTGGGAATCGATTAGAAAAACTAAGTTGTCAAGTGGACTGAAAGTTCTTGAAAAAAGATGATAGATTTTTATTTTCAACATTAATTTAATTTTATTTTAAACTTTTTACTTTACTTTAATTTTTTGATCTAAATTAATTACTTTTTCTGAGGAAGAGAAAAATTAGAAAGACGAACATTTAATATAAAAAATATGAAAGAAAAATATTAAAGGTTTTCCCTAGAATAGGAAAAAAAACATTCGAAAAACACACATGAAAATAAGGAAATTATCGAAATTTCTATTTTGAAGCCCTATTAATGCAGAAATTTCCTAAAAAATCTTAAGTATTTTCTTCCTATCTGATTGAAATTAATAGCATTCTTCGGAGGTCCGAAGAATTCTGTACAGGAAAGTCTTGAGACATTTTATTGATCGTCATAAAATGAGAAGCTCTAAGTTAATATTTAATGCCTCTGAGAGAACTAATTAAGCGATGTTTTTTTTTTTTATCACTACTTCTTTTGTTTGTTTTTCAATGATTTTCCTTTTAAGAATCCAATTAGGCAAAAATATTTTTTATTGAAAAGTTTATAAAAGTATCTTGTCTTTAATTATCTCTAAGCCTTATTTTGACAACAATGAAGTAACATCTGTATTTTGTCTACAATGTTATTCTTCCAGCATTTCCATCTAAATAATACTTCCATACCTCCTCCTTAATTCAGTCCTTTTCATTGTATTGAATAAATATAATTCTTCAGTGAGAATAGCATGGACTGCAAGGAGGACCAACCGACGGGTACTTGAACAGACTAAGCCAATCTCTTCGTTAGAAGCCTTGAGTAACAAAATCTGTCTTATTTTGGCCACTTGATGAGATCAGACAATTCTATGGAAAAGATACTCATGCTTGCGAAGGTTGAAGGAAAACGAAGAGGAGGAAAACAACGAAGAAGATGGATAGAGGATATTTTAGAATGCACTGGGAAATCTCTACAACAATTGCGGGATGCAACAAGCGAAAGATACGAATGGAGGACATATTTACATGAAATCACCAAAGTTGAAGACGACTTGACGGAAGTTAACAACAACACAAATTCTTCTTCTCAAATTATTTACTTAAACTTAAATAAATAAACAATATCAAACGCAAATTTTCGAAACTCTTCTTCGTTCCGTTTTCAAGCTCAAAGACTAACAATGAAATAATAAAACAATAAATAAAATGAATTAATTATGCATGTTATTGTAATGATAAAATTGGTAAGCACGTTATAATTAAGATATTAAAGATTTGTAAGCTGACAATATTATACATTATTAAAAAATAAAAATAAAAATACCAATAATATAAACATTCAATCACGATGTATTTCAATTAATAAAGTAGACCATTGAATTTGCTTATTGAGAAAAACGTAAACAATCTTTAGTTATACCGGTATATTCGTTATTCATTATTCGTTCATCCATTTCCGCTCCTTCGTATCTATTTAAATTTTCCGTTTTAGTTTTGTAATCAATAAACTTTCCATGTTCTTCCTTTTTTTTTGTTTCTCTCATAAGCCAATAGTTTTATAGTATTATTCAAAAGATGTCCTTCTTCTATGCAATGATCTGGCAATTCCATCTGAATAATTACTCTTTTGTGAATACAGAAAAGTTGCATTTGGAATCTCTAAAGATAAGGTAAAGAAATATCGCTTTGTAGCATTTAAAAATTCCAAGCTTTATGATATTGCTGTGAATATCTCACAAGCACCACCGTTTAAAAATCGACTCCGCTCTACAAATATCTTCATATATTTTTTTTCATAGAATTGCCAGTTCGAGGACGCAATCATAAAATCCATGGATTGGTTCCCTATAAAATGTACAAGTCTATTTTCATATAAATGCAATTACGTTTTTACTCTGGTGAAATTTTGATTCTTTTTCTTCTGGAAAATCAAAATAACTATAATTAGCGCCAATTTGTTACTTATTTGAAGTCAACAAGACAACAAGAAACGATATTCAAAAGATAAAATTTATCTGGAAAATAGTTGAAAATTATCTTCTTTGAACAAACTTTCAAATTGTAGTTTCCGCTTGGATTCTTGGAAAGAAAATCACTTAAAAGTAGCAGTTTCTCTTAATGCTACCTCTGTCTACGAGTTTTCAATTGGAAACAGCAATGTTAATATTCATAATGGTTTTCATGAACGCGGTTTCTCGCTTCATCAAGCTGCAGACGGCCGTAAGATTACCCCTTAACGTGCATGTGTTCGTGTGCTGATAATGCCATTACCTGACCCCTAGGTGAGGGCGTATCTCATTACAGGTATAGCCTCCCTCTATCGGCACCAACACTGCTGCCGTGATCGGATTTAATGCTTTCAACATCAGAAACAATAAATATTTCACAACAGGAAATTAACTTCCAATGAGGCCCCCCGACCACATGCGGCGTGCGATCCACTTAGACATCGTATTAATTCATTATTCTGATCGTTCTAATTATGCAAAGACAAATTATATGGCGCGAGTGTAACATTTAATTCCCTCTGCCAAACGAACGTATGGTAATATTTATTTTCAAGTCGTTCAAGAATATCTTCTTTTTTTATTCTGTTGATTCAAGTTTTTAAGTATTACAGTGATTACCTTATTCCAATTTTTTTTGATAATTCTAAAAAATGACAACTATATAGAAGATATTAAAACTTTCCAGTCGTTCTTTCGCCAAATCTGAGTGAGTGAAAGGTGAGACAATAACAAAACTCTTAATCTTCTTTCAATTCCTTTCTTTCATTATTCCTAATGTAATTCATAACATAAAAACTCCGCACACAGCATAATTTAGTATTTTAACATTACTTTATTAAATACTAAATTATGCTGTGTCCGGAGTTTTTGTGTTATGAAAACTCTTAATCGTTAAGGGAACATTCACAGTATGACTATTTCGCTTGAACATTTTTTTTTTATCAATCTCTGTTTTTAAGGTCATCACGTTAAATTGGCGGACGCTTTTTCTTGAAATATGATGCGTAGTTTATTTAGGGTTCAATTTAAAACATATTTATTTTGATCCCCATCCTTTCCTCCCTACGAAAGGTAAAATTTACGAATGGCAAAGTTTACATCGTATGCTTACTTTGCTGCGATCCAACTTATGAGCACACAATTATTTTGTTTTCTCCTCCGCGGCCTCAACATTGCCACCCAGTGTGCATGCTGAGTCTCTTGTACGCGATGAACAGCTGAATATATATTAAAAGGGTGAGACCAGTGTTTACAAGTGACATTCCAAAACAGGTGTGTTACACCAAAACCTGGTGTATTTACAGTGACTACTCTCAACTAATGATCGCTAGTTTAGCGAAACAGTTATTTTAGGATGTAACTTGTAAACACTGGTATCACCCTTTTCATGTGTTTATACATTTAAGGCGTTTATCTTTCTTAAAAATGCGCATAGAAAATTCTTTAAGGCTGCTGAAGGGCAGCAGAAGAATTTCCTGTATGTTATTTTTACTGAGTATTTTGTTTTTAGTTTACTTTTGTGGAGGTGCCTCATCTTTTCCTACTAGCTGAATTTACATCTTCATCTGCGTCTCCAACACAACTTAGGAACTATTAGGCACCAGATCACCTGAATCTAATGAAACGGTTTACCGCCTTACAAAAGAAAAAAAAAAACTTTAATCTTATCACATTTCTTAAATCTCTCGCAGTATGCCTTATATAGCCTTATATATATTTATAATACCTTGGTAAATTCATTTACATAATTTCATTTTAAAATAAGTTTAGAAATGTCAGGAAATAATTCAATTTACTGCCGATTACTCCAAATAGTTATAAGCTACTTCTCGATTAAGTCCAAATGAATACAAAACATATTTAGTACTCTAAGTTTTAAGAAACCGGTCATTTTTACTGTCCCCCCTCGAATCTCTAACCTGAAGAAACTGCTTTAATTAGCTTTTCGAAGCAAATAGTGCCGAATAGACATTGTTAACTTCGCACATATTCAAACCGTGCCATTATTTTCGAAATTCTTTTATCGAAAAGAGGATATTTAAAATAAATATCCAGCTACAGTAAAACATTAAAAGGTAAATATATTTAAAGCATCCTTTACATTTAATTACATATATTAATAATATTTATACTAAATACAAATGATCAAAATTAATTAATAAATGAAAAGCTTAAATAAACTATCCAGATAAAAAAAAAAACTAAAAAACTTAAATATTTAATTGCTTGGTGATTAAGCAAAGTTCATGCAATAAAAAAATATAAATATATATTTCACCTATTAACTATCTATAATTTTGGTAATCCGATCTACTGCTGCTTCAAGGCTGACTCGGACTGTAGAATGGTAATTCTACAAAAGAACATACAGAACAGTAACAGATATATTATTATTATCTGTTACTGTTCTGAAATCTATGTGTTGTTGCTCCACTATTGTGTATCATAAGAGAAACTATTACATGCATTTTTTTTTATTCAAAGGAAAAAGAACGTAGATTCAATCAGCTGCTTCTGAAAGGAAAACTTATTTGCTGTGGTAATAACTCTGGAATATATGTTTTACTTAAAAAAAGAGAGAACCCTTCAACTCATCCTAAAAGGCACTAAATACGAACAATAAATAACAATAATCAGTATGTTACTGTTTCTTATTCGACTTTGACTAACTTTTAAGTCATTTTTTTTTTCGATCACGATAAACACCCGTGAACTGTTGCCAACTTATCAATCTCCTCTCTTGCAGTGATAGTAAGTTTATATTTCTCGATTAAGTTATGATTTCTCCAATTGTATTCTTTTTCACTAGTTAGCTTGATGTTACTCAAGGAACATATTCTATCAATGAATAAAGAGCAAATCTAATAAGAACAAGATTTGCATGACACTCTTTTTCCGAAAAAAAAAAATCATTGTTTGTCCAATTTCAGTTTACACTTTTCTTCTTTGCTCAAATACATATCAGAAACAAATGCTGACGAACATTGGAATTGGAAAAATAGGGAATGAATCTGAGAATTTCTTTTTATTGCCGGAGGACTAGAAGCATATGTATTATTAATTAAAATTCCCATGATCAGGCAAGAGAGGATGATGTGGATGATGTGGTAAGCCGGATTCCCACGAGAGATGCATTAGGCGTCAGTATATTGAATGTTATTGAATTCAGAGCAGAAGGCAGAATGATGTCTCCAAATATGCTAGAAGAAGTCTCCAAATATGCTAGAGAAGTCCAACTATCAGACTTCTAGAGAAGGTCGGAATATCATATCCATAAAACTGACCACCTAATGAAGATTTGACAAGAGTAGGCCTGTGAAGTTTCAAAT
>JAFIDM010002131.1:33781831-33897804 GCA_023159025.1 Thereuonema tuberculata
TCTCTCAAATTCTATGTCACTCCTCATGTTTGTCAAATACTCCTCTATACTTTTGAGCTCTTTTACCGTTTTCTCAAGAGTAAAGTGCTTCTCTTGCAGCAGTTTACTGGTCAAATTGATTTGAAATAATATTTTGTGCCACGTTACAATAGCTGCAAGAAACTTAAAGGAAGATATGCTGTTTAGAAGTCCCTCAGCCTCTACCTTAGTCATGGTAGCAGAAGAGCCTTTGAGAGTTGAATCTTCAGTAATTTCAAACAACGCATAATATACATGTGGTAACTGGTACCTGATGGGTGTTAAGCCATCGATCCTACTTGACCTCCGTATATCAGAGGTTTTAGAGTCAAAGATGGTATATGCCGTTTCAGTACCTCCCATCGACATGTAGACGCGGAAAAAAATACGTAGAGTCGTTGTATGACATCAAAAAAGGCTGTTCCTTCAGTGCAACATGAAGCAGCGTCATTGACCACGAAATTGAGGGTGTGGGAGCTGCAAGGGACATAGAAGGCACACGGATTAATATCCAGAATTTTCCTCTGCAGACCAATTTCCTTGCCCTTCATGTTAC
Source organism: Thereuonema tuberculata (assembly GCA_023159025.1). Classification (NCBI taxonomy): domain Eukaryota; kingdom Metazoa; phylum Arthropoda; class Chilopoda; order Scutigeromorpha; family Scutigeridae; genus Thereuonema; species Thereuonema tuberculata. The sequence continues at coordinate 33,782,406 of JAFIDM010002131.1, forward strand.
TCCCGTTATCATAGCCCTGAGCCCGTAGGTCTTCAATTGACAATGATAAGCTTTGAAGCTGATTAATCAGACCATGACTCATCGATTCACCCGTAGTTTCAGTTAGTGGTACAAATCCCAAAAAGTGTTCTTTTATTTGCATGAAGCAACTTTCCTGGAATTTTTCATCAGAACACTGAACTGACGCTGTTCCTGAAGCTTGTAAGATATCTACAAATCTTATTATCATGGACATTTGTTCTTTGTGGCTGATATCTGGGGTGCAATCAAGAATGATTGAAAAATACTTGGCATTTTTTACCATTGATATTATTTTATCTTTGATATTATTAGAGAGCAGTTGGATTACTTCGTTTTGAATTACGTTGCCTAGATAGTGAATATGTCTTTTATCATTATTTTATATTCTCCTGAGATGTTAATTCGTAGTAGGATCAAACAATGCAAGAAGTTCCATAATTTTAAGAAAATTGCCATTGTCAGAAGCATGCAGTTTATCGCTGCTGCCACGAAAGGCCAAATTTTCTGCACCTAAAACTCTTACAACAGCTATTATACGCTCTAAGATCTGATGCCAGTACTTTTCTTCTTCTTTAAGCGTCTTTGTATTAACACTATCTATAGTTACGTCTTGTTTTAGACGTGTATACAGGTATTTCCAGTTTTGAAAGTTGGTAATATGTTCAACACTGTTTTCGTGTGAAGACAAAATCGCTGATATGTTATGCCAATCGTTGCATCCATTCTGAGTGAGATTTATACTTGATATTGAATTTCCGCCGAATACCTTGCAGCAAAAACAGAAAACTTTATCAGTTGACACAGAATACTGGAGGTATTCACGGCAAACTTCTTCTCCATTTGGAAGTTTTCTTTTATAATGTACAGCTGAAAACTTTCTTTTTTTCGCGTCTAAAGGAAATATTTTGATTACTTGTTTTGGCCCATTTTCAACCAAAAGAGTTCTTAATTTGTCTCTACTTATTGGTAAGTCTTCCCAGGAAGCAGGATCTGAATAATGGATATCTATCATTACGCTTTCTTCAGTTATTGTCGGGTGTTTATTTTGATCATCATCTTCATCTTTAAGGCTATCCTTTGCAATATCCTTTACAACATTTATTTCTTGCTCTCATCTGGTAACTTGTATGTCCCCGTCTGGTAGGTCTATGTCGCAATCTTTTTGTGATGTTGAAGTTGATGCCACAGCAGTTTCAGGAGGACGTAGAAATTTTTCATAAGACCCCTTAAATTTGGATATTTCTATTTCTCTATCCGCTTTTCGTTTTCTGTTCTGAGCACATGAAAGTTTTTTCCTGTCTGCCATTTTTTATACTTTCCACCTGCAAAATATACGTCAATAATAATTCTGAATATTGTACAGAAAAAGTCTGTATATTACGACTACTAGATTTCTAATAAACCTGCATATTACTAATATATAAATCATTTTAATTATTTTTTAATTATTAATTTTAATTAATTAATTATTTTAATAATTATAATTTCAAGCACTAAAAGAAAAATTAAGTTTGACAGCCCTAATTCAACATTTTCTTTCTACGTCGATTCTTACATTAAGCAAGTTTAAAAAAAACGGAATCGACAACCAAACACAAAAAAAAAACCAGGAATCTCCAAATCGACAACCAAAAAACAAAAAGATATCTTCAGACTTTTGAAATCTCACATGCGGTCACTCCAAAATGCGCGATCGACGTCTTGCCCACCCCTTCACACCAGGGGTCGGCAACCTTTTGTTGTAAGAGGGACAAATATTTTATGTGGGGATTACTGCGGGCCGCATTTGGGCCAAAAAGGAAAATCTTATTTTAACAACCCCCCCCCAAAAAAAAGGAAAATCTTATTTTAACAACCAAAAAAAAAAACAAAAACAAAATACTGATACTGAGTAAACGAAAGTATTAAAAGAAATTTACATTAATAAAATAATAATCTCCTTCGGAATTTCACAATATATTTATTTACATAAATAAAATATCACACCACAATGTATTTAATAAAATAAAAACAAATTAATTAACGTGTCTCTATAAAAAAAAAACCCTACGCTATGTATACATATCAAAATTTCTTAAATACAATTTCTAATCATTGCGACCTACGTGAAAATTTAAATTTTTTTATTTTATTTATTTCTAAATTTAAAATTACAGTCCTGCTAGGTTTTCAAAATGAAATCCTGTGATGCAGGTGCTGAAAGTATAAATAATTTATATTTGTAATTTAAAAAGTATTAATCATATAAAATTAATACAAACATTCCAACCAAAGGGAACTCCTTCGGAATTTCACAATATAATATTATAAAATTGTAATAACATTAACAGCCGATCTTTTTGATACGGTTTTGAAGTTATGCGGTTTGTATTTTATTCGAATTCTTACTCCCTTTTTGAAGTATTATGCAATAAAATTCGGGAAATATACGCTGCTATCCAAGATATTTGCAGTCTAACAAGTAAGTAAATAAATAACCTGATGAAAAAAAAGTCTACAATAAAGTAAAGAAGAATTGAAAATTATAAGAAAATATAAGAAACTACACAAGGAAAATTATGAAAATGTATGTTACAAACAAAATTGTATACAATGAAAAAAACTTGTTCATTATTTTTGAAATGGTTCCTGGGCAGGATCGACCGTTTGTTTTCCCCCGGCATTCATAAAATCTCAATTACTAATCCAGTGCCTTTTCATTTCTCGCAAATTGTCACTTATTCACAATTATATAGATAGAATTATTTCCAAATGTTTCTTTCAAATAAAAAAAAAAATCAAACCGATCGACCTAATAGTGTTTTCTTAATTGTATGTCAAACGTGACCTAATTTTAACGCAGAAAAACATACACCTCCTTCATATTTCTATCATATAATAAATTGTATTGATACAACATGAACGATATATACACATTCAGAGTTATCAAGCCTTGCTAGAACATTGTCTTTTCAAGGTGTGCACTTTGCACTGTGCAGCCTAGCGCCTGTCACAGTTATCTGATACAAAAAAAAAGTTTTAATCTATATGGTAGTAGTTTATAGATGAATGTACAAAAAGAAAAAGAAGTCAATATTAACATTATGGTGGCAATACAAAAAAAATTCCATTTTGGCTAAAAAAATGGCTAAAATCATTTTCCTACATAAAAAATCCACTTGAAAATCCATATAGATTTCCATATGGTAATTTCGGACGAAAATCCGTGGAAGTCCATGTGGATTTTTTCAACAGGGTTTGTGTCAATAAGCATTCTTGTATACATTAGAAATGTTAAATAAAGTACCATAAAAGTTTTAAAAAAATGGATGCAATACATTTAAAATAAGCTCCTAAAGAAAGGCCTATTTATCTTTAATTTATAGGAGTTGCCTCCCTTAATTATTAAGGCTTAATAGTAACTTATCTTTTCATGTGAAAATCATGAATTGCACTTACCTTTTAGAAATGTTGAAAGATAAATTCAAAACCTTGCTCATAAACGCTATTCTGAAGGAAATACTAATAGTAAAACCTCGAGTAAAACTAAAAACATCAACAGAATCACTCAATACAACTGACACTTGAGCGACCTGCGTCGGGTTGCCAGATCTCAATTGCTGAAAGTAGCGAGCTGAAGGACTAAAAGTAGCGAAGTTGCAATAAAAGTAGCCCAATTTTTTTTTACCGACTTTTTTAACTTTACGGAAAAAAAACGATTCTCAAATACTTTAACAATCAAAATACAAAAAAAAAAAAAAAAAAACATTTTCAAAATCAGTTGGAATTCTGTCAGTGGTGATTGTAGAATATACTTTTTTTTTTTGGGGGGGGGGGGGCAAGATTAATTTAAGTGCCTCGGGCAAGATGAATTTTAACAACCAAAAAAAAAAGAAAAACGCCAATCCTACCTTAACAACCAAAAAAAATTTCGGCTCCGAAATAATAAATATAAAAGGAAAATCCTATTTTATCCTCTTTCTTCTTACCTATTTACTTATTTTTTTCTTTACATTCATTATTTCGGGGGGGAGGCCCTTGCCCCCCCCCCCCCTTACATTCGCCCTTGAATTCTGTAGTACCCCAAATTAGCACACCTTATTTGAAAAGTAGTCCCAAAAGTCACAAGTAGAGAAATTCAAAATTTGGTAGCGCTCCCTTTCAAAAGTAGCCCCATTCGCTACTAGTAGCCGCATCTGGCAACCACAAAAATTTCCTTGTGCAAGAGGGAAGGATGTATCAAGTTGTGACATGATCGTGAGGTAGTCTCTCTTTCCAGAATTCTTTGTTTATATTTCGTACTCATCAGTAGCGGTTCTTTAGTTTTGAGGTAGGTAGAGGCGTATTCGTTAAAGAAAAGATTTATTAAGTAATTCTTCTGTATGCCTTTGAAAAAAATTCGTTGTTTTAATATGTCCTCTTTTTCATTTTCTCTAATTTGCTCAATAATTTCGCTTGTTTGATATATATATAAAATTAATTTTTTCCGTCCTTCGGCGCCCTAAAAATCTTGCCGCCCTAGGCGGCCGCCTAGTCTTGCCTAGTGGTAGAAACGGCCCTGTCAAGAAGCGAACATTAGTAAGTCTAGGGCTGCAACACGTTCAGTATAGATGGTTCAGATTTCATAAATTAATAGTGTATTTGCAAATTTATGTTTGCTGAATTTCCTGGAATCTCCTTTTTCTACAGATTGCAGAGATTACGATTCACGCAGCTTGAGATGTATACATGAACATAGTAGTAGAGATGGTAACATAAATAATTTGTGAAATTTCTAATTAGAAAGAAGATTCTGATTTGAATTTATTGTGAACTTGATAAACAAGACGTCGACGAATACTTACGTTCTGTCTTTGACTTTGAGGGAGAAGTTAAACATGAGAATTGATGATATTAATTTTAATGAACAGAGAAATTTTGGATTTCGTGATTGGACATGTTACATAGATTTCGAATACACCTTCGCCTGAGGTAAAAGAGAAATTTAAAAGAATGAAAGTTAAAGTTTTATCGACAATAGTGTTAGGCCTATTGTCCGAGTTACATCATTTAATAGTAGCTGCAACAACTGAAAACAGGCAGGGGGTGCATTGAAGATCATATTCCAGGTAAAATCAGGAGTTTAGATTATTGTAACTGAAGCGGAAACTAAACATAAAGGAAGTCGGTGCAGCAGTGGACGAGGCTGACGTGGCCCAACAGGATGATGCCGGGTCCTATGAGAGAGTGGTAATTCAGTTCAACACGGGTGCCGATGCGAACTCTGTCTCAGCCGCGGTTCGACATTCTCTAGTCATCGAATACGAACGAAGGTTGTCAACAAAGACAGAAGATCCACCAGGATTGACGACATCCTGCTCCATTTCGAATCGTGGACGAAACGAACGATCTCCGACTGGCGGTTGCAATGAACGAAATGAAAGACGGCGTTCTGCAGGTGATCGTGGTGGCTCATCAAATATCCACATTGGAGTTGTTACTAAAAATAAATGTTGATTAGAGCCTAATTAGCTCGAAACAGCTGCCGAGGGACTATCCATTATCATTTTATTATGAATGGTCTCTTTTTCACCAATTAGAGGTTTTTTTTATGTTTTTTTTTTTACTTTACTCTCTTTGTGGTCTAATGTCTGTTGTGCTGAACGGTTAGCTGCCCAAAAATTTTATTTTCACAATTTAATGTTGTTTTTTTATTTTGTAATGTTTAGTTTCTGAGGGAACGCCTTGTTATCTTAATACCATATTACTAAAAATAAATGTGAAGGTAAATGTTACGCTTGTGGTAATTATGTTTATTCTAATTGGGATAAATATATTTGATGAATATTTTAAAACTAAATGTTAGATGCTTAAGCATTTTACTTGGCAATCAATATGAGGAGGCTTACGGATAATGAATGGTTACTTGGTGGTGTGTGTACTGAACATTAACAAATAAACGTAAATGGTTTTATGAGTTTCAGCCTATAATAGCTGAAGTTGCATTAGGCGAAGGATCCTCAAAGGTTGAAAAATACCGTATTATTAATTTTCAAAAAAAAAAGGAGAAAGAAATGAATGTATTGTATGCTTTTATGAATGTATTGTATGCTTCTAAAATGAGTAGAAATTTGTTACCAGTCCGATTAATTGAGAAACGTGATTAGAGCCTTCAAGTGAAGAATGGTTTAAACGAATTTACAATAGAAAGAACTTTACAAATTGCAAAACAAAGATCAGTCGACTCAATATTTTCGGGAATGTAAAGTATTTATGGAACGCCTAGGAGCACAAAAGAGTTTCACAAAGATAATGGTCTATAGTTTTATAATCGTGCTATATCAAATGAGTGTCGAAAATTGTGGACCAAACACGAAGTAACGAACGAGTTTCACCATCGATTAATGGACAGGCTGAATGTTACAATTGAACTATAATAGACCTAGTAGTTATAACTTCAGAAGCAACTAAACTTCCGGAAAACTTATTGGTGGTGGCAGTTCACGCTGTAATATGTGAAGAAAAATTTTTCCATACAGCAGTTCCGAATCTGTTCCGGATTATGTACGGTTCTGTAGAAAGCCATCTATACGACATTTAATGGTTCATGGCTATACAGCTTATGTTCATATAACCAGACAGAAAAGAAGTAATTTGGATCCTAAAGCAGTAAAAATTGTTCTAGATTATACACTATTGAAACATGGGAAGAAGACGAGTTATAGAAGGAACGAGATATAACGAGATGAGAAAATGAAGTAAGGCTACTGGAACCGAATTCGTAAAATATCTAGAAACCAAGACAGCAGTTTGTTGATGCAAAATGAGTCAGTGAAAACGTGATTCTGATGAGAGATTTACCCAATGTAAGGGGTGAAACTTATACGGTCCCAAAAGAAAAGGAAAAATTCTAATGATGCCAGGAGAGTTAATAGTAAAAAAGGAGCTAATTGATTCTGAAACACCAACAAATTCAGACGTTGAAGTTAACGAGTCGGTTAATTCCTCAAGAGCTTCAAAATTCAATTTTAGAATATCTGGGAAATTCTGTAAATCTCTACAACCCCAATCGCATTGTGAAAATAAAGAATATCAATTTCGAAATTATAATACCAAATTAATATCAGTAGGCAATGTCATTGCTACTAGTGGATAAATGGCGTGAGACATTAGTAAAAGAACTAAAATATCATGAGTCTCGAGAAACATGGACATTAAAAACAACTCCAAAGTCTGCTAAACTGATTTCGTGTAAATGTGTGCATACGACATAACAAATACAGAAGGTGCGATTCAGGGATTCAAGTCACGACATGCAGCCAGACATTTCTCGGAAACAGAAGGAATTGACTACGAAGACACGTATTATTCCGTTGTTAACTTTTCTCTAATCAGAATGTTCGTGGTTATTTCTATGCTACTGGGTTGGTATTCTAAACAACTGGACGTAGAGTGTGCATACTTATATGAAATTTAAATAAAGTATTGTATAAAAAGCGACCTTCAGGCTTCATCCGAACTAAAGAAGATCATTAAGTTAAAGTTGCGATCAGGCCCAGAGGACCACGCAATGCAGCTGAAGGGTAGGCTACAGTGTTCAGAACCTACGGGACAAAGTTGAGGACGAGGGGGCGGCCCGTCGCTCGCCCGCCTTTAACTCCCGGGAAAGAAACTAGGTACCCATTCTATAGAGGGCTGGGTAGACCCTAGGGCCCGTTTGGAGGAGAAAGAAGCGTGGAAAAATTCCCGTCCTCCGCCGAGGCCGGGAATCGAACCCGCTACCTCCAATCCGCAGCCAAGCGCCCTTACCCACTCGGCTACCGGGCCCACAAAGAAGATCATTAGATTCCTACATTAAATAACTCCTATTTTTGTGTTAAAACAGACAGGCAGACAATAAAATTACGAACTTGATACGACGATTAATGAATTTCAATTCGAAAGGTACAAATCTGTAATTACATTTATCGGTGCCGATCTGTGGGAATAATTTAAGTATAAAATGATGATTTTCGGAATAAGTAAGGAAAGTGGCCAATGAAATTAAAGAACGAATTGCGTCGAAATACGAGGTAAAGGAATCATTGTCAAATTTACTTTTCGGTTGGCTGGAAGATGGTAAGTATTCATGTATGAGATAGTTATGTAGAGAAAATTAAGCTTTATAATATAAATGAATACTGTAATGTAGAAGTACACAAGTGCCTCTAGATCTTGGGACTGTTTTTCTGAGAGGAGTTCCAAGATCTAGAGAAACTTAGGTACTTCTACATTCAAATCTTTCATGAAATTTTTATTGTAAAGCTTAATGTTTTGCTGAGCTTAATGGACTCTCCGCATTCCAAGGTTCAGGCTGCGAGAACTGTTCTTATCAAATAATTGGTTGCCTAAATTTTCTCTCTGTTAAAATTAGACGAGCTGTTGTGTTTGCTGTTTGAGAACCTACGTTTTGTAATAATTCTGGTATCATAAATTGCAATACTTTAAAACACTGGTTAAGGTATACTGTTACCACTAAAAATCACGGAATAGAATACAAACCAAATTTATGAATAATTTCGTTTTAAGATGCTCAAAATGTGGACAAAACCTTCATATAGTGGATACTAGCCACCTTGGACAGGATGTCTATTGGTTGCAAATTTAAAAAACAGAAATGTGTTTCTCTGTTTTCCACAGAATCTGAATACGTAGCATTAATATTGCAACTCGTGATCTGTTATAGTTAACTAGGATTCAGATAGAATTAGAAATAAAGAATAATGCAAAAGTACCAAAGGTATTAAGTGATAATCGATCAGCTATTGCATTGCCAAGGAATAAAGTTGAAAATAATGGTTCAAAACATATTGAAATAAGATACATTATACAGTATAATTTGGCTGTTCTGTTAGCCCAAAGTTTAAAGAAAAGTAATCACAGGGAGTTACGTAGAGATATAAAATTAAAATGTAAGAAGTATCATAATTATTATAATAGCTTGAGAAAGGAAGATCGAAAAGGCTCCCGAAAATTTGCTAATTTAAATATACATAAACATGAAGTGAGTATGGAGATTTTAGTCTATCAAAAATGTAAGAAGGTTTAAATTAAGGGGGAGAATGTTGCCATTTATGAAATTTAAACCTGTGATAAGTTTCATATGTTAGTTCACGGTTATCATTTTTATTATATGTGCATTGCTGTAATTATCTTTGTAGTAGTGGTTCTTGTTCCGTTCTGATATGAATAAATACCATGTCTACTGAATTTCCCGAATTCTTTCCATTTCCCACAGATTATGGAGATTAATATTCACGCAGCTTCAGATATATACATAAACAGTTTGCTTTCTGTTTCCGAGTAAGCATCCCCTGTGGCTTTTAAGTCAACAGTTAAAAGGTAAATTTTCTGTTAAAACTTTATAATCTGAAGTGGATAAACTCATTCTTTGCTCGCAACAAGATGCTTTGGAAATGTCAACAAGCGAACATTTTCAGTTTAGACGGTTGAGAATTTATAAATTAATGATATATTTGCAAATTTAAGGTTCCTTGAAAGATGGAACAACATAGATCACTGTTTTTATTTTGACATCAACTTTTAAAATTTGAAACAGTCATGAAATTGTGACTAGTATTTTGCAAAAAAAAAAGGGTTTGCCATATTTGGTCATTACGTAGCGATCGATTTTGTCTGGAAAAAACGTCACCAGTCATGACGTCATCAACTTCAACTCCGAGCAGTCAGTTCAATATGGCCTCGTTTTGTGATCGCATAAGCGTAACCAAGAAAGGACAAACTTTGCATACCCAAGCAAGGGGAATAGTGTGGAACGTTTTTAATTTGCCGTTCCGGCACAGCCGAGAGGTCTCGCCGCAGGGCTGCCGTGCGGCCGATCTGTTGAAACAAGCAAGTCGCTGCAAGGCGAACCTCGCACCTGAAGAGAACAAGCAATAATTAGCATTAAATGTAGCTTCTTTTATGAAAACCACTGTAGCTGTGTACTGTTCAGCAGCTTTGAGAAATCTAACAGAAAAGAGTCTTTATCTCATCTAGTAGTTAATTGCATAAAAGTATTTTATTGCATGATATTGACATCAGGATAAATGTTAGAGCTGGATGGTCTGTTTTCACTTCTCATCCGTTCTGTTCACCAAATCTCCACTCAGCCGATTATCACCTTTTCCAAACTCTTCAATATAGATTGAACAGAAAGTTTTAGCTCGAGAGTTCACTGAAAACTGTGTTAATTTTTAATCTCGGCGCTCATCCTTAGCAAATCATACACGTCTGCATCTTTCGATGATTTACACAACAAATAATGCACTCGTCGATTTAATCAAAATGCCACGTTCACTCTTGCTCGCGCAGAATGAATCATGCCATCACGTCTCAGGTGCATGTCATAATCTTTCATTAACAACTGTCGAAAAGTAAGCTACAATCAAATGACTAAAAATAAATAAAAAATATTACTTTGGCTGTAATTTTAATCATTATTTTTCTAACAAACTTCATCGCAAAAAAAGTAAAACTCTTCGAACTGCCTACTAAATAGAAAAAGTCATTATTAATTTTGGTAAATAGAATAAGCATTATAATAATATTACATCTGAAGTTTTTAAATTTTAAAATTAAAAGATTCAAATTTAACACCCAACATCCTATATATACAGAATGTTTCCGAACTTATATTATAGGACAATATGGTAGATAAAGCATATGAAATCAAACGGTTTTCAGTAAGTGATGTGTGATGTATAAGTGACGAATTGTCGAAGCCTGCAAACACCATCCGTACTACCCCTGGCATTCTTGAACAAGTGTGGCAGTCACTGCTACGGCGATGCCACTATTGTGTAGAACAAGATAGGAGTCTTTTTGAACATCTTTTATAATGCATAACATTCCAAATAGACAGGCCCTACCATGAATGATTGTCTTCCTTAACACTAAAATGACTTAAGCGCTGTACCGGTGCAAGGCAGAACACACATTACTTAAAGAAAACTGTTTGTTTCGTCTATCTGCCATATTATTCTGTAATATAAAGTCAGAAACACCCTGTATATATATCTATATACGAGGGGCGATCGAAAAGTAATTAAGTAAATTTTTGTCATAAAAACTTTAAATGATTACAGAAATAATAAATATCTTTATTTAAAAAAAATATCTTTGCTTTACAAAAAATGGGAAAAAGCCATTATATTTATTAAAAAGCTATAAATTAGTAAATCCGTTTAATTAGTGTTATAAGATTTTGCCATAACTTTTTTAGAAATCTCTAATTTATTCAACTAGAAAATTTGATTAAATTCTTAATCTAATTTCATCTAAAACGGACTTTAATGTAGGAATAAAGTAAGCTAATTTTGACACAATATAAAATTTGTAAAAGTTATCTTCTGTTTATGTTGAAAGTAAATGACTTTTATGCAATCATATCTGAAGTAAATTTGAACTTAAAATACTAAATCTAATTACTGTCAGAACGCCATGAAAAATATAAAGATTATCTTAATCAAGCTTGATCTCATTTTATTCAATTATTAATCTTGGAAACGTCTCCGTCTTTTTTAATTAATTAAGATTAGTTTCTCGGTTCCGTTCACAATGAAAGCTCCTACTCAATTCGTTTCTTAAGAAATATCTCAAATTCCGCGATGAATTTTTTTTTCTCATTTGATATTATCGTTTTAGAATTGTAATGAATTCTTTCGCAGCATTTTTAGAAAAACTTGTCATGTTCTTTATAATAAAATTTTTATAGGAAAAAACAAATAATCATTGCTTTTTCCTATAAGAATTTTATTATAGATTACTTGTTAATCATACAATCAGTAAGTTTTATTGGATCATCAGCAGAGATTAGTCATCTGTAAATAGCGAGGTCTCCTTAATATAAAATAAATCCCGTGAAAAAACATTCGAAAATTCATTTTCTGTTATCAGTTGAAACAGTATACCAGAAGATTAAAACGAAATCTTTTAGTAATTTGTAATTTTATTCTTCTAAACATTTAATATTTTAAAATTTAACTTTAAAAAAAGAAAACACTTAGAGTTAAACACAAAAAAATTAAACATTGAAATCAACTTTTTAAAATTCAAATACCTAAACACAAGAGGTTATTTCACAGATGGATAGATAACTGCAAAGAAATGAATTGAAAACTTTGTTTTTCATTTGTTTTATGATGCTTGTATGTTAAATTTATCGAAACTGATCAGCTGTTACAAATACTATATTATAAAATAAAGGTAGGATAAAAATAAATATTTGGATTTGATAAAAAAAATCGCAAAATTTGTAATTTGTGAATTTTAGGGTTAATTCAACTAATTTAATTAAATTACTGTAATGGGAAATTGCTTGGATTATTTTTCTTTTTTTGATATTATATATTCTTCATCCTTCATTCCTTCATTTAAATAACACAATATACAGAAACATCTTTGAAATCTTTAAGGAGATTTTAAAGATGTTTCTGTATATTGTTTGATATTGTTAAGATATTACCATATGTATTACATATTTTGATATGCTCAAATCAATTGAATGTATAAAATCAATCAATAATTTTGAGTGAGATATATGATTATCCTAATAAAAGAACCGTTCTTTCATCGACTTCAAATCTATTTTGTTTATTATTCTTCTTATTATGTCACTGTTTCAAACCTAGGGTTTCCCCAGCAATGACAACATGGCGGCTCAATGCACGAATTGCCAAGTGTAAAAAAAAATTGAAAGAATGGTTAGGGATTTGTGGTTGTGTCCATAAATTTACTAACTATGCGTATTGTGTTGAGTCCGGCAGCCTTTTGGAGTTGTACAGGAGTGTTTTTGTGAAGTCCTAGTGTGCTGAGACTCTCATGCAATGTGTGAGGCACCAGACCAGTGGCGGACACAATTATGGGTATAACACGTACTCGGTCCTGCCTCCACTTCTTCTGGAGCTCGTATGCCAGATTGGTGTATTTGCTGCTCTTTATTATTATTATTATTACTGTTAATATTACGAAAAATATAAGTTATTAGAGCTCTGAAACAATATCTAGATAATAATGCACTACCACTATTAAGTGACCTATATATGATCAGTATGCTGCCGTTCCACGGTTGACTCGTGCGCAAGGAGCCTCCTCGCATGAGACAGATGCTTCAGAAGCTAGGTTCAAAGCTCGGCGTAGGCATGGATGTTTACTTTCTTTCCTGTGTTGTCTGCTTCTTCGTCTGTCTCTTCTTTCGTCGTCTATAGTATCTTTGGGTTAGCCCTGTCATATGGGTTGGTGACAGGAAGGGATCCGGCCGTAAAACCCCTGCCAAAACCGAATATTGAGCAAGGAAGACTTCTCATCAGTGACCTCACACGGAAAGTGGGAAAAGCTGTAGCAGAAGAAGAGGAAGAATAGGCTCCGTTGTTCTTGATAATAATTGATCTTAAATATGAGGCCCTCGGACATGATATGTCAAATGTTTAACAATGTAATGTGGTTCTACATGCTGTATAGTGGATTCCCTGTGCATTTCCGGACATATGTAAATAGGACAAATTTTGTTCCTTGTCCGCCCAAGAATCACTTCCCGAAGTTTATCCCTTAGTTTAAACCATCCGGTATAAATAAATAAAATAAAATAAAAATTAAAATAATAAAAAAGCTGAAATAACCATTATCATTGGATGTTTTCGAAGCATCGATTACGATTTGGAAAAAAATGAGTTTATTTGAAAGCAAATTATCTGTTAGGATAATCGAAGTCACCATCGATCATAACAGCCAGTTTAACCGGTAGAACAAATGTTATTTATTTGGGAGAACAAGTCTTAATAATAAATGAACTTCTGCTCTCTAGCTGAGATATCTTGATGTAAGGGTTCTTTGTTTTTTTTTGCCAATTGAAACACTCTGCCATTTCACTTAACTGTCTTTGCTCCCAAAAAAGTTAGATCATCTGATGTCTTGAGGTTTCTTTCAGTGATTATCAGCTTTTTTTTTAGAATTTCAACATAAGTTATAGAAATACGTTCCTTATTATTTTTCATTTTCATTAGAACCCTTTCAATTTTTATTTTTTGTTTCTTTTTGGGGTCTCACTGTAGCATTTGCAAGACTTTTCACTGGATCTGATAAAATATTAATGAATTTTGAATTATTTGAATACTAAAAATTTATTTTTTTTTCGTCTTCTTTTTAACCACAATTCAAAAATAAATTACCTCAATTCCAACTTAGCCTATCGCATTTCCTTATCCAGTTTCTCTAATTAGAATGCTTTTGTTTATTTTCCGTTTATTCAGCAACTTTCTCGCAAAAACAGATCACAACAAAAAGGCTCTTCTCTTATTCTGCTTTAATCTTTCTCGCTGATCTTATCCTGAGGGAATTAGTCCTTGAAAGTCCTCTGATATTTTCATCTTTTCGCTTTGCTTTTCATCCCATCTCCCTTCGAATCTCTTTCTTTCTTAATCACTTCTCCTTTTTCAATTCCAGTCGACTCGGTCTCGAGTTTGGAATGAAAGATTCATTTGTAAATCGATATCAGCAGTAATAAAAATAAAAAAAATAAAAAATCCATCAACTCCAGCGAAAAACACCAACAACTTTTTTTGTGAAATTCTTTAGGTAGAAAACATTTCTGCAGAATATTACAAAGTTTTCCCGAACTTTGAAGTATTTCAATAGTAATCTACTAGCAGAAACTTGAAACATAATGATTTCTGGAATAAAAAAAAAATATGTAAATTATAAAAATATGAAAACTTTTATAAGTTAACTCAAATTGTAAAGTACTCGTCTACGGGCTGCAGGAGCTCGGTTTGATCCTTGGTGATGTTAGAGATTTTTCGCTAACGATACAAGATTAAGAAGAGTTAGTGTCAGACTAGCCTTTGACCGTTATTCTTAGGCTATCGATAGCTTACGTCTCTTCCTTCTCTACTGCCTAATCTCTTCGATAAACGATGTGCAATACTTTGACCGTATATACACAAGTTCCTTCGTTCTATTAATAAATACTTTTGATAAGTTTGAAATTATAATTTCTCCTCAAAAAATGATTTAAGACAAAACTGTATTTTTAGGTTGAATTGAGATCTCGAAATTTATCATTTTATTTCTTTGTTTTGCAACGTTTTTAACATGATTTATGTAGCATTCTTAATTTAGGCCACTTAAATCAGCTTATTATTATAATGTACTTAATTTTAATAAGCAAACTGATTTAATGTAATGTGATGTGGTGAGCATGGGTGGCTTGACAGCCGAGCACGTCGACTTGAAAGATCATTTTTGCTATCCCACGGAAAGAAGGACAGACGGAGAGAAAGACTGAGAAAGGATGGTGTGAGAAATGCAGGGGAAACGGGAGAACCCCGGGAAAACCTGCCCAGCGCGGATCGCCACCATCAACGAAACTCACATGAGAACCGAACCTCGGTCCTCAAGAGATGAGAGGCCAGTGTCTTAGCGACATCGCCAACCGCGCGGCTAACTAATTTAAATAAACCTTTCTAAATTCATGTAATTTATGAAGTTTTTTTCATGGGATTTCTCTTTAAATTTATCTTTGCATAATCTGATGCAATTTGATTCATAAGCTATTGGTTCTAACTGAAATCCACAAAACTTATTTCTACGATGTTTATGACCTAATTGTGAAATGTTTGTGCAATATTCTGCAATACTAGAAAATCAAGTAGTTTTTTTTTGTTGTTGTTTTAGGTAAACATGAAACTACTTAAAGTTATAGCAGATTAAATTATAGTGAAAGTAAATTGATAAACTGATATAATTATTTTGCATTAATAATTTAACTAGAATTTACAATAACTATTTATTTTAATTTGAATTTAACGAGTTGGATAAACATTGAATCATTTGCCAAAGAAATTAGAAATTAGAAATTTCTGGAAATAATTTTAAGTAATTAATTTGAAAATAAACTTATTTTAATTTATAGTGAAATAGTTTTGTAGATACAGTAGATATGTCCTTCATATTAATATTAGGCTATAAGAAACAATGGCCAATCTGTATTTGTTTAATACTTATTGTAATATCAATTTGAAGTTTTAGTTTTTTTAATTTTAAACGTACAACTATTTACATGTTAAAAATTTTGCTATATTTAAACAATTATGTACGTAAAGCAAAAATTGAGAATAACTATTCTTGAGAATAATTTTTCTTAAGAAGATTTATTACCAGAATCATGGATTTTAGGACATTTATGTAGTATGTGCCGCGCTGGTGTGGTCGAGCGGTCTCAGGCGTCGGTCTGTCGTGAGATCAATGTGCCAGCGCCCGGGTTCAAATCCCGGTAGCGAGCATGGATGTTTCAAAAATTTCCTTTCCTGTGTTGTAGCCTCTTCTTCACTTTCTCTTCGGTCTGACATCATTCCTTAATGGCGTCCTGGGGAAGGCCACGGGAAACCACCCCAGTATCTTTCCCTTGTAATTCTAGGGAGTCTGCTAGGGGTTCGCCGTCTTGGGAACACTAGCGCTCCCTGGAGCACGGATGCTTCGGCAACGAAGCTCGCACTTCGGTGCGAACCGACCACACACACACATGTAGTATGTATAACTGAAACATTCAGAACAGGTTGATGGAGGAAAACTTTATTTATCTATTCCCTCTGACTGTAACTGATAATAAATTAAAAATTAATGATAGAGATTAACATTAAATGATAGGAAATAACTAAAATTTCAGTTAGACATGAAGTTTCTTCTTAAAGTTTCTATATTATTTCTTCAGACATAAAAAAACACATTCTTTTCTACTATATTCTTATATTACAACAATATAAATTCTTTTGCTCTTTCTCTTCAGAGTTCGTTAACCATCTATTTTTAATCTTTTTGCAATAAACGCGTGCAATTCAAAATATCTGCGCCAATGTTGATAATAAAAGAAGATAATAAAATAGAATAGTTTTATATGTTTTAATAAATGTAGGTCTGAAGGTTTGTACAAACACGATCAAAGGAAGTAATTAACAAAAAATTTATAGAATTCGAAATTTGTTGAATTTTTATTAAATTTAGGTAAACGGTTTACCTTATTGGTAAAGTATTAAGCATATTTTATTTTTCACAAATTTATTTGATACATTTCTAAAATATAAATGTTAATAAGTATTTTTGAAACGAAGTCATTTTGAACTATATTAAAGGATTTTATTTCAAACTTTTTTTTTTTAATTTCATCCAATTTAATAATTTAGGATAAAATAAATAGAAAGGAAAAGCGTTGAACGAAAATTCTATCTTGGCATTAAGGAACGAATTGCAGTTATTTGCCATTCGATGCGAAGCTTTTGTCTTCCATTAAGAAGAGAATTTTATTGCCTCAGAGAAAGTAAACTCAATATTAGTTAATCACTTTGAACACCGGATTTTAATGCTTTGCGAAACTCGAGTTCAGGAAACCTCTTATAGCTTTTAAGATCTTAAAGTGATTTTCCTAATTAGCAAGAAGATACATACGGCGTTCTGACTTTTCTGCTTTCTAATGCTAACATACATTAGAAAAGTTAGTTTTCTAAAGTTTTCTAAGGTTTCTTTCCATTACTAAAACTATCATTAACATTTAATGAAAATTTTTGTAAATTAAATGAAGAAGGAAGTTATTATAAACTGAAATCTAAGTAAGATTCAATAATATTACGGTAAACAATATTGTTTGCATTTGAATTATCTAATCTGCATCTAACTACATCCATTACTGCAATGAGACAATAAAATAACCACTTTGGATGCAATTGCTACCAGAACATGTACTATTTTGATATTGTAATCTTTGTTTTGGAATATTACTGCTTACTTTCTGTAAACATATGCGTTTAAGTAATTCAACGAGGCAAAAGGCATATAGTTCTCGTCCACCAAATATGTTTCATTTTCTAAAAATAATGATTAAAAACATATAAAATTTAATGAAGAAAAAAATAGAAAATAAAAAAAAAAAACATAAAAAAGAGCAATTAGCAATTCTAATTGCCACAACAACGATTCGTGTGCCTCGGATATTTCTATTCAAGCATTGCCACAACCAGGATTCGAACCTGGGTTATTGTGGCCCAACGCAATATACTACTATACGAATGCGATCTGACTAAAACCACTCAGAATTCCTGTAAGTTCTTTAGAATACTGTTTTTTGAGTATGAATACGAGACCGGAACAGGAAATGACTACAGACTGAAACTGTACTTCTTTCCTCGCCACTATAAGTCATAAGGGTTCAAAAAGTTTAAGACTCATGTGTGCCCCACTTGTAGTTTAGCTGTAGGGTGGTGACAGACAGACCAGAAGAACGGAAGGAGAGAATGAACGTGTTACGGTTCCTTTACTTCTTCTTGTATGAAGTCATTTAAGAAAGCAAAATAAAAAAAAAAATGGTAAGAATAAAATTTCGTATTTAAAGTTTAATATCACTACTAAGAGCTCTTTAAATTTACATTGCATAATTATTATGTTTTTAAGCCTATGAAGATTATATGCCTTTGTATCTCAACTAACGACGTTATGATGCACAACACATTTATTATTAAGATTATATTTACGATGTGTGATGTGATTAGTTTTTGATACAGCCTATCTATCTTACGATCAACTTTATTACTGAACTAGAAACTTACAGGAGAAAACAAATATCATTTGTTGCGAAACTACGTATAGTTTATTATTATGGAGAAAATCCTGCAATGGTTCCGTTCCTCTTATCTTTCTTTAATATTTTTTGGGGAAAGGGGTATAGAGAGCAAGGAACGGGATGAGTTCAATTGCAATACCTCTTCGATTTCTTACTCAGACTAGGTGCCTTAATTTTCTGTCATCTACGTTTCGCCGAAGAAATTAGAACTAAGCTAGTATTATAAAAATTGATAAATTTAGTTTTCCTTTTCGATAAACGATCGAAATATTATTATATAGTACTAGGCCATGCCCCCTGTACAGATTGAGATATGTTGAGATGGATGTTAGATGAAGTAGAGTTCGGGGATCTAAAGTCTCTGTCTCTCTCTCTGCCTGATGTCGTTCGACGTATAACCTCTGTCTCCTTAGCTCTTGATCGTCTTTTACGTTCGACTTCATTCTTTCGATCCAAATCTGTCTGTTGTGCTCTTTTCAATCGTTTCCTCTCAATATCTTTCACAATATCGTTTATTTTATGTGTTATATGAAAATATACAATTAGCGCGTGCTCTTAAATAACAACCAATGTACATTCCTAACCTTATTTACTGCTAACATTCTTTGAATTTACTTGGCTTGTTGATTCTTTGAATTTACAGTAAATTGAGTTTACAGTAAATACTGTTAGGAATTTATATTAGTTGTTATTTAAGAGCACGGATAATCCAAGCTGTTAGGATTTGTTGAATAGTTCAGCAAATAGTGATATGTTATTCCTTTTTGAATGAACTCATTATTTGATAGCGCGCGATATTGTTGACTGAGAGAATGCAAACAATTTGAATGCATTTTGAAGTTCAGCAATGCTCATTTTGCATTTGTCGATTTCCTCGCAACAATGAAAACTGAAAACCCCTTTTCATTGTTGCACTACCATTGTGAATATTGAAAATCACAACAATTGCGCCTTTTGCATTTGTCGACTTCCTTGCAACAGTGCAAAAGGAAACACCGTTTTCCATTGTTGCACTGCGCCGGACAGACAGACAGAGAAATAAAAGATTTTAGTAATATACAGAATATTATCCGTCTCTCCAATAGGCAATTAGCATGTCGCTGAGAAATCAGCCTCTCCTCTCCAGTACCGGGCTTCGGTTCTGATGTGAGGTCGTTGGTGGACGATCGGAGATTGTCTCGGGGTTATCCCGCTTCTGCTGTACTACTTCCACCAGTCTTTCTACATCATTCTCTCCGTCTGTCCTTCCTTCTTACAAAAGATCTAAAGGTTACAATCCCATTTCACGCAATCAATCAATGTATAGGAAATAGAATAGTGCTGGACTTCAGGAAAACTCATTTTGGGTGCAAATGACTGCAACAGGTATACAGCAGGGATGAACAACTCGTCGGTACATTTGCTGGGGTCCGGTATAGTCAAACTAAAAATTAAATTTGAGGCTTTATATTTCTGCCAACGGATACAATGAAAAATATCATAACTTGCAATAGCAACTGTCTCAGACTTTACTATTGGAATGCTGATATGAAACACAACTAGCGGATTATTTGATAATTTGAAGTTTATGTAAATGACTTTTATTATTAATTATTATTATTATAAATGGCATTGTCAAATCATGAATTTGTAAGATATTTATATAAATTACATGTATTATTAATATTTATTTTTATAAAGTACATTATCAAATCATTAATTAGTAAGATATAGTAAGGTTGAGGGTAGAAGGATGGGTCACTCAGGCACTCCATCAGAACTTTTATAACAATATTACCCTCACTTTTCTAAGATTGTGCAACCCTGATATGTTCTTACTTTATAAGTATATATTCCATAATCCTCCCTAATCCTCTTCCTCGTATACATAAGAAATCCACTCTTACTCTACTCATCTCGAAAGAATAAATAAATACGAAATCCTTAAAGACGAATTTTCGGAATTTATTCGTAATTCCTTTGACAAGCCTAACGACTTAAAACTGTGAGTAACAAAGGATAAGCATGACACACAAAAAAACAAAGTAAAAAAATAGATAACAGAGAAAAAGAAATTTAACGTGCGTTTCTTTTGCTTTATTTAAAAGAATAGATATATCACATAGTAATAACAATGAGAGTATAATCCCTACAAAGACAATACATCAAAAGAAATATAATTGTTGGAACAATCAAAATTTGACAAATTCTCAATTAATGTTGCAAATCTAGTATCTAATTCTACCCCATCATTGCGGTTAATGTTTCTTCTTTTAGTATCACGAATGATAATACTCTCAATAATTTTTCTAATTTTAGACTCCTTTTCTGTGTGTTCTTACTTTATTTTCATTTTATTTTATTCTTAATAAATTCATGTTCTGTGCGTTTTTACGTGTAATAAAATAAAATTTTTATTTTTATCTGTAATAAAATAATAGTTTTATTTAATAATAATTTCAAAAACTTTTTATTTTCAACTTAGATTGTATTCACTGCGGAGATATCCGTTTCCCGAAACAGGGTTAAATAATTAATTGATTGTCTACGTGCTCTTACTTTGTTTCCGTCTTATTTTTCCGAGCAAACCTCGGTCTTCCAGGTACTTAATTTATTGACTGAATAAGTACTTATTGTCCTCCCAATGAATGATGACCGGCGGAAGTTTGAACTGCGCAGTCCTTCCGGTAGCTGATCAATTATGTTGTCCTGTCACAATGGACGACGTCGTCTGCTTTCACTGAGAAAGACATGTTGATAACGCCAAATTAAAACTTCTCTCGACTATTTAGCGTTATTTCAATACCAGTTGCTAATAATAAGTATTTAAATAAATAAATAAATATATATTATTTATAAATACAATGCTCTTTTGCAAAGTAACAAGCGATTCGCACAATGGCGGCCTCCGTCTTACAATCAGACGGAAGTGCCTGACCAGACTAATCGATGATACATGCGCAGATCTCACAAAAACAGGGCGGACATCATTCATTTTTTTTACTATAATTTTTATAAAAATCTGTGGTTATTGAACCTAAATTTATATAAAATTTAATAATAATAACGTGCATATTTACAGCATCAGCAAAGCATTTCAGAAAGTTATTGAAACACTCTGAACTTTAGAATTTTAAATTTTAAATAACTTTGGTTTATCCAAATATTTAGGATATCTTACAACAATGAATTCATTATATTTCCATTATAGGCTAGATGTCTGATTCGACATGTCTAATGCGATTCCATTTTAAATTTTTGAAAAAAAAATCATTATATTAATGAGTAAAGTTTCTTTAATTTCAATGCAATCAATGAAATGAGTCTGAAACAAGCTTCTCAATAGATCTCTGGAGCCTTATGAACTGCAGTGGATTCATCTTCTCCCAGATTAAATGTACCACTCAATGTCGTCTTCAAATAAGTTCTTGACATTGTCAAATGTATCCGTAGATTCAATTAGCTTCTATTTCCCCTCAGGACACATTTGATCAAACGAAACTTTCAAGTTGAAATCTCATTTAACAAAATATGGACGACTATGTAAAGTTCGTCCTACTTATCATGATGGAAAGTTACTTCTTTCGTCTTACCAAATCTTATGTTATTTCCTATATATCTATCAGCTACTTAATTCTTTAAACACATAAAAATGAAGGGGAATAAAAATTTTTAAAAACGCTTTTTATTTTACAAATGATTAAAATATATAAGAATTATGTCTATATAATTCAGAAGTGGGCCCGGTAGTCGAGTGGCGCTTGGCTGCGAGTTCGAGGTGGCAGGTTCCATTCCCAGCCTCGGCGGAAGGCGGGAATTTTCTACTCTCAATTTACCACCAAACGGGTCCTCGGGTCTACCCAGCCCTCTGACGTACCGGGTTTCTTTCCCAGTGGTTAAAGGCGGACGGACGTTTCGCTGACCTCCGGACCTCCGCTTATTCCCGTTGGTCACGGAACGCCGACAGCCTTACTTCCCGCGACCCCAAGAGCCACAAAGGCTCTTGGGACAGTTTTTAAAAATTGATTCTAAAATTTGACACAGAAACCAGACAGTGTGAGTTAATAAAAAGCGTGATAAAAATACGTAATTTTAGACCAGAGCTTAATTAAATATAAAAAGGACGTAGAAATGGCGATAATTAAAGAGGAGGTGTTTAGAGCCCAAACTCCACCAAAGTTGCGTGAATACTAACTAAAGACAGTCTATTTAGTCTAAATACCTCTATTTAACGAACCTCTGTTTTGCGAATTTCTCTATTTTGCGAACTTTTCTTTGGAACCAAGAATATGGTCAAAATAAATGGTTATAATATCAAATATATCAATATTTAATATCAACAACATAAATAAAATGATATTAACCATAAAGAAAGGTGGAAGATTGACAACCGCGTTCATAGTTCACTTGAAAAAAAGGCCTCGTAAAATGGAGTCCTGAAATGTCAAATGAGTGTTACTTTTATTATTTTATTATTACTTTATCTTATCAATTGATGCCAACATAGTTGCTTATCGATAAACTAGGGTTTCAATTCTTCAGTTTTTAATATTATATCATTAAAAGTAATATTGACATTAAATAAAATTTTTAGGAAAGGTTAACAGGGCTTACAGAAATATATTAATTATATCTGAAAATTAGAAAAAAAATAGAATGATAAAGTTAATGAAGTTTTAAATTATTTAATATATTTTGTATTTTGAAGATTAATTGAATTATTTAAATTTTTGGAACAAATATCAATAACATAAATAAAATGATATTAACCATAAAGAAAGATGGCAGCCGAAAAATAAAACAAAAAAAATCTCATCTATAGCGGAATATAATGCTGAGGTGTATTCTTAGTATCTTTTTAATTTTTATTTAAATGTTAAAGAAATTTAAATTCCTCTGTTTTCAGGAAAATTTAACCGTTCATGATATTAATTTACTAATACTCCTAATTCGAGGTAATTAACTTTTAGATTCAATTATTATTTAAACATAAAGAATACTCTTTATTCAGTATTAAAGTTTTAGTCTTGAAAATTTAATTATAATTTTAGTACAACTTGTATGTGATGGAAAAGATAGATCAAATATTGCAGATATCAATGTAGGAGCTGGAATATACCGGTTCAATAACAACGGAGTACGGAATTTTTTTCAGTTGATTTTTCCTTGAAGACATTTTTTAGATCGACCTAATCATTGAAAGGTAGATGAGATTTGTCTAACAGCAGGACCTCACCACCTTCATTAAAATTATTTGATAAGGCGCTATCATAATATCTTACCATCTTGGCCTAAAGTGGGGTAAAACAATTTTACTTTGTAATTCCAATCTGCTGGAAATTATAATAACAAGAATAAAAAAATATATACCTTCTGAAGTTATTTTTTTGTGAATTGAAATTGTGTTATGTAAAACTAAAAAAAACTATTAACACAAACTACAATTTGAGAACGCCACATTACCTTTCGTTGAGAGTTTCTTAAAATATTTTGATTTTAACCCTTGACATGTTTATTGGGGATATTGTCAGATTATGACTATGTTTCAGTTCAATCTATGATTGTCAACTCTCAAAGATAATCGCTACCAATTAAAACGGTGATGAAACCAATTAGTATTCGGTTATTCTGAATAATCTCAATAAGTCTGGTTGACGCAGATGTGTCTGATGGATTTTTAAGCAGGATTCTCAGAATTGCAAAGATAAGCTCATTTTAGATATTCAAAAACAGATTCAATTCAATAATATCCATTCCTGGATTGAGAATAACAACAAAATTATACTTTTTCAAAAATAAACAACTTAAACTTCAAGTGTTCAATTTGTAATTGTTTCTATCTCTTCATTAATAAGTATTAATAGCTTATGATGAGATATTCTCAATTCATTAACAAATCTACTATATTTAATCATTTTAAAATACAATTCAATCTGTAACTGTGATGCAATTCTAAGAATATTGCTTTTTAAGTCCATCAGACATATTTACTTCAGTAGACCTACTGAATAACACAGTTAATGTCATCATTTTTTTTAAGTGATAACAACTTAACAAGCAAGGGTGTTATTCCCTTTTTGTCTACAAACATTTCTTCAGACGAATTCATTACCATTAAAGAATTTTGAAACTAATTACGTTTTCTAAAAAAAAGTAGAACTAAAAATTACCAATATATTTCATGAACAATTAACAAGGTAGTGTGCCTCAGTTAAAGATATACTCAAAGTGTACTTAGGTAACAGTAACAGTACATTTAAATTGGATATATTCGAATTGTATGTATGAAAATGAACTCCAACTCTTAAATATTAATTTCAAATTGGTCAAATACTTTCATAGAATAATAATAATTATTATTGTTTTAATGTCTAACTAGTTTTTTTTGTTTTGTAGGTAACTATATACGATGCCTTTGTAATCTTCTTGAGTGAGAATTTAGTAAAAGAATTTTTTTTTAAATAATTTGAAATGAAAAAGTTCGCTTGAAACGTCATAAGAATGTTGTTATTTGACATTTGGGGTAAATTGAAATTAGGTACTTTGACATCATCTTTGTTTTTACCGTTAAGAATAATACTTTTACTAATTAAATTTATTTTATTACGGAGACATTCACATCCATTATCACATTGTTTACAATCTCATTGTTTGCAAAACAAGATTTTTGTTCTTGAGATGCTTCTATCGTTGATGGATTAAGATAACTATTTAAAAAAAAAATCAAACTATTATTTTGTGAAGGTAATATTTTCATTTTAGGGTAGTATAAAACTGAATTATATTAAAAATTTTTAAAATGTTCATTCTTCTGTTTTCAGAAATATAGGAAATACAAAAGAATAACACTTAAAATCATATAAATGTTAACAGGTAACAAAGATCCAAGAAGCGCGAAAGATATAAACTCGAGCAGAGAATGAAGTCTGGTGACTAGTTCCATATTCGCTTTTAAAAACATCAAACAAAGAATCCAGCCCATTTTAAAGCATCAATTAATCGCAGAAAATTAACTCAAATAAAAATTTCACCGAAAAATTTTGAACAAAAGAATAGAGGAAAGAAATTGAGACCATTGGAACTTCACAGGAAGGTCAAATGTATAATAATTTCCTTTGGATATCGTGACGTTGGAAAAGAATGCCGAAATCTATTGACGAATTTTTGTCGCGGTTCCTTACTGCTTCGTCCGATTTGTAACAAATCATTGGGAGCTGTCTTTACAAAAACGTAAATCTTTTATCAAAATTTTATTTTTGTTAAAAAAAGTAGTTTTTGAGACTTTTGAGTTCAGTTATCTTCATCTTGGACGTACCAAAGATAATGTGTATTTCGTCATAAAATTACCTTCTACAACTTTGTGACTCTACCCCTTTTTCGTCTCTGGTGCAGATTATTGGAGTTAAAACCTTTAGATGAAATCCTAGAAATAAGATGGTTAACCTTTTATTTTGATAAGAACCTTTTTCAAGTGTCAGCAAAAGCAAAGGTTCCAATAGCAAACTCCTATCAGTCGATTAAAACTCCATCATACTAATCAACTCCCCCAAAAAAAGTCCCAAATGGGAGCTGTAGGTCATTCTTCAGAGAGCTGTTGATTACCGACACCAATATCGTCCACCAATACCCAAAGATGCAGAAACAGATGCATTGCTTTTTCAAATCAATTAAAAAAAATTAACATTATAATATAAAAAAAGTTTAATATAATTAACGTAATAAATCCGACGATTCTTTCTATAAGCCTCTACATTGAGATCTCGCTGTTTACTGGTGACTACTCCCAGCTGATGATCGCCAAAACGCGTGAAACAGCCGTACTAGAATGTCACTTAGTAAGCAGTTGGTCTCACCCATTGATGTTTACTAACATAATATCTCACATAACATAAATATTTTCTATTACATACTTTGAAACTTTTTATTATTTCATTCAGAAGTGTTAAAGTGAGCTCGTGATCTGTTGAACTTACAAATTTTTCTATCACTATCTCATCTTTAACTTCAGTAAGATAAAATAAAGTTGTAGAAAATTCAAAATTAATAACATTATTCCGAAATAAATAAAACGACACTGAAAGTAAGTTAACAAAAACATATTCTCCAATCCTAGCTTCTTTTATCCAATGAGTTTGAACGGTTTCTGAGACTCAATACATTCAGTAACTCAATTTCGAATACAATCTATAATTAAGTGGAAATCAACGCAGCGTTGACACTATCTCAAATGCCCACCCGAAAGGAATGGTCTCTTCCATCTGATTACAATTCCTCTCCCAGTGGTATTGTGCAGATCTGTATGCGGTTCATCTTCTCTCCTGATACGAGAACTCGAGATGAAAAACCCGCCGATGTCTCCCTTGTCGGCCTCATGAAACTTTCAGCTAGAATTCACTCGAGATCGATGGCAGACTTGTCCTGCCGAAGGACATGATCATGCTGCTTACCATTAAATCAGTGCTGCGTCAATTGAATAGAAATGGTTATTATTGGAGAATAAGGGCAATCGAAGGAAGCCGTTAGGGTCCATTACACTCGATTAAAATTTTAAAGGAGGTACATCAATCATTACCTCAAATACGTTACTCGTGTCAAAATAGAAGAAAATTCGTTGCCGAATTCGTGTTGCTAATAAAATGAAAACTTACCATAAAGAGGTGTCGTAAAAGATTTAATTTATCACACCCACCATTTTCATTTTTTAAAGTCAAATCATTCTTTTAAAAAAGTTACACATAGTCTTCTTTAGTGATCATTAACAACAGAATTTACTAATAAAATTATATGCTAAATTAAATTCATCCGTTTTCTTTTTTATTATAAAAGAAAATAAAGTAATGCAGTAAGCAAATCTAAGAAAGATTTTTTTTTTCATCTTGTTTGTTAAAGGATTTTTAGAAGGCTAATCCAATTATGTAGATTTAATTAGCTAAATTTTCTAACTATGTTAAAAGGTTCACCATATACAAGTTCCATTATGAAATTATGAATTCCTCGAGCAACATAGAGGAATACGCATCCCTCATAGCTCCCAGAAGGATGGTACCATCAAAACAAGATATTTTCATTTCTTTACATTATATCCCTATTTTCCTCCAAATATGCTTCTTTCATTGCCATCAGGATTTTTATTAAATTTTTATTTTATTTTTTTGATGAATAGTTTGAAATTCTAAACTTGATCAATGCTGATACTAAGGGATTAAGCCATTGTTGCCATTAAATGCAAATTATTAATTTATTATAATAAATTTATAATTTGCACTTAATTGCAACAATGGCTTAATCCCTTAGAATAATGAAATTCTAAAAGTATATATCGTTCTCAGTAAGTATATTACATTCATGTTCTATCTTCTTCCTCTTCTGTTTTACTTTTTTTGCAATTTTTTTTATTTTGTATATAAATACTAGTGATAATATATACGCCCCGTCAACAATGACGGGATAACAATGTGACGGCTTTTAGTTGAGATTCAGTATTTACGCTCGTCATTTGTAATTTATTCATTCATGTCGAGATATGACTCTTCAGGTGGTAGCTGGAAAAAAAAATGAACATTGAAATTTAAATTTTAATCTAGTAGACTGAAATTAATGAGTTATTTTCTTTTTTCTCTGGCTCTTCTCTCATCGTGCCACACACACACACAAAGGGAGTGATAAGAAAAAGTAATTTAAATGTAGTTCCCGTGGCCTAATGGATAAGACGTCTGACTTCAGATCAAAAAGTTGCAAGTTCAATTCCCGTCGCGAACGTTTCATTGTAGTAATTTTTTCACAGGTTAGGGAATAAAGAGGATTTATATTTTCGGTTTAAAATTACCATGAAGTGTATGGCGGCCAACCCGTAATACATCTGAGTTATCCGGAGAAGGCCACATCGGGCTGCCAACTATTATATTTTCCGATCTCGATATTAATTTGTTAAATAAATAAATAAAAAAAAATGCTATGTATGCAAGGGTTCCGTTGCGAAGCGACGGAAGTTTAGAATATTTATAGAAAAAATAAAAAATTGGAAAAAGAAGTAAAAGAGAAGAGGAAGATATAACATGAATATAATATACTTACTGAGAACGATATATACTTTTAGAATTTTATTAATCTTTCTATCAGATAAGAACTTACTGGATTTCTTTCGAAATTAAGTGGGGACTGTCTGAAAAACTTACTATGCCTGACAAAACACAATAAACTAGGGATAAACGAAGGTGGGTGCTGGGTCATAAAGGAATAGAAGGCCATTGAAACAGCATTTCTCTTGTTAATGAGAGGCTCAGAAAAGTCATTTACTGGTCCTGTGCCTACTTATAGAATTTTACTAAAGCCATGACACTGGGAATGGTCCTAGCTGGAACTTGCTGGAAAATATAGCTGCACAACTAACAAAGCTAATTAATGATGAATTGGCAGTTATTATTGACATTCTTAGATCAAATAAGAAAAATCAGATTGATTCAGGTAAGAACTGTCAATTAAGACAGCATTTGCATGTAATGTATATTTTTTTTTTTAAATAGGAGGCTTTGTAATGCAGAGGATGAAACAACTTCTTATACTATCTTGAAATATAAAGGTCTTACCAGTAAAACATATGATCAATTTGAGGACATAGAATATCTAGGTGATGTTATATACTTGAGACAGAATATGTAGGTAAGCTGTAGTGGAAACTAATTCAGGGATCTAACTTAAACATCCAGAAATAAGTAGTATAGGAACAATATCCAGTTGGCTACAGTAGTTGGTTTATATTTCCATAAATATAGGAATTAGGCTTAATCTAATTTAAGAAAGTCCTTCAGCTATTTTCTCCTTTCTACTATCGTTACTATCTAAAATAATTCATTCTGTCACTATACACTTTTGCAGAAGATTTTTAATCACTCATTCTCTCAGAAAAATGTGAAAAAAAAAACCATGAAAAATAATGTGAAAAATAACCCAGAGTTATATTTTAGAGAATCATGTTTCTCTTTCTTCTGTCTCATTTTCACCTTTGTAACGCAATCAAATTTCACAAACAATTCATCTTCATCAACTTTCTATGTGTTTCATGCTACACCCAACTTTAAATCTTATTCTAATGTAATATTAGACAGAGACACAGTTCAAAATTTTATTCTGACGAATTCTACGTAAGTATTCCTCAAGGAATAAATCCTTTCAATAAAATTTATTTCCCTACTGTCTGACAATGAGTACTAACTTTTCTCTTTACCAATCATGCTTCTTAAATACAACACTTTCACCTGATCTAGAATCACTCCATTCTAACAGTTTGCTTTTCACCTCATCCATAAGGTAGCACTTTC
Source organism: Thereuonema tuberculata (assembly GCA_023159025.1). NCBI lineage: Eukaryota > Metazoa > Arthropoda > Chilopoda > Scutigeromorpha > Scutigeridae > Thereuonema > Thereuonema tuberculata. The sequence goes on from JAFIDM010002131.1 coordinate 33,812,328, forward strand.
GTTTTGTCTCCATTGCTTCTGACACATCATGCAAAATAGCTAAAAGTGCTTTTCTACTTTTCACCCTTGACAAGTGAATGTCATCACCATAGAGATGACTAAAGGAATGCAATCTATATGACGTGTATCATTCCGGCTCTTGCCTTAAAACTCAAACACAGAAACTGTATAAACGGATAGGAAAGAAGAAATTCAATAAATGCATAAAACAAAAAAAGAATATTTTTTTTTTCAAAAATTAATAACAAAACTATTATTGACTTCATGCAAGAAATGAAAAAAGGAAAGTGCCAATGTAGATTGACAAATAACTTAACTACTTATAACAAGCGTTTTTTAGTTTATTTCAAGCTGAGACCTTGAGACAGCTTTTTCGAGATTATTGGGCTCTCCTGAACCAGTGCTATACAGCAAGAAAAACTAAAGAGAACGAGAGGAAAAATAATGTATTCAAGATTTGACAAATGAACCTCAAAACTAAAAATAAGCAAAATAAAAAATGAATTCCACAGCTGTCTCAGGATCTCACCTTGAAATAAACTCAAATAAATAAATAATTTGGTTTCTTGTTCCTTTCACCATTTTTTGGAGGGTTTTTTTTTATTTATATTTGATTATTTGTCTTGAAATACCCTTTGAGATAGGCGTAAGGCTGACCAAGATTTTAAATTCCACATTTTCTTATTGCTTTTTTGTATTTTGCTTAGTTTCAGTTTTGAGGGGTCGTTTGTTCCATCTTGAATTAACTACTTAAGGTTGTTAGACTAATCTTGCACAAATTGTTGACTATTGTGATTTGTAGGTCAACAGAACCAATCTTCCAAGCTTTTCTTCCAATAGTAAGATACAAACAAGGTAGGGATAGCGATTAGTAAACCAATCATAATGCTTCGCAACGGCTTCTGAAAGGCGCAATTGTTGCGATTATTGTGATTGTTATGATTTTTGCTGAGTTGTATTATACATGTGATTGTTGCGAATGCAAAAGGCGCAAATATTGCGATTGTTTTGATTGTTGTGCTTTGCATTGTGGGATACTTGTCCACAGACAGATGGAGAAGCCGGGATTATAAGGCTTCCTTTCAGAAGCCTAAAACTTACCAAAATTTAAGAGAATAAACTTTCGAAATAACCAAAGTTACATAAGTTACAGTGTGAAAAAAAGTTGAAAGTTTTTCTGCCGTAGAAAGTTCCGAAAAAGTATTAGGGCAATTATGATGAACTGAAATCAAATGATTTAATATGGAAAGTCCAATGAATACTATTGCTATTAACTGATTTCGCGAGTAAGCATTAATAAAAATACTTTATTTAAAAAGCTTTAAATATAGGCCAATTCTTTATCATAATTTCATAAATACTATAACTCTACATTTATTGCAGAAAGGCGCTGAAACTACCATAATATTTTTTATCGTAATTCATAGAATAAAATACAAGTATGAGGTGTAATAAATATATATACTTATGTATTGGCATGCCACAACAATTGTTATTTAAAATAATAAAGCAACTTATGGTGGATTTTAGAAATAACCAAGACAATAATTCAGAAGTTGATGATCATTTAATTAATAATGCGATTAATATGAACATCTTAAGTAAAGATTGAAACAGATGAATTTAAAAATAAAAGAAGCTTTGTTAATCAAAAAATTCAAACCTCTTAAATAAAGAACAGCAAATTGCTGATGTCAACAAATTTCTGGATTTTTACTTATTATAATTTGAATGTAATGATTTGTAAATCATGAATATATTGAAATAGTACATGAATAATGTGCATCAAATTTAATATTGACAGGAACTTGTTTAATTCGAGATTTTACATTATCATTATTGTTTGTTTTGTTATCTCTGTCAACTTCTACATGCTTACCTATGAAACATATTAGAAAAAATTAATTAAAAGCATTAAATATTGTTTTACTAATAACAGCGGTTTTTCTCAGTGTTTAATCAGAAAAATTAGAGGAATTTTTTTTTCTAGATCATTGTACATGCATTCATATTAAATGAAGTACAATCGATTGATATAACTCTTTACATAACTTATATAACTTCTTTATAACTTGAACTACAATTTATTCAGTGAAAGTTCTTTCATGAAAAAAAAGTTTGATTAAAGAGTGATTTGGCAAAAGCTTATTGAAATTTATTTAAATTCCAATATTAAGGTACAAACTTACCAAAAACTTACCAAAATTTAAAAGAATAAACTTAGGGAATTACTGTAGTTACATAATTTACAGTGAAAAAGAAAAAGTTGATAGCTGGCATGGGAAGTTCCGAAACAAGGTTACAGTAAATCTTTCTACTGCTCGTAAGTGATTTAATAAATAAGCAAAATGTATGGATTCGGACGACTAAATATACAGAATAATATTGAAATACTGCTTCGAAGTTGCTTACAGGGTTTCCGAAGAGAGATTATTGATATATTATTCCAAATTCTCATTGATAGGAGTTATATTAATTTCGGCTAAGAATACATTCATTAAAAATTATAAATTACTAATACAAATACCCGTGCTTCGCTCGGGTTCCTAAAAAGTGTTGTGATGTGGATGACAAAGAACCATAATTGTGTGATCACTTTGAAACTTTTCCAGTTGGTAAAAAGTCCAATGGCAGTTACAAATTAAATTTATATTTCTATTTTGTAACTCGATAAGATATAGATATGAAATGAATATCGACATCGGAGAATATAAGACTTCCCACCCCTTTTTGCTCAAAACTCCTGTCACTTCAACTTTCCCAGTTGGTAAAAAATCACTTGTAGTACAAAGTAATGTTGTATTCTGATTTTATAACCTGAAAACTACTTTACGGTTACAGTTACGGTTTTCAGGTTACGGTCTTCAATAAAGTCTGTACACCCCTTCCCCCGTTTACACCCCTTATGATGCGAATATCGAAAATTCGTCAATACTTATGTTCTAGATTTTGACAAATAACACTCATACGAAATTAAGTATTTCCAATTGAAGTGGTTTCGGAGATACGCGAACCCTTCAAGCAAGTTTGTACCCTTGTTTACACCCCTTAGTCCGGGTCCGAGTTTTCGTTGTTCTTAAATTAAGAACATTTAATTCAAAAATTTAATATTATTTCTTTAAAAATCGATATATTACTAAAATCTTTTATTTTTCTGTCTGTCTGTTCGCCACAGTACAACAATGGAAATAACGTTTCCTTTTGCATTGTTGCGAGGAAGTCCACAAATGCAAAAGGCGCAATTGTTGAACTTCAAAATGTTGCGTTCTCTCCGTCAACAATGGCGCGCGCTATCAAATAATGAGTTGATTCAAAAAGGAATAACTTATCACTATTCGCTCAACTATTCAACAAATCATAACCGCTTTCATTGGAAGCGATTCTTCTTGGATTATCCGTGCTCTTAAATAATATCCAATATAAATTTCTAACCTTATTTACTGTAAATTCAAAGAATCACCAAGCCAAATTGTTAACAAAACAATTAAAAGCAACACCATATAAATGCAAGACCATTCTTTTATGTTTTACAGGCAAACTGTAACCTAGGGGCCGCTAATACAATGCTTAGTACATAATTTGGATATGTTAAAGAATTTATGAAACAATACGTTTGTAAATATTGATATTAATAATGATCTCCTGTTATATATATTATTATTAAGCATCATTATTATTACTGTGTTACTTGTTATCATTATTACTTACACTGCTATGGAAAACGTTAATTTGAGGGGTCACGGAGTGGTCCTACAGATCTGATTTTTTTTACGTGGCCCTCTACTTTTGATGCTGAACACAATGGTGAAGGTTTCATTCTAATATCTCTAACCGTTTGGCCGCCACAGAGTGTGACATACAGTGTGACAGACAGACAACAGAAAAGCAAGACAACTACAACATGGGACTGCTAAAAAGGAAATACAAAAAAAAATATTACCACAAGAAGATTTGAATCCAGTAACTATACCTCCAAAGGCCAGCGTTTTACCGCTGCTCCTCTGCAACATCTCTATTATGAAGACAGAAGTGAGGTAATAAGCCATACTTGAAATTATCCAAAAATGTGAGGGGATTAAATTAGGGGGAGGGGGAGATGTGTCCAAGTTTCAATTGTAGCCTATTATTTTCGCTGGATCCTAAAGAGTAATTCTGCAAAGTTTGGTCCAGATCGGTGAAAAGGCCTAGGAGTGTATGTATATAGGAACAAACAAACCCACAAATCTCCTTTATAGATATATAGATATATAAATGTATATATATATATATATAGATAAATATATTTTTGACATTAAGAATGATTGTAGATTTTTGGTTTTCAGCCAGCTTTTTTCAATATAGTTATGTTTCTTAGACAAAGGTTACACAATCATGCAATTAAATGATACATAAGGGATGAAAAAAAGTCAACCAAAAATTAGGAGTGAACAATCACTAAAATTTTTTAAATGTTAAGTACTATTACCATAGTGTAAAATATTTAAAAAATATTTATTACTAATTAAAAATGTAATAATTAAAGATTAATATTAAAATCAAGTCAAAAAGATTGAAAAATCTGACGAACTCTTAGCTGATTTCGAAGTTATTTAACACAAAAAAAATACTAAAGATAAAACAAGCTTAGATCTTATTAGTGTTTAGATCTGCTCTGACAAAGAAAAGAGATAACAACAATTTTCCAGAACAAATAGATTCAACAATAACATAAATTCTTGATCAACAGTTATCTATTTCCTCTTATCTGTTAATGCGGCGAAGACCGAACCAGAACGTGTGTTATCTTAACAAAGGAAGGTCTCGAAGTAAACACATCGATTTGCAAATGTTAAAGAGAAGCAAATGCATTGAGGGAAACATTTATTTCTCTTGAGATAGTATTTTTATTAGCGGATACGAAGAGACTGAAAATCTTATGTTTTAAATGATGAAGCCCTTCTTTAATGTCATTATCAGAATATGGTTGAATAATATCGTTTTGTTTTTTAGCCTATGATGCAAATGTTTATTAGTATAAAATGTTTCTATGTTTATAAAATGACCTCGTGTGTCTATGAATTATTGTATGAATTTCGTGGCATTTAATATTTATTGATAATAAATATCTCTTTTACTTTTAAAAAATCTCTACTTCAAAAAATTAAGTTTACTGAGTTGGCAAAAATTCCGCATATCTCTGGATTTAAATGTGCGCTATGAAGATTGTAGTATATATTAATATACAACGTTTCTGTTTATCAGGAACAAATGGAAGCAACAATGAAACAATCGTACACTAGTACGTTGACAACATGCGAGTAATAGGATAATGACAATAATCCAAAAAGCAAGATTCTCGATTGAAGAGCATTTAGTGACTACAGTTTGGATTCACGAACGACCGCATAAGGGACAAACACTTTGACAAATTATTACCAATTTTCAGTGCCACAATCCAAGAGAACATTATTGGCATAGAAACGGAATCGTTAGGATCCGTGAAGGATTTACATCGGACGGGAAGACCGTCAACACATTTGGAAATATTTGCTGCTGGGGAAGAATCCATAATGCGATTTCCCGTGAAGTCGACTCGCAAGCATGCTGCCGATTAGGATATTCCCAGGTCAGCCACGAGAGATCATATGCGAAAGGATGTGAACATTTTCGTCCGTTGTCAGTGAATGAGTTATAAGATATGGATTTAATACGGCGGTAAGAAGCAGGCAACCTGCTTCTCCAACATATCTCAACAAAGAGTTCTGTTTAGTGATGAATTTACTATCTATCGAAGTTCGAAAGATTTGAACGTTTATCGAAGGAAAATCCACATTTCTTTGAAGAACTCGAACAACATCCATCGCACCTTTTGATATTAGGCGGGAGTAACAGAAAACATCTGCTTGGACCGTATTTCTTCAATGGCCTAGTCAATCAGACGACTTATCTGCGTATGATTAATTAATTTTTGCTGCCTTGACTTCAGTTGAAACTGTGTGGTTTCAACAAGACGGAGAACCAACTCATTTCGCCATGACAGTGCGACAGCGCCTTGATGAGCTTTTCACAGACAAGTAGATTGGCCGAGAATCAGAGAACTTTCCTTCATCTTTGCCATGGCCACCATGCATTACGTTTCCAACGTTGTGTTGCAGATTACTGGGCGCAATGCCTTCACGACTGTGACGCCACAAATGCTGCGGAAAATTGACAAATGCTTTGACGCCACAAATGCTACGGATCTGTAGACTCTACCATCTGTGCAGAGAAAACGGGATAGAGCATACAGATGTTTGGGATCCATATCATAGGCACATTAATTCATTTGAAATTCAGTTTACTGACAGGAGTCTGGGGGATTTTTCGTCCATTCTGTGGTGAATATATGACTGAAACGACTCATATCTTTAAAAAAATAAGATTATATAACCTTAAAACTGAAAAATAATGATCAATAAAAGATATTGAATTCAATAAAAAAAAGGTTGTTTGAGTTCAATGAAAGTTCTTACAACCCACTTCGAAAATAGTTTGCAAGATAGCCTTATAAAGTGTCATTTTATATAACTTAATGTGCAATGCCGAATTTTGATAGGAAAAATGTAAAGTATTTTAAATGCTCGTGTTACAAGCAAATTTCATACTTGATACTTCACTTAGTATGAAGATTAAATTCATTAGCTATCTACATTAAAATAATAAAGTAAAATTTTCTGGAAAAAAAAGAAGCTGAATTCCAGATAAGGGATATTTACATTGAAACAGAAAAATATGAACATTAGAATAACCTGATTTAATATTAGTTAAGTTTTTTTAATAATTGATATCAATTTTCCTAGACCGAGTCTTCAAATACAAAATTAATGTAATTGTTCAAATCCTCAAAAAGTGAGCAGATTTTGAAAAGAAAATTAATATTTCACATTAAAATGTAAAAGAAACACTAAAGCTTTTGTTGAGAAATCAATTAATCAATCGGAATTTCTAAACTCCTTTACACATGAACAGCATTTTTTCAGTGGATATAAAAAAGTAGATTCAATTTAAATTTATATCTTAGGTATGTATATTTCAATTTGCGATTAAAATAAATCATCTTATTTGTTTTGTTGTTATTTTATAAGAGAGTGATTATGTTTGTTTTGTTTTTAAATAGACAAAAGAAATATTGTCGACATGACGATAGGACGTTATTTGAAGTTATTCATAGAAATTTATATCCCGTAACAACCTAGGAGACAAGAAAGATAACAGATCATTGCTGCAAAAGTTTTAAGATTTTTTCAATAGATTTGTTTCCATTCTCAGTTCACTATGAAGATTTGGACATTATCGTGTAAGTTATTTGGAGATTAGTAAGCTCTGATAAAATGGCGGGATGTGTTGATCATAGCAAAATAGATCTTAATATTCCGAATTTCGGATATTTATATTCTGTATCATTTCTTTCTTTAAGAGGATTAAAGCAATAATATTAAAAGCCAATTATACATTTTTGGAAAATTTTGACTTTTGTTCAAAATAAGACTCGGAATAGTGCTGCTTCAAAAAACTTTTTCACTGTACAGACACAATTATCCATCGTTCAAAGGTTTCTTCTAATTATAACAAGCTTAATTAAAGATTGAAATTAAGGAGTATTATAACATATTTATAAAAATATAGAAGCTACACAGCAAACACTATGATAATAGTCACTTTTTAGAAATTTATTCCAAAAAATTATAAAAGTTAAAAATTTAAGATTATAATTATTGAAAATTTGTTTTAATTTTTCAATAATTATAATCTTAAATTTTTAACTTTTATAATAAAAAAATAATTATTAAAAATTGTAAAAAAATAAACTAGTTTAAATTTAGTGAAAATATGGCATTTTCGATATGTGATATTACTTCTATCAATAGCACTAATGATGTAAATATCTTGTTTACCATTAATGATAGTAAATTCAGATTTTGAAGAATCCTTATAGAAATTTTTTTGAACCTTATTTTAAAAATTTTTTTTTAAAAAAATCGAAAACTATACTTGAAATTATGAAGAAATCACGCTTCAACTTGAAAAAAAAAAAGGAAATGAGGGTATTTGCTTTTAAATATTAGATTTAAATTGATGCGGGTCGCCTACTGCTTGGCTAAGTCCATTTCTATTGGGTTGGTGAAGTTAAATTCTGATGAAACTGTTGAAGGCGTTGATTTACGCCAGAATTTTAAATCGTAGAGTTACAATCTCAGTTAGGTCTTTCTAACAAGGAGTTATGACGGTCACCAGTAAACGCCTGTGACAGCTCTACAGTCGAAAATATCTTCCACAGACACATTTCGTCGAGTCGCAACTCTTAAATAACTGAAGACATTTCAGGAAAAACGTGAGAAGACTGAAGACAGTGAGAAATCCAAAAACAGAAATAAAGATTTAAAATCTTTATTTCTTCTTTCACCGTTTCTTCTCTCTCTCCTTTCTATTATTACGTTTGTAATTTAAAGATGAAGAAAATGAGTCCAAAACAGATGAAAACTTAATGATGATGTCATGAATTAGTTTATAATTTTAAGTTTGTTACGTCATTATAGTAAAGTTTAATTGACATTGTCTAAATTAACTAAAACCAAGTCCAAAACAAGTCAAAATATAAATGAAAGATGAAATTTGATAGATGTTTCCTATATATTTTTAGATCAGATGAAGATGATAATTGCAAATGATAAACGTTATGAAAGTTAATGTTGAATGAATGAAGAAAGGAAATAAGTTTGATAAAAGTATTTCTTGTTTCTGGAATTTTCTGTTTCCTTTTTTTTTTAAATATTAAAATGATTTCATTAATATTTGATTCGTAATTAATAACCGTTTCAGTTTAATTTAGCTGTCAACCACCACAACATAAATCAAATATTGGCAGCTATTGAACTATTCTGTAGTAGGGGATGTAGTTACAACATGTGCCTACTAAAATTTGTTACTGTAATGATTTTAAAGAAAAAAGGATTGTTTCTGGTTTTAAAATATTAGATAAAATCTAATGTATTCAAATCATGTTTTCCAGAAGTAACTGGCTGTCATACATAAGTTATTGTAAGAAAGATTTTCGTTATCAATCATTTAAAGATTTTTCAAGACATAGAAATGTGTATCCTATGTAAAGATATAATCTTATTCCACTAACAGCTAAGCAGATATTCAATTTACAGTTTCGGTATCAACTTTTCCAGATTAGCAAATTTTTATGTTGATTAGAGATTAGAGTTGATTGAAAAAGATTCATGATTTTAATATAATATTATATAAATATGTGATCGGTAATTACGTCATAACTAATAAATGTTTGAATGCTAATTTTGAAATGTAGATTTTGATTATTCATTTTAAATATTTTCTTAATTGGTTATATTGATACTTATTTTTGTTTTCACTTTCTGTTATCTTAAAGAGCTTAATGAAACTAACAAACAAACATAACGATATTATGTTCATCTTTTATTAAGGAAAGTAAGTTTCAATTTGAAGAAATGTTAATTGCAATTAAAACTAAATTTTTATTAAAAGTGAAGAAAACTGAAATCTCTCAAAGATTCTAAGCTTTCATAAATACGCTCGTATAATAATTTCATTCTTAAAAGCTATGGAAATTTGAGAGGCTATTTTAGTACTGTTATTTTCAAGATAACCTTCATTATCTTCATAGAAATTGCCACAGTCTAAGAGGATTTTGCGTGATCTAATTAAGATTAGTATTCTTTATTTTTTGCAAAATTGCCAACACTCAGTACTAACATATCTAAATATTGTTCTTTTCATGCATCTTTAATAATTCAACATAATTCCATCTTTCCAATTTTTTTCAGTTCTTCAGCATTAACCTTTAAGGGAATCGATTTTTTTTCCCAGAGTCGAAATGCGGCTCCAGTGCTTGATGCACTCCCTTGACTTATTCTCTCCGATTTCTCACCTTTTGGCTTTGGTTCCGGGAACGCTTGCTCTTGCCTTCACTGCTGATAAATATTCTCGTAGGCAAAGGCTTTCTTATGAAACCAATATCTCACAACAGCAGTGACATCCGTAAGAGAGCTTTTCTAACCGCTTTGTGCTGCTGTGGCTCTTTGATTCATGCGAAACAAAAAAGAATAGACCGTAAAAGTTTCTGATACTCTAATATTGTAAAAAACCTTAAATGATATTAAAACATCCCTTTCCAGACTATAAAATCCTTTCGATTATAGCTTTTTTTATGTTTTCACATGTGGTTGTAAATTATATATTCAAGAAAAACAAGAAAAGCCCTGTATCAAGTAAAGTTTTATAGTTAAACTCCTACTTTTCCTAGAGTGTTTTGAAGAAATTCGTAACAATAATCATTAGCTAAACTGTGCCATTGAGCTGGTCATTACACTGCCGTTTTCGTCAGTTCACTTTGAACAATTGTAAATGTCTTTCTTTTATATTTCACTTAGATCACTGAATAAAGGCAAAATCTTAGAATACTTAATAAGGTTGGGGAATATTTATCTATATAGATAACGAAAACCACAAGTAATTATCAAACAATTAAATGGTGAAAATTTGTGGGAATTGCAGTTATCGCAAAAACATGCTTTCAGTACTTCATATTTGTATACACAAGAATGAATGTGGGTTTGAAAAAAATCAAGCCCAAAATTAATTGATGTTTTCTATTGCATTTCAGCTACAGTATTGTTTTAAAATTGTATAGCTTCCTATGTATGTTTTTTTTATATTCTATATGATATATTTTTTTATTATTATTCAAATATAGAGCTATTATACAATTAAACAAGAATATCAAGTTCAACCAAAATTAAGAAAGTCCAAGTATCTCTGGGATATTATGAATCAATTAATAGTAAAATTACGACAATTAGGATTTTTTTTTTTTTTAATTGTTATTTGTCCATATTAACATTTCAGCAGTCCACGTATCCAAAATGACTTTTTTCTACGCTTTTATTTCTACTTAACATATATAAATAGAAATGGATATTTGTTTTTGTGTTTTTTTGTAATTAAACTTTCTAAATTTATTTCACATTTGAGAGACTCAGTAATTTGAGTCTAACATAAATTTCTATATTTAATTTTGAAGTTTTTAGAAATCCAAAATGAATTTTATTTTAATCTTATCCCTGGATATATTTATCTGAAATCTTCGTAAACTATGCTGTATGTAATGGTTGCGTACATTCAATATACCTAAATAACTGAACTCGTACAACTGTCAGGTACTTCCCTAAGACCCAAAATAAAATAAAAATAAAATAATTGAACTATATTATTTCAAAATGCTTAAAATCATATGTTTCTAAATGTGCTTGACTTCTCTATAACACTAGCAGTTTATACTTGTAATATGTTATACAAATCATACAAAATATATAAATCCTATTTTGTTGACTGATATTGGAGGAGTATCTCAAGAAAATGAATAATTCTAAGAATATTAAATTATGGGAATATTCCAAGAATATTACAATCATTGTTATTTTATAACAACAAATGGAAATATATTCAAAAAATACTTAATTATCGATATAAATTCCATAAACAGTTTCAGAAATCCATAACTTCAAAACCCATATACGATATTTTTTTATTTTTTTATTAACACTTTTATTGCTAGTTTTATTGCACAAGACCAGTCCTACTAGGTGACAGTCCTGTATTGTAGGTGCTGGTAATGATTCTATAAAATTTATAAACATTTATATTTTATAACATCTACAACCGTTTTCACAACAAATTAAAATTAAATTGCAAGAAATACAGAAATTTCGAACACCTTCTCGAATATTCTTCATCAGGTTAAAATAAAATAAAAAGGGGAAAACTATTTAAGTTCTATTTTGTTTAATAGAATTGATCTTTTCATTATGTAAAGGAGGAAGAACTTCAATAGTTTTCCCCTTTTTATTTTATTTTAACCTGATGAAGAATATTCGAGAATATGTTCGAAATATCGCATATAGGTTTTGAAGTTATGGATTTCTGAGACTGAAATGTATTCTATAGTTTTTATCAGAACATAAATTTTTCGTAAATTCTTGAATAAGTTAAATTAATTTTTTTCTGTTCCATATGAATATATCAAACTCAAATTGCTACTAAATTATAATGATAAAACATTCTTTTAGTCGTTTGACCTTCTGCGCCCTTTTGCAGTAGAAACAGAAGCATTTTCAATTCCGTGTTGTCTTCTTAGGTTTCGTCGGCTCGTGATGTAGCCTACGTTTTTTCCATTAGTCTTTTTTTGTTTCTCTTTTTGAAAAATGCAAAAGGTGGAACATTAAGGTATATTCTTTCTTTGGAATCATTTGCCTTCAAACAAAAACAAAGTAATTTGATCTCCTCTCTTGGTACATTAATAGCACTCTAAAAAAAATAGTTCCTCGCGTTTCTTGTTGTCAACAGCTTACATATTTTATTTTAAAAAATAGCTTTGATCAGTAATCTTAAATTTGATGGAATGATTAAGGAAGTGATCAGAAAATTGTGTAAATTATTCTTTTATCTTTAATTTAAGGTTAACAGTCAGTGAACTTTAATTGTGAATTCTTTTACGTATTTTTAATGCTATTGAAAACTATACACAGCTATTAGGATTTGTAATGTGGCAATTTTATGTTTCTACAATTCAAGGCAAATCATGTCTTAAAATTTGTTTAAAGAAATATCTCTATACAATAGAAATTTTCAGGTATTTTTTTTTTGGTAGATTTTTCTTGGAAAGCGTTTTCTTGTCTACTTTCCAAAAGGGTAAAAGGCTTGAAATCAGGGTGGAAGATTGTATTGTGTCTGTTTTTCACATTTAAGCAAGTAAACAGATCTTGTAATGTATAGCCTCTAAAGAGATTGTCTCTTTTACAGTTTGTTTTTTGTTTTTTTGGCGGGGTGAGTTTAATATCTAGCCAAGATAAAACCTTGCAGCCATAAAACTTACACGAGATAATAATCAAAACTTTGATACACTTGCAGATTTTATAAGAAGAAATTTTTGTTTGAAATGTTTCTTCAAAATTTAATATTAAACGCCTTTGAACATTTCTAAGCTTGATGATAAGTGAATGCTGATCTCTCCAATAAGGTGAAAAACAGAACATTTTAAAAGATAACAAAAACGTGTTGCTGGAAACGATGTTCTTTGTTGTATTCTATAGGAAATTCAAGAGTTCTCATATTGGTTTTAGAAATCTCTGTAATTACCATTTTGTTACCAGAATTTTCTGCTTGATCATGAATCTTGTTCCTACTTTTTTTGTTTTTGGAAAATCAGAGACCACTTGGTTTTAAATATAATCCTCTCTTTTTAGGAATGTTCTTTGATATTTTCTGTAGTTTTCACATAATTTAAATTAGAATAAGAATATATTTTTTCCTTTTTTCTTTCTTTTTGAAACATCAATTTTTTATTTTTGTTTGTTTTACCTTTACTATTAGTTAATGTAATGAATCATAATATTCCATTGCCATGATTTACATTTACCTTTCATAACGTTTTTATTCCTATTCAGTTAATTTAGTGATTTAAAACTTTCTATTGTTATTTTGATATCAATCAAGAAGAATTTTTCAACTTTTATTCTACATGCAATATTAAGTTCTACATTTAATATCTTTGTTGGATAGTTAATGGAATTAGGAGGTCGAGATCGACTTTATCTTGTCTCTGCTTAGAAATGCAGATGTTTGATTTCTCCATTCTAGTGCTCATAGGAGGTTTTTATTATTTTTTATGCAGATATATTTAAAATACATCAATGTCTAAAATGTGTCATTGAATATGTTTACAGTCGATGACAAAAAAAAATTAAATATTTGGATATATCTGACGTCCTTTTTGCAAACAATGGCAAGCAATATTAGAAATATCAATGTCATGGATAAGGAAGTAAAAATTCTTTATAAAGAAACTGACTTGAAATTAAGGAAAATTTTGGAAAGCTGCATTATTAAAAATCTTAAAAGTAAAAATATGAAGGAGCCTCAGTAGATCCAAATATGAGTATGTTAATTAAAGAATTTATAAATATTGATAAAACAAAATACTGACTTTAGATACATTAATTTTATTTACAATGTCACGTATTAGAATAATTGGAAATTTAATAATTAGAAATTGATGTTATTTTTTGTTATAACTATTGGTATGTGCTTGTGCTAGCTTTCCTTTGTAAAAAATAATTATTTCTTATTTGAGATAGCTTGCCTTTGTAAAAAACAATTATTTATTGACATTTCATGCTTTTAAATTTTTTTACATTCATATCCCATTTTGTTGTTTGTTAATTTTATTCTAATCATTATTTTCTAGCTTGATAAAGAGAAGATGTATGCTTCTCGAAAATTTGCTGTTTTTCAGTATTTAAATAAATCCATTTTAAACACTTGAGTAATGAGTTGAAGTCTTTATTTTTAAAAACGAAAGTAGATTAGAGTGCTGGATTCTAGGGTTTGCCATTTTTAGTAATATTGTTTGATAAAATAAATATGCATTGATTTTAAATAAAACATTCCTTATACTGTAAAATGGCTTTACTAGAGAAAGCTTTTCCATTGTTTTCATAATTCATGAACGAAGAGATCACATATCTAATATCAGTAAACTTAAAATATTCAACGGGTTTATGATTAATTTACATAATCTATTTACTTGAATGTTGTAAACTCTTATAGTGCATTGTAATGTTCATTGGTAATGTTTAGAATTTATTAATATCTACTCTTCCAGGTTATTTTTCCTGAAATTTTATCTCACAAATCAATGTGTTATCGCTTTGTTGAGTTGATTTCTATGTATTTGTTTAATACTGAGTTTTTTCAAATATAAATAATGAATTCATGTACATATTTAGTTATTTTATAAAAGCTATAAAAAAATTAAAATCTGATGTACATCGTCAACATTTGTCAAGTTCTAAAAAAAGTTAATTAGTATAGAATAAAGAATATATTTGAAATATATATTTTTTTAAATTTTATAACAAATGACATCTCCTGAGTAGTGTACATAGAATAAACAAATTGTCTATGAAGAATTTGGCTTGAGGAGATATTAATTTAAAAGGGTTAGGCCTAGGCCTAAGGGATTCTGTTTTGAAAAATGTCTTAGAACATCAAAGTTTCTTATTAGTAATCTTCTTAATATTTTTTCATGTTTGGTTGAAGATAAACATGAAATATGCTCATTGAAATATGATCCTCGAACTATATATAATTTTTGGAAATGTCTTTCAAATAAATGTGATAAGACAAATATTTTTTTAGACGTCCAAATTATCTCTTAGTTATTTTATTCTTTATTACCAACCATTTTGAATCTTATTTCTATTTGATAATAATGTTACTTTTTTATAAATGTTTCATGAATTACTTTATAGCCAATGATTTTGGTGCGTTGTTAATTCTTTTATTAGCATGAGAATATTGCAATTACAATTTTATCTTTGTTTCCTAAACAAGTTAAATGGTATTTGAAACAGTATCAGTGATTATAATAATTTATTTCTTTATTGGTTCGGAAAAGAAAACAATCATTCCAAAACAATGTTTTAAAATTTATCTTATTATTATTAACAACGCTACAAATTAAGTAAGCCATAAAAAAATGCTATCGTTTATTGTCATTTAGTTTATACTTTGAAGTATACTTTTTCTTACTTCAAATATTTACACCGATCCTATTTTGTAACTTTAATACATCTTAAATAATGAAGGTCTTACTGTTCCATGGAAATTCCAATGTTCCATATTTATTCTTATGTAACATTCATCTTCCTAATGAATAGATGTTCTTTGGCATTCTGCCATGAAAAGCTATATTCATTTTTCGATATAGACTTCCGTTTCTTGTGACACTGAATTATTTTCTTCAATGAAATATAACATAAAAGCATGTTGAATAAGGAAAGTGTTTTTCAATGTCGTCCATTAACATACGAATAGATCTACTTTATTTTTTTTTAAAGCTTAAAGGTTCATTTAAATACAAAATTAAAATATAGCGTCTAAATAAAAAAAGATTATTTGTGTTTCTTTAAAAAAGTAGAAAATTAAACATTACTTGTATAATGAACTACTATAGAAAAACATTAAAATTCAATTATGAAAAAATAGTAAAAAAGTCTTTAGAAAATAGCAGAGAGTAAAATATATTTAAGTTCCCAGTATAAAAAATCTTCACCAGAAATTAAATAATAATAAATTATAAACTTAAAAATACTTTTTTTTTTTTGATCGCGAATCGGCCAACTACGGACCACGCGCTAGCCTGACCCGACAACGTCAGGAAGAGGCTAGAACAGTCAAGGGAGGATGAGATTCTCATCTCGACCAGATTAACCTTGAAATAGTAAGTTCCAGGAAGAAACGGACGAAACACAGAAGAAGAAAGAAACAGCCATCTCCTCGCCGGGATTCGAATCCAGGTGTCCGGCATATAGGCCACACGGCAGACCGCCGTCTAGACCGCTCGGCCACTTAAAAAGACTTTATTACTGTTAAATAAAGAGCTTAACTTCTTTATATTAAATAGCCATTTCTCTTCATTCTGTTTATGATATTATTCCCACTTTCTGAAAGCATCAAAGTTAAAGCAATCACAAAGATCTTTTTCTATCTCCGTACACATATAGATAGATATATCTATATATAGATATATATCCATCTATATACTAATGTATATCTATTTAGCTTGTAATATTCAATTATCTTCTTCTATGAAATATAAAGGCATCTAATAATTATACTATAGTTAAACGAATTGAGATGTTGACTCGAATTACAGTTAACTTTTAATTAAATAACTAACTGAGTTATAAATTCAAAGTTCAAGAATGTTGTTACTAAAATGCTAATTAGGAGAAATGCTAGAACTTATTAAATTTCTTATAATTTTTAAGAACTTCTTTAATTCACACAAACTGACACAAAATTAAATGAATTCAAGATTCTCGAATTAATGTTTTCATTTCTTAAATAATTGTCCTGCATATTAAATTTAGTACTTGTAATATTTTTTTAATTTTCTCAATTATTTTATCGAAAATCAATACTTTGTTCTGAATCACTTTACACGTTTCAACCCCAAATCGAATAATAGCAGCAAAACATAATTTTACGGATTTTGTTATATCATAGTTAGTTATCAAAGTACCTTGCGTAGATTTAAAATTTAAAAAACGCCTACAATTAAAAACACGGATTTGAGAAAATAAAGAATAAAGTAAATTAAACTCACATGACGTTTCAAACCCTCATCTTATTTTTAGGTTTTTTTTTATCAAGTGTGTGAAAATAATATCCTCCAAACTTGGATTAGTTAGGTGAAATGATTTTGGACTTGGAATACCGGAAATTAGCTTATGTACTCCCCCTGTCGGAGGAAGGTTGAAAACACGGAAATAGCAGACGGCTATTTGTGGGACGAGTGCCTTAGTGTGTATGGGTGTGAAGTTACAGGCTAAGTTTGAAAGTTTTAAGTAAAATGAAATCTTTAAATGCCATATTGCAAGATATTAGTGGTGGAGAGCACTTGATTATAACTTTTGTGAATTTTTAATCATCCCTGATTCGTAGAATTAACGAGATAATTGTCCTTTATTTTGCTATAAATCACTGGTTTGCTGGTGTCCAATTCATGCCGACGCGTGAGGCAGTGGCTTGCTGTGTGATAAGCCATGTTTTTTGTTTTAACCGCGTAATTATGCTCTTTCAGCCTCTTGTCCAGCTTGCGCTTGGTTTGTCCAATATAGAGACTCGTGTTATTTCTATGCATTTTGCAATAGATACCATAAACTATTGTTTTTGCTTTTTTCTGAGTTTTTTTCCCTGCTGAGCATTCTGCCAATAGTTTTACTTGGTTTGCAAGCGAGCCCTATGTTGGCTGTACCTAAAATCGGTTTTAACCTTTTGAATAATGTGTCCTCATATGGAATGGATAAATACCGATCCATTTGCTTTTTCTGAGTTCGTTATTAGGATTGTTGTGTTGGGATTTACGAAAAAATTTTCTTATGTGCTTGCTCAGTGTCTCATTTGGAAAACCATAACTGATAAAGATGTTTTTTATCATCTCGATTTCTTGAAATAATAATATGGAGTTAGAACAAACGTTTTTGGCTCTATCCATCTGGATAGTTTAGTGAAGTCTGCACCAACTCTGTAATGCCTGGAAATTAGCAAAAAATACTACTACTAATAATAATAATAAGAATGATGTAAGTGAAGAAGATATGCGTTTTATGACTCTTCATTTTACGCTACTGTTATTATTTAATAAAATACTTGTTTACGTTTTTCAGAAGTTTTACAGAAATCCTAAGTTTTATTTCCGTTTTTCTCTACGTTACTTTTAGATAGTCCGCAAAAAACAGAAAAAAGAAAACAGAAAAATACAGAAAAAAGATAAATAAATAACTGTGATGAATTGCATTGTATTCATTATTATTATACGTAGCTACACTGATAATGAAGATAACGATCGAAACAGTTTCTATATGTACATTTTATTTCATTCACTTAAATTCAAATGCATTAAGCATTTTCCTACCGTCTTTCAATCTATATACGGCCTCTACTCTAAATGAATGTAATTCTACCGACATTGCATGGTGTTCCAAAATCACTATTAATTCAATATTTAGCTACGAATCGCTATTTTAAAATATTTTCTTAATTATTTATCAATTTCCTTTCTTATGTAATTTCTCGATTTTCTATTTTTCTTATATAACAGTTTTTGCTTTATAATTAAATTTATAAATAGAAATTTCTATTTTAATTTATAATTAAATATTTCTATTTAGTAAATTTCTATTCATAAAATATAAGTAATTATTGTAAAAAACAATAATCACTATATAAAACGCCATAAAGCATGTGGGGTTGGAAAAACAATGTGAACTTAGACGACATTTCGTCTAGACCCCTGTTTCCCAACGTTGAGCGGCAATTTGATTGTTAAGGGGGGCATTTGGAAAATGGAAAAGGTTTTTTTTTTTGGTTGTAAATCTTAAAAAATCGTCTTTTTTTTGGTTGTGAAGGTTAAAAAGTCGTTTTTTTTTGGGTTGTGAAAGTTATATCTAATTTGGTGAGGCATAGCATACTATTAGATACTTTAGGTGGGGCATAGCACAAAAAAGGTTGGGAAACACTGGTCTAGACGATATTTCGTCTAAGTTGGGCCGTTAATACAGTTTCCAACCTTCTAGAAATAGACTTATACAATTCTTGAATACCTCTGGCTGAGGAGAGCCTAATAAGCTCGAAACGGCCGTCCCAGAGTATCAGCTCGACTCAAAAAGGCATTCTTATTTCAATTTTTGAATAGTCTCTAGTAAAATGTTTTTACTATTCATCTATCAGAATATCTGCCATTACATCAGGGATGTTGAAGGAGGCAATCTGCTTCTCTTCTGTACTCCAAAACTTCTCATAATCGTTCGACAATATTCAAGTGAGGTTATTCAGCTAGCAAAACCAGATGCAGATAGATGAAAAACAATAAATTTTTCTGGCTATCTGTACGGTAACATTATCATCTTGAAAAATGACATCACTGTTGGGAAATAACATTTGGACAACATAGGATGCACCTGATCACCTAGAATGCCCAATTAGTGGCTGACAGTTACTCGATCATTTAGGGTAATGGTGGGGCAGCCAAACACCACGATACGGCCCTCAAATTCATCACAGAACCATCTCCATGTTTGGCAGTTGAAACCGAAACAGTCCCGAAACATTGGAGGCTCATCGTAAATAAACCCGACCTACTGTTTGAAATAATGCAAAGATGACACATTCGTCGTTTGCACACATCAGTTGTCTAGGTTTTTTGATCATGATACCATCTTCTTCTCATTAAAATATAACAATTGCAGGTCTTTCATTGATGTTTGTTTTTCTGAAGTTTTCTGCGTATTTTTTTGTGGAAACAGCGTTTTCAAGGTGAATACTGAATTCTGTTGTAACTTCTGCTGCATTAGTTCTGCATTATTTGGTCACAATCCTTATCAGTGTTCAACGATCCCTATCATTTATGTTTTCGCCAACTATTCTTCTCTGATGAAGTCTTACTATGGTTTCTGTACGCAATCAAAATTGTGGAGATCGATGCTCTATTTGGCTATTATGGCTACAAATCACCTGTTAAAGGACTCTCCATTTGTTTTTTCCCTCTTTGGAAATCTGACAAATCCCTCATTTCATTGCTCGCTCATACTAGCCGCTGCTGAACATAACTGTATTACACTGGTATATAACTTACAGAACAACTATTGATATTTTATTTTGATATTCAGTGTAGATTACACAAAAAAAAAACCTTTAAGAATGATATTCATATTATTTTATATATTCTGCTATTCTATTAGGTATATATAAAGGGCATTCAAAAAGAAACGAGCCAGAGGCCTAGGAACAGAAACCAGTACCTTATTGGAGTATAGGAGTATTGGCCCTGGCGGTTGAGGCACTTGTCCCACTGCGACACAAGGCGGTGAATGACTGCCTTGTAAAATTCCTGGGGTTGCATTGTGAACCAGTTCCGAACCAACTGCTTGACGTCGTCGTCCGAGACGAATCGTTTGCCCCTCGGGGACCAAAAATGGCGTAATCGCAGGGAGAGAGGTCTGGACTGTATGGAGGGTGATCAACAAACTCCCACTTGAATTTCTGCAAGAATGCCGTGATTGTGTTGGCCGTATGGGGCTTTGGATTGTCGTGGAGCAGAATGACCCCCCCGGGTGAGCTTGCCTGGTCGTTTCATCTGTAATGCGGTGAAGTGTTTGTGCGGTGCGGTGAAGACCAATACGGACGATTGACGCATGCTTCTATTAGCTTTTAGTCACATGAATTGTGCTGTGATTAAATTATTAAAGTAGAATAATTTAATGACTTTGAATTGTAGCAGCTAATAAAATAAATTGCTTGAAACAATTTTTATTTTTATTTATTTAGTAATGAGACTGATCCGGAGAAAATTTAAAATATTGAGATTTAAATGACGTAAGAGTGACGTTGAGGATCAGTGACGTCAAAGTGTGTGACGCTAGTTAGTCGAATGGATCCTAACGATCAGTAACGTCGAAAGAGTAAGACGTTCGTTAGCAGTTGGTCAGGTAGCAGAAGTGTAATTACTGAGCCGGTTGGAAATTGAAATGCTGAGTCTAAAGCATATTAGTCGGAAGATATGGATTTCCGCAGAAGTAAAAGTTTAATCCAAGTAAGATTAAATTATTGTGAAAGGAATACGGCGAGAAGTATTCTGAAGCCGAATGAACTATTCCGTTTGAAGGGTAACCCGGCAGGTTGAAAGTCTTAGTGTGTAATAAGACGATGGAAATTAATGAAAGGCCGATAGTATGTAGCAGTGTTAATCTAATGGACAGATTAATATAGAAGTAAATATTTAATCGTAGGAAACCGAGCTATGAGAAGCGTATAAGACGCAAATTCAATTAAATTGAAGAATAGTGAAAGCGGTTCCGAGTAATGGGGAATTCCGAAGATAAGGAATTAGATATCTATTGGAAGATATAGTGGAACTATTATGGCCTTGTATTATAAGTATTCAATTGAACTGAATGTATTCTATTGCAGCATTATTGCGAGAACTATTATTTCTAATAAGAAGCTGACCTGAACCCTCGAGATAGGAGAAGAACCGTCCGAGCCGAAAACTGTGAAAACCAGATTGAGCATTCTCAAAGTAAGAGAATTATGAACTATATTTTTCTATTATGAATGGTAATAAATACCGCTAGATATTCAAGTGGAATATTGGAAGAACTATTAGTAAATTTCCGTGGAAGTATGAACCGGAAAGATTTGGTATAAGTAAACCAGATGTTGCGTACCTAAGGATAGGACGACAACGTGATCCGAAGTCAAGTACGAAGACAACCTATGATAAGATAGGATAGCGCCATATTCGAATGGAAGAAATGGATACAAGTGTGCTTGAGTGTTGTGTTGGAGAATTCAACATAGTGAAGCGAAGCTAAGTGTGTTACAGTGCATCATAAGTAAGAAGTCAACAAGCGTCTTCTAGACTGTAAGTAGTGAACTATTATTACTAGTATTTTGGATGGGCCTCATAGAGTGACATTAATGAAGATGGAAACGAAGAGTGATTCGTACAGTGAACTCATTAATTAATATGAGAGCCAACTATTGATTCACATAAGGTGAAATAAAAGCTATTGAAGCGTAATAAGTATTAGTATTCACATACGAGTGAAAAGTACTTAAATTATATTAGATCTAGTAAATATTATTAAAGGCAGTGTAACAGTGATTAATATTTCGTACAAGTGATTGGGATAGTTTATCAATTACGAAGTAATTAATTGTGATAAAATAGCCAGTGAAATATTTAATGGTGTGATTTAAATATAGTGAGCTATAGTGGAATTATTCTAATGAGAGAATAATTAAGTAACTGAAAGTAAAGTTAAAGTAAATCAATGTTTAGTGTAATTGATAGTGCAAAAGTTTAGCAGATCAATTCTGAGTGAATCTGACTAAAGGAAGAGAACTGAGACATTGCAGTGACTGACTTTGAAATATTAAAGGAGTTACTAAATATCTCCATTGTAAATATAGATTTAGGAATTTTAAAGGATACCTAATTAAAATAAAAGTATTTTAATTCGCCTATACTCATTTGTCTTCTTTGCTCATTCTCTCTGTTATTAGTAGGGTTTCTGCTATTCATATACTCTATTAAATAGAATATTATTATATATATTATTCAACTCCCCCTTAGCAAATTGCACTCGTGATCCTCTAGCAGCGGGCTGTGAACTTCCGCACTCACTCGTGTCGGAACCAATCTTGGTTACACATGCAACGATACTACCCTTCTGTAACCGGTTTGTCCATTCCACACTCCGGCTCGTTTCTTTTTGAACGCCCCTCATAGTTTATAATTCTATATGTTCTATTTATATACATTTTCATAAGACGTGCATGCATTAATTCTTCACATTACATAACAAAATAGTATTAAGGAATCTAATAAAAGTCGAAATAAGCCAGAAATAAGTTTTAGCTAATTTTTACAATATGAATAAGTTTTTAGCTATATAAGATTTATTGACAAAAACAAAAAAGTGCACCAAGCCTATTTTAATTAACGGAAGATGTTGCTTTAGTTTTCTTGGGGTCATTGTTTCATTAGAGTTACTCATTAATTAAATAGATGCTCATTTCATTATACGATTTGCTATGAATTAACTGTTAAGTAAGGGATTTGCTGAAGGTATTACAATTATTCTTAACAAAGGCAGTCTTTGTTAAGAATAAGCTTTGTGAAAAGCTTTTCTTTTAAATATTAGTTTCGTACTTGTTTAAATAGAAAAGCAGTGTTTATCTTAAGCAGATATCACCTGAAGCAAATACGTATTTAAGGAAAGCTTTTGTTAAATCCACAACTTCATTGAAAACTGATTTAAAGTCCGAAAGATAATCCGCTTTTACTCTTTTTATTCTTGCTCTAAATTTCGATTTAGCATCAATAGATACTTAATACCTTATCCAAACAAACCGTATTTAGAAATTTTTCATGAACGTAATCTTGTTTGGATTAAGAAGTAGCCATTTAGGATCTGAAAGCTCAACTCGATCGTTCATTTTTCTGTTTGATAAAGCTCTGGAAAATTGGATGAAAGTTGTATCCTTTGATCTTTATTCAATCGAACATTTTTAAGATTGAAAAAAAAAATGAAATATTAATTCTTCGAAATATATTACGTAACCTCTAATGCATTTACTTAAAGAAAATCTATTTCGAAGATCTTAGTAAACATTTCTTCTACGTAAGTAATACAGAACATCAAATAGAATGTTTTGTCAACATAAATAGAAACCAACTCTTTTCAGATTAAATTCCTCGTGTTGTTTTTCATACAATTTAATCTTATTGTGAAATTATTTATAAAAGCAGAAAATAAAGTCAACGATTTAATATATTACTTTAAAGTAATCTATTGGATTATGTTTTTTTAACAGAAGGAGCTGAAAAGGACCATTTTTTTTTATATACTTTTATACTATTTTATTCTTTTTTGATGTAAAAGTATTATTAGTTAGTTCATCAATTTTTATTATTTGTTAATCCTCTTTTATTTACTCGCATAATTTCCCCCATCGCATATTTTCCCCACCCCAGTTTTTGTGAATTACAAAATTCAATTTTTATTTTTATCACATAATTTCCCCACCTCTACTTCAACGCGTTTCCAACATGACCTTGACTGGCGGTCAACTCACGACGACGCGACAATGTACCGTTACTATCGCATTTCTCTATCCCACGCTACTTTAGCGGAAGATTCCACCCCCACCCCGGTCAGTACAAGAGCAGACTCCTTCTGAATCAGTACAACAATTTCGAGTGGTTTGTGAAAACATGAAGTTCGCGAATAAAGTTAAGTTCTCTATTAGTAGGCAGCTGATGTTGACGTCATGCAGTGAGCAGCTATAAAGATGGCGGGCTGCGCTGCGTGAGTTACGAAATTACGTCACAGTCGCACACACACTTCCGTGTATGCCTATTGCTTAACTGTACTTTGAAGAAAAAACAAATGTTGAGATGTGATTTCTTATATTTTAAATGTTGCGTGTTAATAAAATTGTTGTTAATTACATTTCTTGCTTTCAAAATCAATATTTAACATGGTTTTCCTTACACTTTCACCATATTTTTTTTCGTCAAATTGAAAAACATCGCATAATTTCCCCACCCCCCTTTTGTTTGTCAAAATATTGATGAAAAAAAGGGGAAATTATGCGAGTAAATACGGTATATATGGCATCTCTTTCCCATCTCTAACTTTGATCTTTCTGGAATTTTAATGTTACAGAGCACAAAAATACAACAACTTATCATGTTTGAAATTTGAATCTGATATTAGGGAATAATAGGAAAGTTCATTCACATTATTCAATAAAGTATTTTAATTCATCTACTTTAAAGATATACATAATATAATCGTTTTATGTAGTATAAGTGCAGTCAAAGTATAGATGATTTATTTACTTCTTCGTTATTTTCAAAATTTAAAATTATATACTATTTCCTGAATTACTACTTCACTCAATTTTTCTGGGACAAACTTACTACTTCGCAAAGAAATTCTATATTGCTAGACACACTACTAGATTCAAATGCCACATGTTACATAATTTATCTGAAATTAGTTCCAGTAAATAGAAGAAACATTTCTCAAACAGTAAATAATATATATCTGAAAACTTAATTTCAGAGTGAACGTTTGTTAATTAGCGTTTATTCATTCCATTAATCAGTATAAATAAAATATATCAGTAGATTTGGTGTTACAATTCAAGTTATTTAAAGTTTGTCTACTAAACGTTTCCTTGAAACGAAACTAAAAGACTTTGATCAATTAGGAAATAGAGTGGTTTTTTTTTATAAATTCTGTTCAAAAAGTATTTCACTTGTTTATTTATTTATTTATTTATTTATTTGCTTATAATATAATATTTATAAATATCTATGCATATAATTAGGGTTAACTTCAATTATTAAAAATTAATTTGTTAACATAAATTTTATTTTTATCTTTATTTTTTATCGTCCACTGCTACTTTTTGGGAGGTCGAAACCCTAACCACCTTCAGTCAACCTACAATCCTATGGAGAAAATCTGTGTATGTGAACGAAGAAGGTCGTTCGCTGTCCAAATCTCCTGACATCGCTGAGTTCACTGATAAACCCTAAGC
This sequence comes from Thereuonema tuberculata, assembly GCA_023159025.1. Lineage (NCBI taxonomy): Eukaryota > Metazoa > Arthropoda > Chilopoda > Scutigeromorpha > Scutigeridae > Thereuonema > Thereuonema tuberculata. Next base: position 33,838,071 of record JAFIDM010002131.1, read on the forward strand.
CTACCCTATTTTCGTAGCTATTCTTGTCAGCTTTGTGTGCAAACCTAACAAGCTCTCTCTGTACGACCAAGTATCACCGACCCAATTCAAACCGTTTCCCGAGTTTTTCTTTGAGGGATAAATGTCTTTGTATCGGCAAGATAAACGCAGATCCACTGGTTCGTTCTTTGCTAAATCGTTCTTAAGAATCGTGAGTCAGCAAGATGAGATTCTTTGATGTTGCTCAACGCCACGATAGATGCCACGAAAATAATTGATTTCACTACAGGCATCAGGAAGTATAAAAGGGTTGAAAATGCTTAAAGAAGTTTTCGAAATTCAACTGCAAAGGGAAGATTTTTGAAAACAAGAAGAAACCTTCTGGTTGGTTATAAGAAAAGAAGACGATAATAAAAAAAATGTTTGGGATACCGAATCGGCGGAAGCGATTTAAGAAAAAACTAATTTCAATTGAGATAATTCTGAACTTTAAAACTACAAACTAAATAAATCTGCAGCTACTGTGTTCTAATATATTATATAAAAATTACTAAGTTTTATTCGAAACATAGTATTCTAATGAACTTGAAATTTGAAAACTTAGAATATAGTTTTTGCTTCAATTGCTAATGTATTAAACTTTTCAATTATACTAACATTTTTGATATTTACTACAGCAAAATTGAAATGATTTGTATATAAATCCTCAACTAACTTCTTTAGCTTAAAATCGACATTTTTTTATTAATGAAAATTTTTTTTCCCTTAGTTCTTTTTAGCAGAATTTTGCAAACATAGGTTTGTCACAGAAAAAGTCGATCTAATTTTTCTTTTTCAATGATATGTTACTTTGGAAATAACTGGTTTCCATCGTCAGAAAACACAATTAAAAATATAATTTTGAAAATAAGTATAAAAATAATCTTCTATTGAAAATTAGGAATTCACTATAAAAATAAAAATAATTTTTTTTAAATAATTAAATATTTCACAGTTTTGACACAAAAAAGAAAAAAAATCAGTGAAATTACTTTAGCCTAAGAGTTTTCTTCTATTTTGAATTATATTTATTTTTATTTATTTTATTTATTTATTTTATTTAATAATGATAGATTACAAATTCAATCCTACGAGATACCTATACCTATAGGATCTGTTTGTAGGTTCTGTAAACTATATACATTTTAGTATTTACAGATAATATCCAAACAAAGTAATAAGTAACTTTTTTTACTTAGCAAACCTAATACGGTGTATTAATTAAAAAAAAAAAAATTTTTTTTCAAATGTTCCAGTTTATTTTTCCATGTATTATTTTTTGGAATATTTCATTTTTTAGTATACTCATTTTATTAAGTTTATTTTGTTTTAATTTGTTTTCTATTTGTGTAAAAAGTTTTAATAATATTCTATTTTGATCTCTTAGTCCAAAGTTATTTTTTGGATTTTCATAATAAAGAATCTTCATTAACTTATTCCGAGATTATCTTCTAAGTTATAATTTCTATACTGTTCTCTTAATTTGTAAAAAATTTTTACTATTAAAGAATACATTAATTTTTCCCTTGGCATTGGAATTGAACATTTTATCCTTATATTTATTTTTTTCATTTTTTGTTAATGTAGAATAATCTTTTATTATATAGTTAATTATTTTATTTACTATTCTATTTATGTTAATAAAATCGGTATTGCTTAAATATATCCAGCAACACAATCCATTATCTATTAATGAAGCAATAAATGATTTATATATTAACATTTTATACCTTATAGAGAATAAGTTTTGTATATGTTGAACAAAAATCTATATAAAAACTTATATTATGTGATGTAGTGAATGTGAAGAGAGAGAAGCCAAGCACTGCGACCGGAGTCTATTGTACTATCCCACGGAAAGAAGGACAGATGGAGAGAAAGACTGAGAAAGTATGGTGGGAGAAGTGCAGGGGAAATGGGAGAACCCCGAGAAAACCTTCCCAGCGCGGATCGTCCACCATCACGAAACACACAAGAGAGCCGAACCCCGGTACTCAAGAGGTGAGAGCGACAACGCCAACCGCGCGGCCTTACATGAAAACTTAGTTACTTTTTAATTAAAAACATAATTAATTCTGTAGAATCATTTTCATACGTAATAACAATTCTGTAGGCAATAGGAGGCTATACTTGACTTTATTACAAAAGTAAAATGTTATTAATGCTGATGTATCAGTGTATAGATCTTCTTCTGTTTTCAAAAGTAAATATTTCTAATTATTGCCCATAGATGGCGTAACAGACTATTTCCTTCAGGAATTGTTTATACAGTCAGACCACTATTTAACGAACCTCTATTTTGCGAATTTCTCTATTTTGCGACCTTTTCTTGAACCAAGAACATTTTGCTAATTTGTTCGTAAAATAACCTCCAAATAGCGAAGTGCATTTTCTATTTAACGAACTTTTTCGTGGTATCTATTTTTTTTTCCTCCTTGAAATGTTTTTATTATTAATATTCCTTTAGAGGAAATGAAAGAAATGTGGATAGAGCTGAGGCAAAAAGAAGAAATTAACGATGATGTGCTGATTGATGATTATCTTTCACTTGATTTTGAAGTTGAGACCTCGGAAACACTAAGTGAATCGGATATTTTAGACAGTATGAAAAATAAAAAACAATACAGCTATGAATTAAGATGAAGCTGATCAAAATGGAAGTGATCATGATGCAGAAATAAAAAAAAAAAACCTTCGTATGATGAAATGCTAAAACCATTTGAAACATTCCGACGCGGATTACAATTTGAAGAAAATACTGAAGGGGTTTTTAGTGCATTGCAAAGATGCGAGACGTACTATAAGCGAAAACACTTTTTCAAAAAAAAAAAACCTCAGACAAAATTAACAGACTTTATTAGTAAAATTTAAGAACGCATCTGGTAATGTATGCTTCGTATCATTGAAGTTATTACTTTTTTTAATAATATTTATTGTTTATGTATTTTAAATCTGTTTTATGTAATTTAAAGTAATTTTAAAAGATGAATCTCTATTTAACAAATTTTCCATATAACGAACTTTTTTTCGGGATTTAGCGACTTCGTTAAATAGAGGTCCGACTGTAGATTGAAAGCAGTAGATTAGCAATCGAGTTAAAATTATGATCTGATTTAAATTTTAAGAATGAAATTGGTTTCTAAAATATTGCAGAGGAGCTTTCTTAAAAAAACAATTAAGATTTGTGATCCTTACAGAAATTGACAATAATGCGATGTTTAAGGAAATGATGTACTGACAACGGAATTACCTCATGTAAAGAATATTTACATTAATTACAGGAAATTAGTCCACTTTGAATCATCAAAGAGCGTGAACAGCGTGAAGATGAAAATGTATATATATATATATGTAAGTGCAACAACCAAATTTAAAAATAATATATCATAGTGAATATACGTTGCATTTAATACAAAAATTGTTTTATAAAAAAAAAGTGTAAATGTAAGTTGAAAGCAGTCTTTGTATTGTGTAAAGTGTACATAAATTATGTGATCAAGACATCTAAAAAATGTTTTTTTTTTTTTTTTAATAAAAGTACCACGTATCGTTGCGTTTTAAAGACAATAGCTTCTTCTCTACTGGTCGAATATGTACCAAAATAAATAGGTATCGTCCTCGTAACTTTCCTTCCTCCAAAATTTCACGTAGTAAGTAGAGTTTTCACGGATGAACACAGGTAAAATTGAATCTTATTATTTTTTTTTTATTAACCCTTTTTTATACACCTCTTTTTTCTCTTGTACGCAGATTCTATGCAGAAGGTTTACAAAAGATAGACAAATCGACATTTTCCTGTGGTCACTACAATGAGGATATAAAAAAATAGAACTTTAAAAATAAAAATTGATAGATCACTGATGAACAATTTGGTAATGTTAGTTCGGCTGTTTTTAATTACAATTGTGTCAGCCGTAAGTTAGCAACATGCACGCCGGACGATCTTTTCAAAAAGCCAGTGTTGTAGTTTTCGCTTGTAATTTATTGTTTCTCTGTAATTGTCTCTCTGATGATACGCCTCAGTGGGCGTGTAAACACATAAATGCAAAACTCACTCTGTCTGACTTATTAATTATCCACTAGTAGCTCGGTTAGAACTCAACAAGCCACGAAATAGATCTCCCAAATCGTCAGCAGCTCTTCAATCGAAATATTATGGCTGCTGCGAAACTTTTGATGAAAGAATAATATTCTCAATTTATTGCCAGTTCTTCTGGGTTTTTTTTGAAGCAATGATTGTAGTTCGATAAAAAATAATAATAATAAAGATATTTAAACATCATCTACAAACTTTCTAGCTTTTACGAAAATTAAAACTAAATTGAAAACATATAACAGCAGACTTGACGTATGCAATAAACCAGTATTTTTTAACCACTTTTATCTAGAGTTACGTTAATATAATTTCTCCATATACTATTTTAATTAATTAAAATAACTGTAATTTGTAATTTTCATTTGTAAATTTTAAATTTGGAATTTTCAACTTTTTTTTTCGGTCATAAATTTGTGAATAAAAATTTAAGCAATTTCATTATTATCTTCAATAAGTATCAAATCAACAATTTTCTTTTAGATTTCGATATATTTTTGGATCTGCTTCCCTGTAGAAGTAAACCATCTGCAGAATTTGTCTAGGAATTTTTTGGCTCAGCGAAATATTGGGAGAAGGAAGATGGTAAAACAAATAGTGCATTAAAATAGTTGTAGTTTTAGATTTTAGTTTAATAAATCTTTAAATTTTAATAACTTTGTTAAGAGTTTAAAATATAATTGAATTTAATAGTGAATCGTAAAAATTAAACACTTTTAGTCAATAATCTTAATTTAATTTTTTAAAAAAATATTTGAATTCAAGTTTTGAAATACAATATTGAATCAAAGTTATGATTAACTGACCAAACACACCATATCGTAAACAGAAAATACTTTATAAAACTAAGCATATTAAATGTTTCCACGGATAACCCTCATCATCAATAATGAAATACATACCAGGCCTTGTAACTGTCCTGAAAAATATGAATAACAAATATAGGAACATCGTAAACATTAATAATCAAACTCCATCATTATTTAAGAAAATTCTGTGAATCGATTGTTAGCAGAACGCATCATTGTTATAATAATGAGATTTCAATATTAAATGCATTGGACTATGATCTAAATTAATATTGTTCTTGTAGTGATTTAGTATTTTTGTTATATATGGAACTTGATTATAAATATTTACAATGTTCCTATATTTGTTATTCATTTTTTTCAGGACCATTGTAAGGCCTGGTATGTATTTCATTATCTGATGATGAGGGTTATCCCTCGCAACATGTAATATGCTTAGTTTTATAAAGTATTTTCTGTTTATGATATGGTGTGTTTGGTCCGTTAATCATTTTGCAATACACCACGATGGACGGTAATGAATTAAAGTTAATTTAAATCGCAAAGTTTATTATTGCTTTATCTTTGTTCACTAATACTTGAAGACTACAAAGTTTAGTAAAATATTAAAACCTATGAAATATTAGTAAATGAAAAATATAGAAAGAATTTAATAATAAAGAAGGTTTAACGTGCATAAGTTCCATTATCAAAGCTAAATCTGGCTGATGAGTCCTAATAAGGACGAAATAGCTATCCCAGATTGCTTTTGATAATGACTCAATGCGTTAAAAGCAAACAATTCTTACGAATTTGTGCAGTTTCAGATGTTTCTTACTCTTTTATAGAAAGAATTGGTGTAAGAAATTTGAAATTTTAGCTACAAACTCCTAATTATACGTATACACATAGCTTTATGGATACACATTTCGTAATATGTACTTAGCGATAAGTTAGCGATTTATCATAAAAGTATTAACAGTCAGGAATCTTGTAAATAAATCTCAAACATCTATCATATGACTCAGATATGACAGATATCTAGCGTTTTGTATAATAAAAACACTATGTTGAAGATAGATCCCAGAAAATTTACATTCACCATTTTGAAACAAAATGGCAGCCTTGAATTATACCTCACTACTTAGAAAGTATTGAGATATAATTCAAAATGCTGAATAATAAATCTTGTTTTAAAAAACAAAATATTCAAAATAGCCTTTAGGTGTTTTATATTGAATAAATAACAATGAAAAATAATTTCCGTTATTTCATTATTTTTCTTAATTTTTGCAGTATTTTTTGATGAAAACACAATAAAAAATTGAACTACCATTTCAATAAAAAAAACCCGGATAAATACTGTCTTTCGAAGCCTTACAAGGATATTTTATTTTACACTTTGGTCCATTCCTTTTGATTTAGGTTTATGTCAGTTCAGAGAAGATAGAATGATCTTAAATAGGCAGTTTCGGAAAAAAAGCAGCGTAAAAGAGGAAACTAACAAGAACTGAAGAGTCCGTATCAGTGATCAAGGACGACCTTCAGCAGCTTTTCGTTGCGACGCAGCCAAAGGGGGGGTCAAAAACAGAATTCCGAAAGGCGTTGAGTGGATTGATTTGACAACAGAGAGCAAGAGGACGACAGCGAATCGTAAAATGGACCATGATATGAATGAGTGGGAGGAATGTCTTCGCGGTTCTCTTTAGGAAAGTCGCCAATAACAGTATATTCGTTCTGGCAGAGATCACTTAGAAAATTAATACAGTTGTAAGGAATTTGTAAGGAATGAATGCAATTTGTTAATCAGATCTCTTAGTATTGCCGTGAACTTAATCTCTATAAAAAAGGATGATGAAAAATGCTTAGTATATTGACATAAATGCGTTCTTTGAGAAGTTCATTAAAACAAAAGAAGTACCAGAAATATTCATTTGGCATTTGGATTGATTCGATGGATTTTACATTACAAATCATCTGATAATGATTTCGCTAAAAATGGCAGGAAATAATTTATATAGAAATATTTTTTTACCCAGTTATAAATGTATGTAGCATATATTCAGTGTATATGATCTGTCTTACTAAAAATAAGTAAGGTATTAATATTAGGATTAATGTTATGTTATAGAAAATTATAGCAAGCAGTAAATGAGATTGGGAAAAGATAGAAATTATTATTAAGAGAAACTCCAATGGTGTAACAGATCTATCTAACTATCTAAAGGTCGTTTTCTTTAGATAGTTAGATAGATACATAGTTTTAGATAGTTTTGGTGAAATAACTGATAAATGACTTTTGTACAAAGAGTGATTTCATAAAAGAGTGACTGTTATGAGTGGATTATTTAAATACATAAAGTTATCCATAAATGTACCCCATAACGAAACAAGCAACCAGACAATTAAAATCAATTAGTGGATATGTAATTATGAGCATTCAACTAAGTTTTAAGATCTTGAATGAATTCAAAGAGGAGCAGAATGTCTATCTGATGACTATTTGCGCAGAACGAAGTTGCTATTCCCATATCATATCATGAGAACAAGACTATAACAGAAGTAAATAGAACTAGGTTCAGAACGAGATAAAATTAAAATACTACATGATGATATTGAAAGATGAAAAGGTGAAAGCATCGAAAAAGCGATTATATCAAAGCAAGGTTGAAACGGAATGTAACGATGTAGAAACTCTAAATATTCATATAAAGTAAGCAATGGTGGACAAAGGTATATAGCAGATACAAAATTTAGAAGTAAAATTAAAATCAGGGAAAAGCAATAAAAGGATGGAAATAATATCGGCTCAAAAAGTGAAGAATATTATATAAAAGGAAAATTAACAACGACCAGAATTTAATTATCAAAGTGAAACAATCGAAGCAACCTGTGAACCTGTAATTTGTGCATTAAGACAATAAATAAAGCAACAAAATACAGTGGTGGTCAAAATTATAAGGACAAGGGAAAAAATCGCCAAACTTGGTTACAGTTGGCCGGAAAATTAGGCAAATTTTATGGCTGGGAACCAACGATAATTGCAGCATTTTTTATTAGTTTTTATGGAAATATATGGGAAATTCATAATCATAAAATGTATTTTGGATTTAGACAGCCCTGTGATATGGACAAAATTATAAGGACAATGCTATTTGTGTAATCTAAAAAGCAAAATTTGCATGTTTTTTGTTCAGCACACGGCACTCCCAGACGATATAAATGCATAGTAAGAGATTGCAATCGTCGTATTCTATTTTTTCAGTCTTGCCACTAGGTACGAAACTTTCGGAGTTTTAGAAAGGGAAAGTGGTTGCTTTTAAAAGTTCAGGACTTACTGTACATCAAAATTCGACAAAGCTGAATAGATCGAGAACGGTTATTTATAATTTTCTTTAAAAACCCGAAAAATATGGACGGCAAAGACATATAGGTAGGCCATCTTCTGTTTCTGTGTGCGTGAAAAGAATGATAATAAGGCGATCTTGCTCCAAAAAGCAAACATCAACGGAAATTAAACGGGAATTAAACTTACCATGCAGTGTTCGAACTGTTCGACATGTTTTACAAAAAGAAAAAAAGGCTCGTTATGGAAAACTTATGTCACGACCACCTCTTACAAAAGTTCATAAGAGACTGAGGGTGGAGTTTGCCAAAAAAATGCATTACTATGGAAAAAGAAGTGCGATGATGTTATCTTTTCTGATGAGAAAAAGTTTAATTTGGATGGACTAGATGGTTTTCGCTACTTCTGGTATGATCTCCGTAAAGAAAAAGAAATTTTCGCAAACCATAGATTTAGAGGTGGTTCAGTGGCTGGTCTGGGGAGGTTTCGCAACTGGCGAAACTACTCCAATAGTTTTTGTGCAGGGCAAAATGAATTCTGAGAGTTATATTTATATATTGGGCAATAATCTTTTGCCAGAAGCACCGTCAATTACGAGTGGAGACTTTTTGTTCCAGCAGGACAATGCCTCAGTACACGTTTCTCAAACTTCGAAAGCATGGTTTGATGCTAATTTTGTGAAACTACTTGACTTGCCGGCCAGAAGCCCAGATCTAAATCCAATGGAAAATCGGTGGGGTATTCTGGCACACGAAGTATACAAAAATGATATTCAATATCAAAATAAGCAAGAACTTTGTCCTCCATGAAAAAGCTTGGAAAAAAAATTTCTAAAAACGTTCTGAAGGAACTTTCAAACTCTATGACATCAAGACTGATAAAAGTGATTGAGAAGAAGGGGGAGATTATTAATTATTAGTGTGTTTCAGGCCAAAACATTCATTGTCCTTATTAGTCCAGTCATTAGAGACAAAAAAAAGGTGTTTTGGTGCAAAAGGTTGTGGAGTTTTGAAACTTGGCAAAAATGTAGACTTGGGTGCCCTAAGTATGACGCTAAGTTTGCGACCTCGAGCGACCGCCGCTCGCGCCGCCATCTTGAAAAAATGGCGCCCAAAATCAGTTTTTGGCATATAACTCCGATCCTATATGGTTTAGAGAAAAAGTTTCTTATTAAAAGTTGGAGAGGATAAATGTTGCTACAAATTTGCTTATATACATTTTTTTGTCAGACTAATAGTTTCCGAGTAACAGGCCAAACAGTAGAACGATTTTTTGGAAATTGGAGGAAAGCGGCATTTTGAAGCTACGTTTTACAAATTATCAGCCAAGTAGCGCACCCAAAGTACCTTTATCTAATAAATAAATGTTTATGTAGAGATTGGGAAGAAACTGGAACGGGACGTTTCGTCCGTTTGATCACTCATCAGTCAGCCAACCCGTTGACAGCGCAGGGTGCGAATTCTGTCTCTTAGCGTTATGCCTTCTAGTCAAGTCATTAAGTACTTTTTAGGTGCAAAAGGTTGAGGAATTTTGAAACTTGGTAGAAGTGTAGACTTGGGTGCCCTAAGTCTAAGTTTGCGACCTCGAGCGACCGCCCCTCGCGCCGCCATCTTGAAAAATGGCACCCAAAATCAGTTTTTGGCATATAACTCCGTTCCTATAGGTTTTAGAGAAAAAGTTTCTTATTAAACGTTGGAGAGGATAAATGTTGCTACAAATTTGCTTATATACATTTTTTTGTCAGACTAATAGTTTCCGAGTAACAGGGCCAAACAACAGAACGATTTTTTGGAAATTGCAGAAAAGCATCATTTTCAAGCTACGTTTTACCAATTATCAGCCAAGTAGCGTACCTAAATCAGTTTCATGCAATAAAGTAATACAAACCACTACTTCTACCACCCACGAGGTAGAGTTGAGCGGCGCGTTTCTTTTTAGGTAACCCCGGGAGGCCTACTCCACGCTCCAAACTTACATTCGAGTTTTCTGTCGTTTTGCTCTAAGCGATGTCCCTGGTTCAGTATGTTCACTCTCTTTAGAATCTTGTTCGTCCCCCGTCTTCTTTAACGCCCACTCATTAACTTCGGACGTCATCAACTTCGTATGGGTCTTCGGAATCGGAATCCGCTACAAAATCGGGAATGTTTTCACATGCTGTCCCATTATAATAAAGACAGCACCGCGCACTTTAAGCCCGTTTCCTGACATCCACACGCTCCTGCATAGCCTTTTTTACATTTACAGGATATCGGGTTCAAAATGGTGTCGGAGGCTGCTTCTGACGTAGCGCGAACAGCATCGAGCCCATGCCTCGTTTTCTTCCAGCCATATTGCTCAGGATTTTTTTCACTGTCACACCACATCGCGACTTGGTGGTTTGTTCGCAGAAAATGCTGCCTCACAGCATCTCTTCTACCACCCACGAGGTGGCAGCGACGCGCGATTAAATTTGTTCTTGGACACAGACTTCAAAAATTTTTTGAAGCGAAGGGAATCTAATGTGTCCTTTGTAGACGATCCGATGTGGCGTTGCAATGAAAAAAATCCTGTGCAATATGGCTGGCAGAAAACGAAGCATGGGCTCGATGCTGTTCGCGCTAGGTCAGAAGCAGCCCCCGACACCATTTTGAACTCGATATCCTGTAAATGTAAAAAAGGCTGTGCAGGAGCGTGTGGATGTCGGAAAACGGACTTAAAGTGCTCGGTGCTGTGTCTAAATTGTAATGGGACTGCATGTGAAAACATTCCCGATTTTGTAGCGGATTCCGATTCCGAAGACCCATACGAAGTTGATCACGTCCTTGATTCGTTGGAGTGGGTGTTAAAGAAGACGGGGGACGAACAAGATTCTAAAGAGAGTGAACATACTGAACCAGGGACATCGCTTAGAGCAAAACGACAGAAAACTCGAATGTAAGTTTGGAGCGTGGAGTAGGCCTCCCACATTAAAAAAAAACGCACCGCTCAACTCTACCTCGTAGGTGGTGTGGAAACGAGTTGATAGAAGCTGTAGTTTGCATTACTTTACTGCATTAAACTGATTTAGGTACGCTACTTGGCTGATAATTGGTAAAACGTAGCTTGAAAATGCTGCTTTTCTGCAATTTCCAAAAAATCGTTCTACTGTTTGGCCCTGTTACTCGGAAACTATTAGTCTGACAAAAAAAATGTATATAAGCAAATTTGTAGCAACATTTATCCTCTCCAACTTTTAATGAGAAACTTTTTCTCTAAAACCTATAGGATCGGAGTTATATGCCAAAAACTGATTTTGGGCGCCAGTTTTTTGAAGATGGCGGCGCGAGCGGCGGTCGCTCGAGGTCGCAAACTTAGCGTCATACTTAGGGCACCCAAGTCTATATTTCTGCCAAGTTTCAAAACTCCTCAACCTTTTGCACGCAAAAAGTATCTAATGACTGGACTAAATAATTTTGTCCAGTTTTTACAATGACATTTTTTTGTTAAATATGGTAAAACATTCAAATTTTGCATTTTCCAATGTTTTGCATTCTACAATGATTTCTAACATAAAAAGGCATTTTATGTATACATTTCACTTTATTTACTTCACAAATAATTTTTTTCTGTGCAATTTTCAGTTGTCCTTATAATTCTGACCACCACTGTACTTAAAGAACGGGAAATTAGCCCAAAAGAAATGATTGAAGAAATGTTAAAAACGGAAAAGAAAATTAATGAAAATAATTACTTACCTTATTATAAATTTAAGGTTTGTAAATTTATAAGATTGGATAATGAACATCTTTAAATAAGAAAGATAACATTGTGAAATGCAATAATTATAGAGGAATTACAGTTACACCTACCTTTAATCGAGTTTATGGAGGAATTTGATGAGATCTTTTTCAAAGAAGAATATCAAGATGAAGACGTGAATTTCGAGTTGGTAGATCACGGATAATATTTTCTTCATTAAACCATTTGTAGAAGAATGAATATCAGTTAGTTTTAACTACAGTAGTTTTCTTATAGTTTTAACTAAAGCTTATGATAATCTACTAATCATAACTCTTCTGGAAAGAAAGAGATAGTTTGATACAAGCAGTAAAGAACTTTACAGAGGCTTAATAACAATTATAAAACAGGGTCAGTAAGTACCGAAAGGTTTTTCAATAAATATTGAGTTTCTCCAACAGGTTAATTATATACAGAGCAAGCTTTGAAAGAATGAAGGAGGAAATGTAGTCTACAGCAATTTGTACATGAAGATGATTGTTTGTTTGAATTTGTTTGAAGATGAAGAACTTACCCATATTTCTTCTTTAAAGTCATTTTCAAATTTTGTAGAACTCCAAACGATATTTCACAGAAACCATTGTCCCTGCTTTTTCAAGTTCTGAATTTCGCAAAGTAAAATAATAATAATAAGGTCTAATAACTAGAGCAAGGCATTTAATAGCCTACAACTTGCTAATAAATCACAAATAAAAAATGCATTTATGACCTGAAAATAGTAAAAAAATGACAGAAAAATAAAAAAAAATGACCAATAAAATATTGACAACTACAAAAAAAAAATTATAAAATACAGTAAAACCTCGATATAACGCTCCCGCTTATAGCACTATCCCGTTCTTTACGCTCCTTTTATACGGTCCCTGGAATTTTCTATATATCTCTGTATACTTTTCCCTCTTATAACGCTTCAAATCCCGCTTGCAGCGTTTTTTTACTATCGGAAATTTTGTATCGAAAAGAAATGTAACACTGTAAAGATTCTTTTTTTTCCCTGGTTGGAAGGAATCCTTGAACTCTGTGAAGTTGCGGGTCTGTAATACAGTTGTGCAAAATGTCGAAGCGGAAATCTTTTTTTATAAGTGAAAAATTGCAAACTCTCCATAAGTACCACGAGAATTCTACAGAAGTCAGAAGGATTTCGCAGAATCTCTAGGAATTCCCTCGTCCACTCTGTGAACAATAATGAAAAACAGGGATGCAATTAACGATGCAGCGAAGAGTTGTTGCAAACGTAAAAAAGTAAAGTCTTGCTCCTAGTGGTGTATCAATTGACGTTATTAGTTACCTGAACCGCATTGAAAATGTCATAATTCATAACATTAGCACACACACTCGGCAAACCCCAATCAAAGATCTTTTTAATAGGAAATAAGCTCATATTTGCAGTATATCTATTGCAGAATCAAGTATGTTTCCTGTAAAATGGTGTCCAAATCTTTCCCCATCTCATAAATCATTTCCTGTCTATAGCGCTATCCCGCTTATTACGCTTGTAGGTCATGGTCCCTTGACGAGCATAATAAAGGGGTTTTACTGTACTTAATATAAAACGCGATTTAGTCGAAACTCTTTTGCGAGCAGCGGATGCACATTTTGAAAGCGAAAACAGGTCTACTTGTTTCCTGGAAAAATTTGTTGGCTTGAATGAGGACAAGCAAATTAAGCAAAAATACAGAATAATAAATAAAATCTCAAAGCATAATAAAAATTTCATTGCCTTCCAAAAAACTACTAAAAATGCTCAAAATAACGTAAAAATTGCCAAATAATGACCTCTCCCTAAAAAATGCCGAAAAATGAAAAAAAAAAAAATACCTAAAAAAAAAAACGAATTGCCTTTATTTAATCAATTATTTAATGTTACCCATTTTCATATATGCGACCCATGTTTCAACCTTCCTAGAAAATAGATGCAAAATCATCAAATGCCTTGCCCTACTAATAACAATAGTAACAATGTGTATACGTATATACACTGAAGTCATCAACGATCTTCATGGCCTAAAAAGCAATAAATAATAAGACAGATTCCTCAAGAGAAACAAACATTTTTAATACACATTATTTACATTTATCGTCTATATTCCGCATTAAGTCCTGGAAATAAGGCTTACTACTGTCCTCCAAATGAAAGTTGGCCGGCGGAAGTTTGAACTGCGCAGCCCTTCCGGTAGCTGATCAATTATGTTTTCCTGTCACAATGGACGATGGCGTCTGTTTTCACTGAGAAAGACATGTTGATAACGCCAAATTAAAACTTCTCTCGACTATTTAGCGTTATTTCAATACCAGTTGCTAACAATAAATATTTATATAAATAAATAAATATATATTATTTATAAATACAATGCTCTTTTGCAAAGTAACAAGCGATTACCGTAATGGCGGCGTCCTGTCATAAAATCAGACGGAAGTGCCTGACCAGACTAATCGATCATACATGCGCAGATCTCACAAAAACAGGGCTGCCATCTCTCATTTGGAGGACATTAATAGGGATAACTCTTTATTGTTCAAGACTGTATGATGTACCTGTTGTGCTTATCGTGAATGTTGAATTTCCACGATCAAATTATGATTTTCAATAATGCAATGTTCTGCCAATTCTGATACTTTTGGTTTGTTATTCCTAAACGCAGCAATATGTTCCTGTATCTAATTTCCAAAATAGATTTTTTGGCAAGTCCAACATTTTAATTTGTAAACAATACCAATTGCATTCATTTCATTTTTCTTTCTTAAGAAAGATTTTTAATTTTTACCTTTTGTGTTTATTATCCTAATTTCACTCTCTTTGGAAATATTTCTTATTTCTTTGTTAATTTCAATTTCACCAGAGAAGATCTTATTATATGATTTCTTGTTTGCTTCTTTAATCTTTCTTTCTTTTTTGAAAAAAATCTTTCATACATTTATTGATAAAACCTTCTGAGTATTCATTTAAAATCAATTTGTCAAAAAACTTTAATCTTTTTTTCCATTCTTCCTTCATCATTGTATTCTGAGTTATCCGAATTAAGAGATTTATTATCACTGTTTTTTTAATTCTCATAGGATGCGTTGCCTGATAATTCATTACATGTTTGCTTTTGAATGGTTTTTTATGATGTTCATAGAATATTCTCATATCTTCGATCTTCAGTGCAAAATTCAAATAAGTAATTCTGATATCTTTCTCTTCTTTCATAGTATAGTTATATATGAAGAGCCTAACTGAAAAAGTCACATTCTCCACTTTTCGCGGGAAATGAGTTATTGATATATTATTATTGTTCACATTTAACTGTATCTTATTCTGAAGGTTTCAGCCATCAAAACTCACATTCTCTTATATAAATTTAATGGTGAAAATCCCGTTTTGGAGCAAAACTAATATTCTCCACTGAGGATTCTAGTGCAAAACTCACATTCTCCACTCAGCCAATGGGGAGCTGTATTTTGGTCACGTGATGTAGTCATGTGACACAGTCAGCAACAGGTTATGTTTGGGTAAGAGTGAAATGTAAAGTTTATTGAGATGTCCTCTTATTTTATTAATAATTAGTATTATAATGGATGAAAATGTTAAACCTATTGATAGAAATATTGGAGAAGTCCAAGAAGCGTGTGAATACACTACTGAAATGGAAGAGAGCTGAAGGAAAAACACTACGGAGAAGAGTGGCGATCTAATGAAGATTTGAAATTTTTCGTCAATGTTTTGGATGGACCTGAATTACATGTGCCAGGAGAATATGAGGAGGAATGCCACGTTCCGGATGAACTGCAGACTTTCCAGATCTGATTTTGTTCAATAAACTGAACTGTTTTGATGACAATCTATAGGTTTGTTTTTTTATTTCTATATTGTGAGAATAATTTGTAAAATTTGTTTTGTGCCAAAAAGTATGCCAGTTTTTTAACTTTTCACCCTAGACAAACTAATTATTATCGTGAGTTACATTATCTTCTCTGATAATTTCCAGAACGCATGGTGTCAAAAGTAATATTCTGCAAACTATTCAAGTGCAAAACTCACATTCTCCATCTGTAAGTATCAAAAGTCACATTCTCCATATTTTAAAGTCATTTTTCCAAGTTGTGTATGATTTGAAATAGCATTACAAACCACATTGTCTGACTACATTATATTTTTAAAAAAAAATGAAAGTTTAAAAACCTTGTTTTATTGAAATGAGAGGTTTTTCATGTTTCCTGAAAAATTTGCTAAAGTGGAGAATGTGACTTTTGCAGTTAGGCCCTTCATATGTCTACTGTGTCTAATTGGTTATAAAATATTTTAAATTGTCTTTCTGTTGTGTACCATATCACGAAGATATCGTCCACATATCTGAAATATATGAATTTGTTTTTATCCCAATTAAAGACATTATTCCTTTCAAAGTTGTTCGTATATAAGTTGCTTAGTAACTCTGAAATGAGACTATACATTGGGAAACCCTTTATTTGTCTAAAGAATTTCCTACCTGTTTTAAAGCATTTAATTTTCAGATTTTCCGCTAATTTACTAACTTCTATACTTGTGAAACTGTTATCTTTAGTTATCCTATCATAAACCATATTTATCGTATCTTCCACGGGTATTGATGTGTACATTTCCAATCCTTGTGTTGGAGATCCGTATGAAGTGATTACTGGCCGTAATGTCTATTGTCTTTATTCAAAAATTTGCGTTATAGATTTATTTTTAATCACTTTCATGTGTTTTAGTAGCTTTTGTAATATTTCAAATTTCTTAGCCAGATATAAAAAAAAATTATGTTGGATTCCCTTCTTGGGTTTTTTTTTATACATTTTTGATGGTCTCTAATGTACGTCGGAAATTAATCCTTCCATAACTTTCTTTCATCCTCTTAAAGAAAAAAACTATCTTAACCTTGTTGGATATAAGCCGTTAAGTCATTTATCGAGCCTAATCTTATCAATGCTGGGCATCCTCCATATTATTCTTGTAAACATTGCGAATTTCTCATATTCTTACTCAATACTATAAAAAAATATCTTCGGGACATGTTAAATATATTTTTCTTTAAAGTCATTTTCAAATTTCATACAACTACAAATGATATTTTACAGAAACCATCGTTCTGCTTTTTCAAGTTCTGAATTTGTCAAAATAAAATAACAATACTAAGGTCGAATAATTTAATTTTTTAAAATTTGTTTGTTGTTTAGTCTGTGCTGGGCTCTTGATACATTTTAAAGAATTTAATCAGCAAGTATTCTTTTTTATTATGCTTAAGCTCTAATAACAATAGCAACAATGTATACACACTGAAGTCATCAATGATCTTCATGGCCTCAAAACAACAACTAGTAAGTCGTATTCCTCAACCGAAACAAACATTTTTACCAATTATTTATATTTATCGGTATTAAATTTATTCCCATTAAGTCCTAGAAATAAGATAAGGTGTTACTATGAACAGAACTAGCGAATTTTATTTATTTCTATTTAGTTGTTTTAATGTACTTCGAGTACAACCAACAAACAGAGAAGAAAAAGGACCCCTCATCCTAGTCATTTAATTCACATTTCTGCATTGACTTATCGTTAGCTTAATTTCATCAAAATTCAAACTTTCAGCAAAATATTGAAGTCCAGGTAATTCAAAATGACTTACAATCTTCATGTTTCCTCAGTCTTAATGTTTGTCAAGAATTGCTTTATTTGGGAAGCGATACAAACAGCTACAGCTAGCACACAAAGTGCAGTTTACTTCAGTTGCACAAACAACTACATAGAGAACTACAATACGCTTTTCTAAAGCAATGTCAATAGAAGATTTCTAAACTTACGTGTTCATAATTTTTCAATTCTTCTGGTACATTTATTAGATTATCAAATATAGATTAAATGAAATCGGAACTGTTAGGCAAATTAGTTAGTTTCAAATAATCATTAAGGCGGATGAGTGAATCAAGCGAGGCAAAGTTGAACTTAGATGATTCAATTCTGGAGCCAAAACTCTATCAAGATAAATCATTAAAAGAAATGAATTATTTATTAACCCACCTCATTATCGTCGTCTTCATTTATACTTCAAAGGGAATTTTTAGTTGGCGTCCACCAAGTAATTGGAACATCTTCAAGTTCTATGTTACCGATGCTAATGACTGTAGATTGTTTCCTTTTGTATAATTTTTCAGTTACAGCCTCAAGGCTTTGGAGAGATTCCACGAACCTAAGAAAATTCCAAACTTCCTATATTACAATACAGACTTTTACGGAGATCGGACAATACTAAGTTAAAGAGATAATCAATAACAGCTTAAATGAAAATAAAGTTAAAGTTCGATCAAAAGGATCAGAATAAAGTTTCTACAGTACGACGAGTTCTTTCATAATTGAAAGATATCTGATAAATGACTATGTAATAATAAAACTTTAATTTGAAATGTTGTAAAAATAAATAGATGGAAAATTTTTTCTCAGATAATTGCATATTTTATAAATTACCCGAATTATATTATATTGAGGCTGTTATTATCCATTACTTATTATTATTATCATTACAATCTATTCCACAGATAATTTATAATTTACAATCATTATAAATCTCTTCCTTTCCTTCCTAATTAACA
This sequence comes from Thereuonema tuberculata, assembly GCA_023159025.1. Taxonomy (NCBI): domain Eukaryota; kingdom Metazoa; phylum Arthropoda; class Chilopoda; order Scutigeromorpha; family Scutigeridae; genus Thereuonema; species Thereuonema tuberculata. The sequence goes on from JAFIDM010002131.1 coordinate 33,856,660, forward strand.
ATGACTTAAGGTAATTTTAAATGAATTCTAGTTTTTATTTCTAATTCTAATTTCACAAAGAGTATTTAAAAAGTCTATTGCAGAAATAGCACTATCATAATTTTCATTATTGTTTTGATTATTGACACAGTCATTGAAAGTCTTTAACTAAACTGCTGCTATTATTTTTATCATCTGTTTCATCATGGAAAAAGCTTTCAAAAGCCTTTGCAATGATGAAATTGGCGATTAAAATGATAACAAAAAAATTAACACGATGAAAGAATTTCAATGATTGTGATTAAACATATAAAGAAAACTGTGATCGTAAGATTAGAGAATAATCTATCTTAATCCTACATTCTAGCAACGCAAATTCATGTATTACCACAACTACTTTATAAGCTTAAGAGATGATGTTTGATGAAAAATTTCTACATTAGTTTTCATTAATTAATGGGGGAAAAAATAGAAAATCGTAATTTTTTTTAAAGATGTTGGATATGTATGAAATTTTGATATATAGGATGTCCCAGGAGGAAAGGTCAAAATTTTGGTTGGTGTGGGAGTGCTTTCCCTTATCTCTTTTGCATTATCTGAGCATTTCAGTGGTGAGTGGTTTTGGCTGACGAGTCCACAAAAGGACGAAACGGACGTTCCAAACTTACCGATGAAAGTTCAGATATTTTTCATTTATGTGTCATCTCTTTTGCTTTTACAGTAGATAGTATCTCTTTGCTGTCATTCGTTTTGAAACTGTACATTGGAATAACTCTATCTCGGAAACCCTTCAGAGTAGGACATAAGTTCGTAGGAACTTTATTAGCTTAAAATGACCGATGCTATCACCTCCCAAAATATTGACCTTTCCTCTTGGGACACCCTATATAAATACGAAGTTAGGCTTCCGTATGTAAGTGAGTTATTGGTTGATGCAAATGAGTTGCAGGATCAAATGTTTTCTTTTGGAAATGATTGTCAAATTATGTTCTGTTTATGAAGAAAAGAGTTGAACGCTCTTTCAAGAGGAAATATGGATGCTCGACAGACTTTATCAGATTATTCTGGACCTGATCCTCCTTGTATCACAGGTGCAATAGAACTAAAAACATTTTTTTTTCCTTTTTAATGCGAGTCCGTATATTGCTGGCAGATCTATATCTTCAAGAGGAGATTGGTTACAACGACTAGATAGGTATCCTTCCGTTTATACAGAGTATATCCGGACTGCTCCCACCAGCTGTTTTTGCTGCTCTCAGACCTGGGGGTGGGGGCGATCTTAGAAGAACTGTAAAAGAACAATAAACGGTGCAACTTATTATCAGGAACACCATGAAACATCGTTGTCAGGCCTGCACGGCTATTTAATTTAGACATCTTATTTTTGAGTAGTTTCTTCGTGGTCATTATTGAAAAAAAATCAGTGTTTCAAACAACATGTTTTGTGTCAGACTCCACAGGTTTTCACCAACATGCTTATAAATTAATCATGTACTTTTTTTTAGCATAGCGTTGTTTTTTTTTTTTTTTTTTTTTTTTTTTTTTTTTTTATAGTATGGTTTTTTTTTTTTTTTTTTTTTTTTTTTTTCTCATTAATTAATGGTAACCTTTGAACTTGTCCTTTTTATTTTTGTTTTATAATAAAAATGATTTGATTACTTCTTTCATGCTCTTAGATTTTCTCTATTTTTTTTTTTTTTAAAGACACAAACTTTTTTAAAATCACCAAATGAATGTGTGATTATTCCAATTTTTTATAAATTTACATTTCTACATTCTGATTTCGGTTTCTGTTCTCTGTAATTTGCGAATTTTGAGAATTTTCATAATATTAAATCTCAAATGCCCAATCGTAATTAAAACTTTTAAATCAATATTCATTTATTTACCTTTCTTATAAATCATTATTCAATGTAGCATCGAAACGATTTCATCAAAGATTCAAATCATGTAGTGAACGATGAAAGTTATTTCTAATTTTGATATATATTTGGAAATAGATAAAATGGAATAGAAATGGTTTTATTGATTGCTCAATCACAATTTTTTTTTTCTGATGTTCTGAAATGGATTCTACTTCTGCAACTTAATTTTCTTCTGAATTGACGTCATTTCTGAACAGTAACATTAAATTTAACACACATTCCGATCCCAATTGATAAAGTACTTTCCTTTTCCAAAAGATGAAAGTTCGATGGTTACGTTGCATGAAAGTCTTAAAACTTGAATTCATTAAAGTAAAATTCAGTTTGTTTTCAATGAGTAATTAATATTTTTTAGTTTATCGAGATTAGGACCAATATTAGCATTAGAAAACATGGTTTCCAAAATTGAAGGATTTCTCGTATTTCCATTGATTGTGTAACATTTTTGAAGAAAAGAAAAGAAGACCGATTGTATTATAAATAACATGACAGTTTCTCAATATAGAAATAATCAAGTTCCGGGCAAAAATATTTTTATCCAGAGATGAAACAAACATTTAGAAGCATTGTGTCATTCTTCGATATAATACCAGCCTTACATATGAGAAGAATCTCATGTTCACTATTACGAACACGCACACACATATCCAACACAAGATAACAACGTTGAACTTTCGAAAACCAAATCTAAAAAACAAATTATCCTGCTTAATTTCAAACGAAGTAATATGTAAGTATTTTCTCCAATTTTTATTCTTTAATGATTAACATAATAATGCCTTTACTAAATTCTTTAATTAAAAATGTTATCTTCCTCATTACAATCTTCTTGTTAAAACTGCATTCTGACTGATTATGCGAAGAATGCAGTTTTACTATTCCAACATTTTTTTTTCTTTGTTTAGCTGTTTGTATGCGAGTCACGTTAAAGCAACTAGACGATTTCCTTCAAATTTGGTATATATCTAATTTATACTCAAGCTTAAAAGGTATGCGCATTTTGGTATCCGCCTCTCTCATCTCTCAAACATGACCCACGAGCTGCAAATTATCGCTTGCATATTGTAAGGCAATTGCTATGATCGAGATTCTGATTCATGTAACCTTGCACCATGATATCAGCTGTGTCTGTGTGGTGCTGTCACACGCACTGGGTAGCATTCCATTCCCCTGGATGGCGGTGACCACTTTTTGACGATTCCTCACACACTATTGATCTTCGTTCAATTCTGTGTGATGCACACCTGAAAATATGATTTCAGGTGAGCAAATGTGAGGAGTAACCGCAGTGCAGGATGATACGCTCCAATGAAAACTGTCGTAGAGGTTTCCTTGTAGAGGTCTCCTTGTCGGCGTGTGTTGGATCTTTCTGGATCGAATCCATTGGTGTCATATGCGTAGGATGGTGTTGGAATTTCCGCCAATACAGAAGAATTCCTACAGCTCTGTAAGACACAAAAGCATATCGAAGACCGATGATTCTTCCAAGCTCAAAATCTACTAATTATTGGAATGGTTGTAGATTTTGCCTGAGTGTATCTTTAGAGGCTTACAACAATGGACTTTCGGCTCAGCATTTTCGCAAGAGGCCCTTGTGAACAGTCGACCTGGCACAAGAAGTAACTCAAGCAATTCTTTAAAAAAATTCCATTAGTAATTAAAGAAAAAGAAATATCCAAGCATCGCTTCTTTTAAAATGTTTATTTTTTTTATTTACGTAACTGTAACAAGAATTATGCAATTTAAATAATACCAACATCTGGATAACTCTCAATCTAAAACTTCTTAATCATTCATGATATTTCGTTTCTTCTAATCGAAGAAACTTCTGCAGATGACTTATGATAGGGATATAAACTTATCTTCTATCAGTAGAATTCATTAGAAAAAGAATCATAAAAGCAATATTTTTGTTACATGACATATAATAAGCCCTATTTCGGGAACATTATGAAATTTTTTCATAAATTGGCTGGATCATAATAAAATTTTAAAATGGAATAAAACGCTATATTGATACCTTAGATATGCAGACGACATTCTAATTATATGGCATGCTACAATGAGACAATTTACTAAGTTCCATCAATTCATAAATTCAGCTATTTATAACTTAAAATTTATCTTGGAAGAAGAGAAAAATGGAAAATTAACTTTTCTTGAATTTCTTTTATTAAATAAAGGTAAAAGCTTTTCATATGAACATTTTGAAAAAAATTTGAAAGGGATTCATATGCGGTACTTAATTTCTATTCAGAACGCAGCATCCATACTAAAAAAGCAATAATTCAAAATTATTTGAAAAGGATATTAGATAACACTGAAGAATGCTAAAGTTAAAAAATGAAACACATCTTTGAAATTAATGACTACCCAAAAAATTTTATTAAGAAAACTGTTAATAATTTTTTAAATTCAGATTGAAAGGTAAACATACAGCATTTAGACATAAAGCCATAACAAAGAAAGATACTGTATACAGAAGCGTATTGAAATTACCTTTAGGTATTACATTAGACAAATCAATAAAAGAATTATGTAAGAAGAATGACATTCAAATTATACTTTATAAAAAAAAACCAGTTGATAAAGAAAAATAAAGATGAAGTTCCTCCTGATATTATGAATACGACGGGTATCATTTACAAACTGAAATGCAGAAATTGTAATAAGGTTTATTTTGAGAGCACCGAACTAAAATTAAAAGTAAAAGTTTAAGAACATGTCAGGGCTTTTAAAAATAATAAACATGCTATATCTGACTCGGCAAATCACTGCCAATATAATAATCATGACCCGGATCCTTTAGTTAATGTATTATTTCATATTCCTGATGAAATTCATAGATTTATGATTGAATCTTGTGTGATTAATACTTTTCCTTGTATGAATAAGTATTGATTCTTAAAAGTCACTAGGTTTATCCTTAGTACTTTTAAGAAATATTTAAAAAACACAAAAATTTTCTTGTAGAACGTAATTTTTCTCATTATAAATAAACAAAGCTATTTCAAATTGCACACAAGAAATAATAATTTAATCCAAATCTCATGCCGATATTTCGTCTTACTCATGGTTCTACATCTATATATAAAAATGAATCTATCTTTGTTTCTTTCTTTCTACCTTTGTCCTTTATACACTCCTAGGCCCTTTGACCTATCTGGACCAAACTTTGCAGAATTACTCTTTAGGACACTGCGGAAAAGATAGGCTACCTTAGAACCAGGACCCCCCCCCCTAAAGGGGTTGAAAAGGGGTAAAACCCCTGAAAAACCCAATATCCACCTGATTGTGAAAATAAGAACTACACGAATATTGTGTAAAGTGAAAAATTCGCTCTCCTTTGGGGGGCAGGGACACCACACTTGGGTGGGAGGAAGCCAACACAAAGGCTGAAGTGTCCCGCCCCCGACCGACACCGGACCTTATATTTAGGGCCCTTTCTCGGGCTCCTCAAGTCAATTGCAAATAAGGAAAACTTCGCTCTCCTATGGGGGGCAGGGACACCCCACTTGGGAGGGGGGATGGCGACACATGGGCCTAAGTGTCCCACCCCCGATCGACACCGGGACCTTATATTTAGGGCTCTTTCTCGCCCCCCCCCCAAGTCAATTGCAAAAAGGGAAAACTTCACTATCCTATGGGGGCAGGGACACCACTCTTGGGTGGGGGGGATGCGACACCAGGGCATAAGTGTCCCACCCCCGACCAATACCGGGACCTTATATTTAGGGCCCTTTCTCGGGTCCCCCCCCCAAGTCTATTGCAAAAAGGGAAAACTTCACTCTCCTATGAGGGCAGGGACACCACACTTGGGTGGGGGGATGGCGACACAATGGCATAAGTGTCCCACCCTCGATCGACACCGGGACCTTATATTTAGGGCCCCTTCTCGGGCCCCCTAAGTCAATTGGAAAAAGGGAAAAATTCGCTCTCCTATGGGGACAGGTCCACCACACTTGGTTATGGATGGCGACACAAGGGCCTAAGTGTCCCATCCCCGATCAACACCGGGACCTTATATTTACGGCCCCTTCTCACGAGCCCTTTCTTTCTTTGAGTGGCATTGCAACGGATGCCGGATACAGCTAGTACGAAATAGAAATGAAAAGAAGAAAATTACTCTTAATTTAAATACATATATATATACATAGCCTGTATGCCCTGTTCCACCAAGTGTGGGTCTAGGGAGCCAGATGCCAGCCGCCAGGCCGGATCTGGGCGGAACAGAATCTCTGTTCCGAGAATTTCAAGGGGAGAAGATACTGAGCTGCTTTCCCAGAGCTAACCCTCAGGACGCCATTACGGAATGACGTCAGACCGAAGAGAAAGCGAAGAAGAGGCTGACACACAGGAAAGGAAATTGAAACAGCCATGCCCTTGCCGGGATTCGAACCCAGGAACTGGCGCACTGGACGCCACGGCTGGCCGCCGCCGAGACCGCACGACCACGCCAGCACGGCTACTCTTAATTTAACAAAGTAAAACATTTAACAACTGAACAACCTCAAACCTTTGTAAACAACATCAAACCTTTGTTAAAAATAAAGTAATGTTAAATAATAATAAAACTAAAAGCGATAAAAACTATGAACAGTAAATTGAAATCGGAAAGACAATATCATAGGTCGTAAAACCTTTTATAAATCTCTAATTTCTTTTACTTCTATTACTTTAATTTCTTTACTTTAATTTCTTTTACTATAATTTCTTTACTTCAATTTCATAATTTCTTTACTTTATTTTATTTTACTATAATTTCTTTACTTCAATTTCACAATTTCTTTTATTCTTTTATTTTCCATTAATGACTTTCTAAAAATCCCTAACGATATCCCACTTACCTTTAGGGATTTATCTCTATTAAAACAATAACAACAATTTATCAGGCAGGATTCTAATATAAATTTTTTACTTTCATCTTGAACATCAAATACTATGTTCACAATGGGTCCGGATTGTGTCCATATCTGAGACAATGGTTTGCCCACTCTGAAATATTTTTGTTGTTTCATTGATACGCTCGTATGTGTTCATCTAATCGTTCCTTCATTGCCCTGCCCGTGCTCCCTATGTATATCCCCTGATAATCTCTGCATTGCAAAACATAAACCACCCCCATCCTATATAAAGTTTCTTCATATCTTCCACATTTCTTATTTACAATAATACAAACTATTACTTTTGAAATACATTATGTTGACTTCATTCTCTTTGCAAACATTTTTAACAGAGCTATTAATATTGGTCCCTATAGGTAATTTTAAACATTTTCTAAATTTAAAAACCTTGTGAATTGTCTATTGGTTCTTTGTATAAAAAATACTACAGAGTCCCGATTATCCGCGAGTGCCGTGAAAAAATTTTTTAATTAAGAACCTCAAAAAAAAAAAACAACAATTTTAATCCAAGCCAACAACAGGGAAAGTACATTAGGCCCTATAGCGCGAAGGTCGAAAATTACTGACAGGTTAATTGTGCATCGTAATTCTAATGGCCTTCTCGGAATTTATGGATGAGTGGCAGACTTGCTCTGCAGAAAAGTTTCTACTGTACTGTACATATTTTAAAAGTTTTGCATATTATGTTTTTGTTTAATAAAACGTAGTTTTACGTCCGTAGTCATTCATAAATGGAGAGAAAATCGCCAACCGGACAATGAATATGCTTTCGCCCATTGAGCCAACATCAACGACAATTCTGTCCCGGACCCCCAATTCTCGGGACCGAGAATGCTTTTGGGTAAAGCTTCCGCGCAGCGAGCCAAACATCAACGAGTATATTCTGCTGATGATTCTATAATAAGGATGAAACAATTGTACAGAATTGTCGTTGATGTTGGCTCAATGTGCGAAAGCATATTCATTGTCCGGTTGGCGATTTTCTCTCCATTAAAACGTAGTTTTTTTATGCTGAAATATTTTTTTTCGTGTTTAACCTCATTTTTAGTCTTTTTTCGGGTTATCCCCGATTTTTATTATCCGCGATACCCTTGCCACCCAATTCCGCGAATAATCGGGGCTGTACTGCACTTTCTTCAAATCATAAATAAAATCCTCGAAATTTGTAATTAAGCAGGATAATTATTTACTTTCATAACTATTTGGAGATAAATAATATAAATTTTTAAATGCTAACTTAACGATAGAATAATTTATACCAAGAATGAATATGCCCCTTATGTCAATTAAAGTTTTTGAAGATGATTTCTTTCAAATATTAACATAATTTAGCATTTTTTTAAAAATATCTTAATCTTTGGAACTAGGAGATTAAAAAGACAGACATACTATCTTAACAGTTAGCAAGAAAAAGGAAAAGCTATTTATAATTAATTTATCGTAATTATTGTTAATGTTAAAAAGATTTCTTCTTATGTTGATATTTTACGAGAAAATCTTTTTTAAAAATTATAAAAATAAATTTCAGTTACTTATCAGTATTTTACGTTCTTTTTCTTGTGTGTTGTGTGTGGGTGTGTAAAGATATCGATGTGCATGAAATTTAATATTTTAGAAATGAGGTAATGACCATTTCGAAAATTTATTTGCAACACAATCTCAGGACAATTGTTTAAAGATTACATTTCTTCGCATTTAACTTACTTTTTAATAGATCTCGTCTAAAAAAATTGTCTAGATGTAAAATTTATAATTTTTCAAATGAAAAGTAATAGTGGCTTTAGTGAAATTTCCGTGGAAATTGCAAAAGAAACGTCATGATAGCCGCTGTCTTAAAGTTAAGTATTATCAACTGAGAAAATAGACAAAAATGATCGACGAGTCCAATGGAGCCATAGCGCCCGCTCAGAATCTCAGAGAAAGTTTTCAGAATCGCGGAACAGCACGCTCTGAGATAAGTAGCTTAGCTACCGCTCTCAGTGAGCAGCCCTTCTCAACCAGATTTTCAGAATGGGCACCAATGTTTGGTAAACCAGGAAGACTTGGTAGCCTATAACATGTGTTCCACTGCTCTGCAGCTATGACATCAGCTCTTGATGTCGATCGCTTCGAAGGCCAGCAAACATACTCATTAGCATGCTTTTGCATTTACTACCGCTTCCCAACTGTTGTGATATGTGGTAACTTCTTGCAGGTGCTGCTTTTTTTCCCCATTAGTATATTTTATTTTAAAAATGGATTTTTAAATTTTAGAATTGTTCTAAATAGTACTGGCGATTTCACATGAATAAATATTCACAAATACAAATTCTCCTATAAGATTATTTTGTTAAGAATGAAAACATAAATAAACAAATCACGCCTTTGAGTTTGTCATCAGAGGGAATCGGGAACGGCCGTTTCGTCCTTCTTTGGACTCATCAGCCCGATGCACCCTTCCAGGATGATAAACGGCGTGAAACAGAAATGGAAAGTGACTCCCTTCGCTCCCGAACAAAATAAACAACAATTAAAAGAAAGTTCTACATGAAAAAACCTTGGACCTAACCAATCGCAAGGTTCAAAAGGTATTTAAAAACCGAAACCAAAACGGCAATGTATAGCAAGAAATACATTTAACGTACAGGAAAAAATTTTAAGAATGAAAACCAAAGACTTGCACATAAATAAACAAATCAAGTCTTTGAATTTGTCAACAGAGGAAATAAGTAATGGCTGTGCACTTTATCATGGATATTTTAGCACTTTTTTTTTAATTGTTGTTCATTTTGTTCGAGTGTCACTTTCGGGAGCGAAGGTGACTTCCATTTATTTTTTTACGCCTTTTTGGTTTTGTTATCAAGGGAGGATGGATCGGGCTGATGAGTCCCAAAGAAGCGTGATTTATTTATATTTATATGCAGTCTTTGGTTTTCGTTCTTAATAATTTTTTCCTCCACGTTAAATTTATTTCATGTTCAGATTATCTTGTTCTTACACTGTATATAATGTTCAAAAGTTTAAAGTAAGTGAATTGATACTGTGTATTTAATAGTAATGATTTAACAGAATGGATTCCAGTTCTTTCAAAAGCTTCTTTGTTTCATCGACAATAAAATTTCATGTCTAAATAAAAGTGATGAAGTTTACTGGACTGACTCGCACCTATCCATTGGCAAGCGGGGACAATGTTTATAGAGGAGGAGTCTATTATAAGAATTCGAGGGGCGGAATGGAAATGAAAACAATCGTGCTTATTGAACCACAAATAAGCATCGTATCAAATTTTAAGAATTCACCCCACTACTTTAGTGAGGGATTTCGTGGGTCATTTTTGACTGATGGCAGGTTGAGATCAAATTTAATGCCCTTTGTTTTAAGCTGGATCATAAATAAAGAATGTAACAAAGGTTATGGAAATCCCTTCCTGTCATGTAAACGTGATGCGCATACAAAGAGACAAAAGTGGTAAAGACTTTGCATGCCCAGTCAATTAACCATGAAGTTTTCTAGACATTTTTGTAACAAAGAACAGAATATTAATTAGTTTTATATTAAGCTGATTATTTTCATAAGATCTTTAAATTATTATATCTTTTCTATAAGTATTTAGATGATATTAGATATTCAGTTTTCTATATCTTTTCCCAATTACCTTTCGTTTCACATTGACGAACATGTCTGATAAACGAAATGGAGCCCGTTTATTGTAATAATGACAGAACCTAAATTACTGGATGAATAATTAGTTCATGTAGAGAATGTAGCAAGAAAAGACGTATTGTAGATATAAAGAAAAAATATTAGAGAAATTTAATAACCTTACAAAGCTTCATTACCCGTAATTATCTGTTTAGGCAAATGAAATTATATAAAATTTGACATGTAATAAAGTTTTGTATCTCTAATAGGAAACTTCTACTTTAAAATAATGAACAACTAAATTAAATAAGTAAACTTTAAAGTTGAATAGGAACAAATAAACTAAACGAAAATAAAATTAAACAGAATCCTATTGATATTTTGACAGATTTTTCAAAAAGGTGAATTGTCATCTACGGAAAGAACTGTCAACACTTCTTTTTTTTTCCCCATCACGATGACTTTCAAACGGGTGACAAATTTCCAGACTTTGTTCTTTGACTTTACGCCCTAAGAAACCAAAACCCATTCATCTTGATTTACAAGTTTTTGACAGTACGTGCTTCGAATTTATATAGCCATTCTTTATTCTATATCTGTAAAATAAGAACAAATACTTTTGATACGTCTTGTTTAATTCAGTTTTTTTAACGTAATTTAGAAAAATTGAAAATTCTGAAATGTAAATTATACTTTGCTTACTTTTTCAAATGTATTCAGAGAATTCTTTTTTGTCAAATGGTTAAAATATCATTAAAGTGGAACGTCAGCAGAATCTCTCCTCCGTCGCTTTTAACTTTTCATAAAATGGTAATGATGCTCTTATCGCACAACTTTGTCTCAGGTCTTTGGTATTTGACATTTTGAGTAATGGAAATGACATTACAAAAAAAAAGGTACACATAATGTTTTTCTAGTACAGATTAAAACCATTTGACTTAAATTACACTTTTTTAAATTGAGTTTATATACATTTTAAAAAAAATTGTAAAATGTCTATATTTAAATACAATATTGAATTGAATTTAAGTACTGCATTCTATTTCTTTGATTATTTGTCATTATTAATTACTACATTTGTTTGCTAATGATAATTTCATCAAAATAAAAAGAAACAGAATTGAAAACACGCAGTTTTGTTTAATATTTTATTTTATAGACTTCAGTTTTATCTAATTACGGCACTATAATTGTAAATGTTTAAATTCAAGAAAAAAAAATGATTTAGTAAGTGAAATAAAGCACAATTTACTTCTATAAAAAAAAAGAGATGCAAAACTTGCTTTAAATGTCAAATTTTATGTAATTTCATTTGCCAAAAAATATAAATATGGGTAAGGATGCTTTGTAAGGTTATTGAATTTCCATAATTTTTTTCTTTATATCTATAATATGTCTGTTCTTTATTCTTCTTCAAAATATTTAAAATGAAATTCAAATAATAGAACCAGTGCACAATAAACAAATGGAGATAATTATTAGATATTTGAATCTACATAGTTGATTTAAATGATTTGTATAAAAATTAAATTTTCAACTACGTACATTCAAATATTTACATCTAGGATTTATCTCCATTTAAATCACTGATATGCTTAATGTTTAGTAGATATTTAGGAGTCAGATATTGGAGACGATATATCTTTAATCGTATCAAACCACGCGCTAATTAATAGATTAATATCTAATTTTTTAGACATAGAGAGAAATCAATTTATTTGAATTCAAAATTAATTAGCTTTTTTTTTTGCCATGCTAATTGAAGCATTTGAAATGTGGATATGGAGAAGAATGGAGCATGTGAAATGGAGCATGACAGACAAAATAAGAAATGAAGCTGTGCTAGAAAGAGTGGGTGAAGAAAGAATAATGTTGAAACTGATCAGGAAGAGAAAAAGAAACTGGTTGGGTCACTGGCTGAGAAGAAACTCCCTAATGAAGGATGCACTGGAAGGAATGGTGAACGGTAAAAAAGTTCGAGGCAGAAGAAGATTTAAGATGATCGACAACATTATGGTAAATGGATCTTATGTGGAGACGAAGAGGAAGGCAGAAAATAGGAAAGATTGGAGAATGCTGGGTTTGCAGTGAAGGACCTGCCCTTAGCAGAGAACTATGTATGTATGTATGTATGTAATTGCAAAGATCCACATGGAAAATATTTCAAATGTCTAAATAGGTCGTATAAACTCCTTAACGGTGCATACTGGGCTCATGACGATCCATCTAGCGGTTTAAAGGTTATTGGGGAAGGGAAAGACACATACACATACAGACGGAATGGATTGACGAATTATTTCTAGAAAATTAGTTTATATTCTTATATTTAATAGCTGTTATAAAATAAGACTAAAACTCCAATTTTCGAATAATATTATTTGGGAATAATAAAACAATCAAAAATCGTAAATTAAATTAATAGAGTTTAGAAACAAATGTTTAAAGATAATAAAGGCAAAATTTCAATTTAAATAACTGAATTACGATAAATAAAAAACAGCCAAGACGTAAACTTAAAAACACACACTCACACACACGCATACATCCACAACCTTTTCTCACAAACTGCTGCCGGCGTTGAATGCCTGAAATGTCGCGCAAATGTCGACCATCTAACAATTCGTTCTCCCTGAAATGTGCTCAGCTGGCGATATGGTCGGCAAATCTGTGGCTTTGGCAGTTTGTAAAGTTTCGCTTCCTCCCAGTTTGATACGTCAAGAATTTTCGCAGAAACAAACGATTGTAATTATTATGATTAAGTAACAGTAATGCCATAGTTGTGATATTACGTAATAATGTAGTTGTTTTATGCTGCAGCCTCATTAAACTTAAATTTAACCCATAAATTAAAAATGACAACTACATTGAAGAACACTGTTCTTTATATTATAATGTATTGAATATACTGTATATCCTTGAAATAAATCTTCCAATGTCGCTACTAAATAAATAAATTAAAGGATTTTCAAAATCATTGATACAAAAAAAAAAGAAAAGATCATGTATTTCCTTCTTTTATAAACGTTTCTATAAAACATAAAAAGTTATTCTTGTAATATTCATCAGTACTTATACTTTTTTGCAGAAAATTCGATATTTGATAGAAATAACTTCATAGATATTTTAAAGAACTGCTCTCAATAAGTAACTGCAGTTATTTTTAGAAAAAAAGATGCTTCTAGCTTTCGAATGGTGAAGTTACCAATATTTGAAACACAATTCTTCGATACGAATATTGGAACCAGTATTGATCTGGAACAAGCTTTTGCTAATTTGGACCTTCAGGCGTTGGAAGAGATCGCATCTTTCCTATCAGTGTTTCGTAATTTATAAAAAGAGCAACGATAGGACTTAATCGAATTTTTTGATACTTCGAATTTTTTTAATTTTTTCACCAAGTTCTGTTACTTTAAATCTTCTGAATCTGTTCTCATTCAAAACAAAATAGGAAGGAAGAGTGTCTTAAGTCTCCTTCAGCCTTGGCTCTAGGCAGTTCATTTACTCTTAAACTAACTTTGGAAATCAACCATATAAAGTAGAACCTCATTACATAATCATAAAATCAATATTACTTAAATACTTAAAAAGTATTAAACTATCTTAGGTATGGGTTTTTAAAAGACTCAAATTGAGTTGAGTTTTTGTGAAATTAACAAATAAACAAAAAAAATATTTATACCTACGATGAACATAGTCTGTAGATAAAATGGAAACTATGCAAGTACAGTGAAAACTCGATTAACCGTCACTCTCTGTTATCCGTCATCATTCGCAAAACCTATTTCTCCATAATATACGGGACATTGCCACGAAAAAAGCTCGAGAATCAAAGAAACAGAAGAAGATTACTAATTACAGCTTTAACATATAAACCTTATGATCTATTACTGTTTTATGTTGCTATTATTATTATTATTATTATTATTTGTTTGGTGCTTGACGATATCTATTTGTTACCAATAGATTTTTCTTTGTATTAATTTATTGTTTGCCTTTCGTCCCAAACTAGAATTAAAATTTCGTTACTGTACCATGTCTACTGCGAAATTTCTATTATCCGTCTATTCGGTTAACCGTCACAGTCCCGGTCTCGACGGTGATGGTTAATCGAGTTTTCACTGAATTTATTTTTTTCGTTATTCTATTTACTTAAAATTATTATGTCATTATAAAATAAATAGGTTGAAGATTGGATATTATTAAGCTTTGCAGCAAATATTTTGAAACATCATTTTTTCTACACCAATGCTGGGAATATGCTATGTAATAACCAAATAGTTGCCAAATCTTTTAGCAGTTCAGACCTGACAAGGATCTTGAAAATGAACTTCACCCTCATAAAAGCAGAATACTTAAATTGAAACCACAATTGGACAACTGTCAGTTTTAAATAACCAATTCATTTTGAAAATTATTTAAAACTAAACGGCGTAAAACGGACAAAATTTTGAAGGACAAAAATAAGATATCTCTCCGTACAATTAAAAAAATAAGCCAATAATTGTTTGGTCTGCACTTTTTCGGAAACAATCTTTCTAAGTAATTTCTGCAAAGCCAATGCTTCTGGCTTACCTTGAACAACTCCTTCTTTCTACTCTTGCTTCTGTTCCCTGGATTAGACGATATGTAATAAAATTATTGACCAGGCTTCTGGTTCCGCCACAATCAATTGTAATCAATGTAATTCAATTAGAAACCATTTTATATTCTCGCCTAAACTAATGACTAAAATTATTAAACATGACGATTTTGTCCTAATCACATTATTCTAATTCATAATTCACATTGAATTATTATAGTTATAATATTTCTTATTTTATTATATAATTTTATAATATAATATGCTTTCTTAAAAAATAATGAATGAATAAATAATGTTCTCTGAAGTTAGGTTTAGGTAGCAATTACCAATAAATTTGAAGAAAAAGAATTTGTAATTATTTAGGATTAACGTATTTAAAAAAAAAATATTTTTTTTGAAGAATTCATTGAATTTATAGTTTTCTGCTTATATTTATTTTTAAATCTGCTTCAATATTTCCAGAAGATATAATATATTTTCATTTTTTTATAATATTGAAAAGTGAGTTCCTTGTAAGTTAATCAAATTTTCTAAATATGAAAAGATTTGCGGTTTTGTATTTCATTTAATTCTTCCAATTCCTGTTTTTCTTCTGTCAAATCTTAAACAGGAAAGGCATGGCTTTTTTTTCAATCATTGCAACTGCATGAAAGAAAGACAGTTCCATTTTATGGAACGGAAATGTATTTTTCTTTGGTGATTGATGCTCCAGGACACTCCATATGAAGAGTGACAATCTACTTCCGATACCAAAGAAGCAATTTGTGGAAAAATAGACAATGCACTAGCATTGTTTTCCTTTTTCATATAAAAACACTAAAGAAACTTTAGACGTTAAAGGAACTGTTGCTAAGCTTTATGTGCAGTTGCTAGTTTATTAACATATAAGACAAAAACATTGGAATGATATTGGTCATTTTATGTAACGACAATAATTTGAATTATAAAACATGATGCAGTTGAAGTACTAATTATCGGGTGATATATCCAATTAGTTGTGAAAAACAAAAGTTGGTAAAAGAAAACGTCTATATAATTTGTATTTCTTGATAGTATAACTGCATTTTTGGAGATTAATTTCGAACTCAATTTTTGTAGATGTCAAAAGGTAGATAATTTTGATTATGTTTATTGGTCTGGATATCTTATCTTGTTCGCATCCAAGAGAATACATTTGGGAGTAGCTGGAATAACAAATTACAGTTCTATTTATTCGGCCGTCTTCGTTGTTTCGCTTAGAACTTTATTGAAAGGATGAATGAATCACAAATCCAGCTTCGAAGGTCATGAACCAATTGCAATTTTTACTTGAATCTAACTGATGCCATTCCGAGCAATGTAAACAGTTCTTTTCCTGAATAATAAATAGAATATGTAAATGTTAGGATTGCAATGATACCAGCAGATCAAAAGAATCCTCGGTTTTCTTATGCAAGAGAAATCTTTACTTCAAACTAAAATACTGGCTATTAAAGTAATGAATAACTTATCAAAAAAAACCATATTAGTAGTTATTAATTAGTAATTTCAGATTTTGACATAATTAAGACATATTGATTACAATTTCAATAGAATTCTAATAATAAATTTCAACATTTTAAAAGTTGACGTTTTAATATTAATAATTAATTAATTTTAATTTATTTTGAAATTTTAATGTCAACTGTGGGTCCAACCGAGGGAAAAGAAGACACAAAATCATTATAGCTTAGAATACAAAATAGCAAAGAATGGCACATAATTTGCAAGAAATTTCTGTAGATAGGGATTCGTTCAGGTTTCTGCAAATTACTCCTTTCCTTGATATAATGATGTTACCATCTTCCAAACTACCACTGTCGCCCTACCAGTGCCATTTTTCTTTATTAATGCGATTGATGTCATTCATTAAATTAACATTCATCATCTTCCGGAAAACAGATCACAAATTAACTTCGTTAATTCAGCTAAGAATCTTAATTTAAACTGGGTTTTCAAAATTGATATGTTTACGTTAATTAATTATTGAAATACAGTAAGAATAAGTAAGAGTAAGAATACAGTTTTGCAATATTAAAAATTAATTTATTATGTTAATAGTCTTAACCGTGTTATAAATATTAAAAGCTGAAATTCCTTTGGAAACTAATGTTATACTTTTACCCACAATCTTAAATTTATCTGCACTTAAAATAGTATTATATATTATAAAAACGTTATTCTGTCTGTCATTCTGTCATAAGACTAAGTTTTTCCAATTTTAAAACAAACTATATCAGGTAGATTAATCATGCAAATGGATAAAATGTAGATCTTTTTAAGACAAGCAAAATGCTACAGAAATCTTTCGAAAAAAATTTTTGATTTCCAAGATGGCACCTTTTAAAGGGTCAAATTTTGACTTTTTCTTAATTTAAAGGAAAAGTATAAAAATTGAAAGAGAACATTATATTGAGAAAAAGGTTGGTATTTGAAAGTTCTATCGAACGATATATCAGTCATTCACAAACGTTTCTGCGTTTGCAAGATACATGCAAAAATGTGTGTATGGTGCAACCCCAGGTGTGTGGCGCCAACCCGCAATACACCTGAGTTAAGCGGAGAAGGTCACAACGGGCTGGGAAGTCATAAATTCTCCGATCTCAATATTAATTTGCTAAATAAATAATTTTTTTTTTATTGCTACATATGGAAGGGTTCCGGAGCGAAGCGACTGTACCAGGCTATTTATTTTTTTATAAAACTTGGAAAATTAAACGAAATGTAACATTCTTCTAGATACAAATGCCCTTAGCTTCAATGAAATGTAATTAAAGATGTACTTTGCCGACTATCAATCCAAAGATATCAGAAGTCTAATCATATTATATAAGAAAATAAATAACATAGAACTAAAAATAATAAAAAAAAAAACAGATATTTTCATGGGGGAAAATGTTTATTAAATTTAACCCTTTAAGTGCTTCGTAACATTTTTGTTACATTTTTGAAAAGAGAAAAAAAATTCTTGTAAAAAATCATATATTGGTATTATGCAACTATTATTATATAAAAGGATTTTACAGCACAAAAAACGAAACCAACAAATCGGCTTTCATAGAACACTTACAAAATTTTCTGAATCATGAAATTAATTGTAATCAGATTAAAATTTTAAATAAAGAGATCAATACTAAAAACTACAAATAAAGCTTCTTTATACATTCAAAAATTTAATGAATTTAATTTAAACTTTTTTTTCTGCATCTGTTTTGTAAATGGGTGGATTTAACTAATTTTAGAGTGCTGAATTAACTGGTAAAATCAGTTTTTCTCTATCACGGCACATTTCCAAGATACACAGCAGAATCAAAAACAGTACTGGCCAACATTGACAGAATTAAAACAAACAAGAAATACGTATTCAGAACTTTAGAACTCAATATTATTTTATATGTATATATGGATATAATGCCAATAGAAGGTCTAAATTAGTTCACAACATATTTTGAACTTTAATCTTCTGTGGTATTCGAAAAATAAGTCAACGATGCTCTTCTTTTTGTTTGCGGTTCCATCACTCTCCCTAACAAGAGCCCAGCAGTACTCGCCTATCATCGAAGAGTTCCGGTGACCTTGATAACAGTGTTCCATCAATGTGTAAGGATGTCTTAGTGAAAGAGTTCACCTTCTCATAGCTTACATCTCCCAAATTTTCCGGGAAGAAATCAAGGTGGAAATGTAAAATGTGAATTTTAAGCGACATTCTACACCCGATGTTCTTATAACTGTCCAACAGATCATTCACAATGGAAACATAGTTATCCTCTTTTCTTGCCCAAAAAGCCCTTCACTTTTGATTTGAAAGAGGACCAAGCAGCTAATTCGATATTTGTGAGTTTGATATAAAGTTTGGATCTTTCGACAATTTTCTTATTTGTGGTCCAACAAATATACCATCTTTCACTCAATATGGTTCACTTAATTTGGGAAACTTTTCTTTCAAATGATTGAAGGCCTGACCTCCTTTATCCAGAGCTTTTACAAAATTCTTCATAAGACCCAACTTGACATGAAGTGGAGGCCAAATGATTTTATGGGGCTCTACCAATGCAATGGAGTGTTTTTCCTGTCCAGTAATATATGATTTCTTAACGGCCAGTCCTTGACTGCATAATGGCTCTTGGTGTCAAGGCTGTACCATAGGCACAAAAAACAGTATCTCGTGAATTAAAGATCTAAACAAAAGAACAGTAAACAGCGAAATACTGAAAGTAAACAATAAAAAAAATCCTTAAAAACTCAAAAATCTTATGTGCTAAAACGTTTTGAAAGGTCGATTCGGATTCTACACACCAAAATACATACCAATTGATATATCCCATCCCAGATGCAAAATGGCTGTTGACTAGTGTAATTTATTAAATCGAAAACATGAAATTTCTGTGTTAACTAATATATTTAATGTTGAGTGATTGAGTTTTATTTTTTTCTGGTTGGTTTTTTAATGTATTAATGTATTATTAATATTGTAATTTATTGTTAAAATTTTTGGTATGTGATAGTGATATCACGTTTCTTGTTCATAGTTTAAATGTTCTACTTTTCCTTTATTAATTTTTCGATTTACTATACTCTTTTGAAAATGCAACAAAGGAAGGTATGTCTAGTCATTGCTAATTTTGGAAAATGTAGGGAAGTTTATTCTTTCTATATATTTTCGTTTTATTTTTTATTATTTATTAAATATATCGTGAGAAAATCCTTGGGTTACAAGGAAGAAATACTGGTAAAGATGTTGTTTGGTGATTTATTTTAATATAAGATTATTAATATTATGTAAAGAGTTAACTTAATAGACATTTTTTCCCATGAAAATATCTAAAATGTTTAAATTATATGATAGGATTTTTCAGTATTTAACTTAGAACTTAAAAGGACAAGGATAGAAGGGAATTAAAATATACAAAAAGAGTTGTATACTTACAGTGGGAAATCTGGAACTGTATAATGCAATAAATTAAACAATACTAAGAAAGAGTTATCAGTATTACGGATAATTTAAAAAATAATAATAAAGAAAATATATGATTAAGGAAGAGGATGAAATATAAATTTGTCGTTGCATATCTAGTTAGTATAAAAAATTATAACTTTGTTTTTTTACTGTGTAGAAAAAGCGACTGCTAGCAGATGTATTCTTGATATAAATAAAAGAAATCCCAAATTAATATTTTATAGATATTCAGATAAATTTATGTTATTAAAAATAAAGAACTACAGTGAATTTTAACTCAACTTGAAAAAAATAGTAATAGTCCTAACAAGCATTAATTACATTGTAGTTCATGCAAGATATTTGTAAGTTGAGTGCATAACTTTTTCTTGATGTCGTTACCGTTCAAAGTATACCACATTTTCTGGTCTTTCCATGAATTTTCACGCAAACTTTGAACTAGCACTAAATGCTAATATATAAAATTTGTGAGACAGTTAAATAAAACATCAGTTTTTAATAATTTTAAACAATATTCAATATTTTAGAGAGATTAGAATGTGTATATAAAATTAGAATTTGTGTATAAATATGAATTTGTACAAAATTATTACTTTCCAAATTCTTCTTCATCTTAGTATTTTGTTCAATCTTGTTTGTCAGATTGTTTCATTCAATAAACACCAAACATGGAGTTCTTTTACATAGAATTGAGATCAAATTTGAATTTCAGACAAGATTTCATCACTACCTAATCCCTTATGTTAAAATGCTTTGCTGCATTTCTAATCATTTTCGAGATTGGAATTAATGAAAATTTTAATTTTTAATTCATTCTATTTATTTTCATAGATATTGTACTCAAGATTCGTATTTGACTCATATTTGAGTCTTTGAAATTAATAAGTGACTAATTAAAAAGTTATTATCATTCACTCATTTTTTTTTTCAATTTTCATGCAATGGAGACATGAAAATTCATTTTAATTCTCTTTTATTACTGGCTGAAACAGATTTCTGAGCTTACAGTAGATTTTCCTAAACTCAGTCAATATTGGTGAATTGAGCATTTGTTGATTCGTCTGAATTTATTGAAAAACAATTCTCAAGGCTTAAATCGTTCTCAATTAATTGTTGCTTAAATGGAATGTCTGAACTTTTATTCATGATAGGCAAAGTTAATTGAAAGATAAGTGAATAAGTTAATTAAGTTCTCTACAACCGCAAAGATTTCTTGGACTTCCTCATTCTTCTGGGAATTAAAAAAGCAATACTTAAGCTTTGTTGATTAATGATGATGAATAAAGATATTAGTGATGCTTTCATTCTCCTTAATGTTGTTTACCACGATATTGATATTTGAATTAAAAGCTTTTGTGGTTCTTCCCGAATCGCTCCATTCTTTGTGGTTCTTTCAAGTCTCTTGTTTGTTGAGAAGCCTTTGAAGATCATTCATGAACTAAAAGACGAAAATTAATCGGAATCTGCCAAATTAGAGGAGGAAACGATTCAAGTAATTCAAAAATTAGACGTTTGTAATATTTATATTGTAATTAGTTAATGTAAACGTAATAAAAATTTAACCAAAAAACTAGCTGTAAGTATTTTTTTAAATATAAACAAGAAGTTATTTTCTTCTCGATTTCTGAATGCATAAAAAATTAGAAATTCATATATAAAGAAATTCTATGAGAAAAGAAAAAAAAAAATCATTTCAATTATTATTTAACTATGAAATACCAAAGTGAGTACATACTTGCTTTATTTTATTAAGAACTGGCCAAATACAAAAATTGATCTTAAGTCCTTAGAATTATTTTTATAAGATTAAAAATGAGTCAGACAAACACAGAAGAAAGTTCTAAAAATATAATAAAATCATTTTAAAATACATTAAAATCAATGGCCGTGAGCTTTCGGAGTCCTTGAACGGCTCCCTTGTTTGACAAAGAGGATTGACGAGGGAGCCGTTGAAGCACTCCGAAAGCTCTCGACCATTATAAGTTAAATTTCTTCTTAACTGGAATGATTTTTAAGAGTTATTCAAGATTTTAAGTTTTAGTTTAAGAAAAAAAGGCATTTCAAAAACTTTCTTGTTTTCCTATTCTTATTAACTTTCTAGTTTATTAAGGTTTTTTTGTTTTTTTTATTCCAGAATTCTTCAATACAAAATGGAAAATCTTCTGATATATCATATATAAAATAAAAAATAATGTTGCTTATTTCTGAAAATTTTATTGTCAAAGATAGATAATTTCCATTTCATAATATTCATTTATCTGTATTTATACAGAATAATAATTAAAGGAAATGTTTAATATATATATATATTAAAATGCTGTTATATAAGCATAAATAAATAGTACCTGTTCAGTTTTTCAATATTTTTATGAGGTTTTTTAGCAACTCATTTGGAAGCTATTGTGCTACCGACCAAAATCAGTAGCTATTGCGTTTGTCCTGTCCGTCCGACCGTCCGTCCACCCTAAAAACTCGCGAACGGAAGGTCGACTCGACAAACGGACTTCACAATCGTGTTCAGAGGCCAAACATCGTAGGAATGAGGCATTTTCAGGTGCCAACCTCCACCCCCCATGTTCGAGATATTTCGCTTGATGTCATTGTCCCCTCCAGCCCCTACCTAAAACTCCCGAACGAAAGGTCGGATCGACAAACGGACTTCACAATCGTGTTCAGAGGCCAAATACCGCAGGAATGAGGCATTTTCAGGTGCCAACCTCCATACCCCATGTTCGAGATATTTCGCTTGATCTCATTGTCCCCTCCAGCCCCTACCTAAAATTCCCGAACGACAAACGGATCGACAAACGGACTTCACTATCGTGTTCAGAGAGCCAAGCAACTTAAGAATAGGGTATTTTCAGAGTAATAGTACCCACCCCCTCATGTTCGAGATTTTTGTTATCATTGTTTGCATTGGATTTCCTCTATTAACTTAAATGTTAGAAATGCAAACATCGCATTTCAGTTGTCATTGGTAGCTTGATGCTCAAGGTCTCCGACTCAAAAACTGAAGGGGGTTGCGGTTTGAAACCGTCTACATATTTTTTTTCCTCTTCTTTTTTATTTTCTCAATGTCCACGTGAGGATTTTTTTTCTTTTCTTATTTTCCTAACTTTTTTTTTCTATTTTTTTTTAATTTTTAACAACGCACCTTATTGGAGAAAGATCTAGCGATCTTGTCGATCTTGCCAGGGTAACATGTTAACATCTCGAAGAGCATGTAAGGTTCCAGGTGCGGTATGGTGACGAGCATTATCCTTTTAAAACAGCCCTCCCTCTCTTGAATACCGTTCATGAACCGCAGATTCAACGGATTGAGTCTCCATTCTGATGTTTTGCCTTCATGGTGTTAGGGGGAACTATCGGAGATGGGGAGGGAGCTATTATCATACGAAATCCTTCCCCATATCATAATGTCTAGGATCGGTACGTATGTCGTCGACGACGGTTGCAGCTTGCCAACAACCATTCACAAGACCTACTCCTGACCTATGTACGTCCATCACTGGTCTCGGCAGCAACGGCTCTCGTCCCTCTGCCAACCAATGATCTCTTACGCAACATCACTGAAGACGAAGTAAATGGCGGGCAAGAGTGAATGGCAAACACGTCACTGGATGCCTGGAGCGCAGTAGACGATTCACAACAATTTTTGTAGTGACGTTGAGTCTCAGTGCCGTTGGAAATTCTGCTGTAGATGCTCAGCGATCCGCCAGGGCTATCTGCGAATGCATCGATCTTCTTTCTCTGGAGTGGACTGGGAGGGCCCGGATCTCGGTCTTCTGGTATCAGTGTCTCCCCGCGACCACTGCAGCCAACGCAACGCCTGTATAACGGTGGAAACGTCTCGACTCATTCTTGCTGCGATCTCACAAAATGAAATCCATCCCAATCCAAAATGAAATCTGGAAGACTTATCCACACGGTCTCGTTCAAAGTGAGTGCATTTCTTTATCTCCTTTGTGGAATTCTGTATAGGCACCTGTTCGCACAGTGACAGAAACAGCTCACACATGTCTAACGGAAAATTCCATGAGACATTCACCTTAGAGCTGCACGCGCATCATGATAGTTGTGACATTAAAACTGGTATCAACGTAATAACTCCCTGTAGACAAAAATTCTGTTTAATTTTCATTCAGTTAGCTTAAATCCGTCTTGACGATGGGAGTTCCATTTCCATCAGTGTATTAAATTAGACATCGTTTTTGGGAACTGAGAATGCAGTGCAGGGGAGGGATCAATTTGCGGAATTGAACAGGGAACTAAATTTATCTTGTTCGTACTATGTGTTGTAACGTACTAACTTTTAAAGAAATCAGCATAGCAAATTTAAGGGAATACTTTTGAGGAAAAGGGAGGCACAGAGGCCAAAATGATGCACCTACGTTTTAAGTTGTACTATAAATAAACTACATGTCAAATTTTATAGAAATTCGTCTAACCGTTTTTAATGTGATTTGATGGTTAAAAATATTTTAAAGGATCAAACAGAAAAGAAAAATATACAAATGGAATGTCTTATGTTCAGTCAGCAAAGTAGACTGAAAAAAAAAGTAAAACTTACCTAAGAAAACAGTGAGTTGAACTAAACAAGAAAGTATTTAGTAATTAGATTTTTAGGACCTACAGGTTTGATCTAATATTTGTAACATACTACAGTATGCATCGGAAATGAAACAAGTTAGAAAAAAAAATTAATGTAATTTTTAGTCGAAATATCCGTCCATCACGATTCCTCAAAAACAGTACATCTCAGAAAGCTGAAATTTCAGTGATAGAAAAATATTTGTAAAAGAAAATCATTAATTTATTTTGCAAATAGAACTGATAGATAGTGCAAGTAGTGTCAAAAAAGATAATCCATAATCCATAATCGAAATCTATTCATTAAACTCGATCATTAATTTTACTGGTAGGAAAACAAAATTACATCTGTTGTTACAAGCAAAACTAAATCCAATAGGTTTACAGTTAAGCTATAAATTGTATACTGAACTGAATATAGACCTTTTTTATAATAAGCTTTTATGGCTTTATTTTGAGCTTTTATCTTAGAAATAGTGGTTTGTTTGGTAAATAAAATTAAATGCACTACTATTTATAAAAAGTGGCGTTTTTTTCTTAAATTTAATATCAACTCGGGATGGTGTAATTTTTTTCCAATGCCTCTTCCATGATCTTGGCACTTACACCTTTGGACTAAAGAAGCGGCAGAAAATGCGAAATATTTAACCAAAGAATCGTTGCGTCGCGTAATAACACAGGCAGTATTTCCCATTATACCCTCGAAACAGACGAAACACTGAAGAAGAAAGTCACATCCATGCTGGCGCAGGAATTGTAATCCCTTTTCAGACTTATTAGCCACTTGGCGAGCTGTACATGTAATTGTATTATTTCCTTGAATTAAAATATATTTCTTAGAAATACCAAAGTTTTAATATTCAAAACAGACAAGTCACTTTCTTTAACAAATAGTTTTGCTTTAAAATTGTGGCAAGTATTTTATTTTCATTAAATACGTTAACATCTGGAATTGGTAAGGATTAGCAAAGGTCTTTTAATGATATTTCAGTTAAGTCCTTCACTTACCAAATATTTCTTCTACCTCGATTGATTACAGATATTCTATTTTTCTATTCTATTTGTGTCTCCCTAAAGGGGTGAATTTTTCCAAAATTTATATTATTGAAAAAACTTTTGAAGAAGTTGTGATCGTCTAAACATGAAATCATAGTTGGGAGAAAGAAATGACCTTTATTTATTCTGCAAGTCCTTCTAGAAGTACCACAATTCTATAAGGAAATCGACTGCTCCAAGAAATTATCCGAGAATTCTGATCTTTGATGACGTCATTGCCTCCTTTGGCAAGAGTTAATAGAAAAACAAAAAGTTTTTTACAACTTATTTATTAGAATAATTATTAGAATTATTTGGTCTTTAAACTACTTAGTTTCTAATTTATATAACAGCGTGGAATTTAGCTTTTTGTTGATATTTCTCAGTTCATTTAATGAGTTGAATATGGGCACCTTTCGTCACACGACAAATGTCTTTAACATACCCCCATAAGAAGTCGCAAGGAGTTAGTTTCCAAGGCACGGGGTGGCCACGTCATCAACTGTTGATCGCAAGAACCCGTAAGGCCGCAGTTTCAGCAATCTTTCGTTTAGGTGCTGGCATACTGCAGTGTGAAAATGGGGTAGTGCACCGTCTTGCTGGAAAATTAATCCATCACTGTCGATCTCCAGCTGTGGCAACAGCTATTCAGTTAACATGTCGAGATACAGTATGTTTTCTCCTCTCCAGTGGCAGCCATATTGTCTACAACGCTACATTACGGTCAACAGCAGAAGTTATGTATCTAAAGGGGCATCATTCAACTCAACAGATCCATGCTACGAGTACTTCGCGTTGGCATGAAATTTGAGTACCGTGTTGACATTTGTAGTATGACGAAAGGCGCTCATATGCAATAGTTATGAGATCTGGTAAACAAACTTCCAAATTTGCTGTATCCGAATGTATAATTCGTTTATTAAAATATTAATTTTTACAGTGAATTTATGAAATCGTTCAAATCATTTGAACCTGTATATCAACATTAAAAACGATATAGTGAGTATAAGTTGTTTAAATGTTTTTAAACTGCAAACAATTATCGAGACAAAAAATAGTCACGACAAAAATTAGCCTAACAAGAATATTTTTGAAAGCCAATCAATTTCATTTTAATACAGATCAGAAAAAGAAAATTAATATCGAATTGCGTAAGTAATGTCGTTTGTGTTTTTTAAAGAAATTTTGTATTACACGTAAGTAATCCATTCGCAAAGTCTGTTCCTCGAACTTGGATTTTTCGAACATGCTAAAGCTTTTACATTACACCGAACCGAACAAGGTGGATGGGTGTGATAAAGTTCGGATGGTGCGACGTCACATAGTTTTGGAAGCCGTCTGTTTTAAGTTTAAAAAAATCTCAAAAAGTATTTCTTCAAACTAAAAGGATTTTTTTTTTCATTCTTAATCTGCTTAATCCTGCTTTTCTTATTTAATTTTTTCAAAAACGGAATTCCCCCATTGCTTACTTATTAATAAAATTAGTTATGAAACATATACCAATTAAAAATACTTTAAAATTTGAAGAAATCAAATAAAAAAAAACAGTACTGATGTAGAAACAAAAATAAATTTCCATTAAATAAAATTTATTAATTTATTAAATAAAGTTTATTAAAAAGCAAAACTTAAAGTTGAAAGATTCCACGACACACCGAGGAGGTCCAAAGTTTTGGCAATTAAAACTTCCAACAGAAATTTGGATTATCTGAACTAATGATCAACTCAACCTTCCTCTTCTCACCTTTAATCCGGAAATTTAATCCTCGGTTTACCTTAATTTAAAGAGAGTGTCGGGAATCTTAGAATTTATCAAAATGATAAACAATCAGGAAAAAGGCCTCTAACTTCACTGGAAATCCAATACTGCTTCGAGACTTGCTCTTAAGTTTTTGGATCGGCAAGAGAATTAATATTAAAACAATTTAACGTGCGGATAAGAATACAAACATATAACATACATATAACAAATAAGGAAGACTAATGATGCACTCTTTAAACATAAAAAAATTAAAAAGTTATTGGTATGTTTCAGATAGCTGTTAAAACGGTATCTGAAACAGGTCAATACTTTAATTTTTTTCCGATTTTTTAATTTTTTTTATGTTTTAGAGAGTGAGTTATTGGTTTTCATTATTTGTTTACTATTAGTATATTTGAAAGTTAGTAAAAAGAAGGCACTGCGATTACTGCCATCGTAATTCATATGAAGGTCACAGTGAAGTTTTCACAAAGTCAAATGATTTGACCCTATATTTCATCAACAATTTCCAAAGAGAAAGAGATCCAACAAAATATGAAGATCCAGCTATATATATATCTTTTCTCACAGATTTGTGCGCCTTCCATACACGTTTTTTTATGTTTTACTTCTTTTCCAGTAATAAAACGCGAACAGTTTTTATCATTTGGTAATTTGAATTTGAAGTTAAGCTAGCATTTCAGAGATATCTGAAACTAAACATCTAACTTGTAAGATCAACTGTATACCATGAGGAAGAAAATGTGATTATCTCATGTAAAGGATGTTATATAGCCGAAATAGTGAAATACTAAGATAGTTATAAGATTACCTTCCTCAGTTATTTAAAAAAAATGTGGAATCCAGATTGTAAAAGCGAAGTATACAGTCACACTCATGTCATTCCAAAAAAGTTTCTGCATTACAGATAACCTGACGTACTTCTGAATGCTAAACATTATGGAACAGAATGGTTAAATTTTTTAATATACGAATTTTGCTTTACTTTTTGCTTTGTTTTTTCCTGGAATTGCTGTTTCAAGAAGAAAATAAATTCAAAAGTGATGATTCTTTAAGATAACCGCTTTTGTAATTTCAGTTTTACTTCGAGAAGAAAAGCTGGATTGCATTGAGACACAGGAATTCCTCCACTGCGAATCAATGCTTCTAATCAAGGAACAGCTCCATTCTGCCGCAGGTGAATCTTACCAAATAGTGTAAGATTACAACTAGTGTGGAATTAAATTTCGCACAATGTTGAAGTGGGGAGACAAGGAAAAGGTGAATAATCCCCAGTGCAA
Source organism: Thereuonema tuberculata (assembly GCA_023159025.1). NCBI lineage: Eukaryota > Metazoa > Arthropoda > Chilopoda > Scutigeromorpha > Scutigeridae > Thereuonema > Thereuonema tuberculata. The sequence goes on from JAFIDM010002131.1 coordinate 33,885,313, forward strand.
CCGAGACAAGACTTCTTCTTCCAGAGAGACTCTAATTTTTAATTTATTTTGACAATTCTTTTCAATAGGAATTGTCAGAACTAAATGTCATCAACGAGAGAACTCGGAAATACTAAAGCTGAGAATGCGAAGTTACCTTTAAGAATCATTCCGAAGCTCCGTGAAGTTTAGTAAAAAGAGATTAAGTAAGAACGGAAGGAGATTTTGAAACCTTAAGATGTAATTATACGGAAGAATTAGTGCCACTTTAATAATTTAGCTATAGAAGATAAGGATGAATTGGTTGAAAAAAGACTGAATGAATGTAATTAAGATTTGTTTAATCTTAAAGATTTAATAATCTGAGATTAGAAAAATTTACCCTAAGTTATAATTCAAAATCGAAAAAAAGGATTCTTTTGGATTAAAAACAGTAAGTTGTTCAGTTAGGGTTGAACTAAGAATTAAGATAATTATAATTTTTTGACAGATATACAGACAATTCAATAAACCAACTCAAAGATGGGGAAACATCTCAATCCTCACAATACAAAGAGTAGGAAACTAAATGCACAATTGTTAAGGAAAAAGTAACCTGGTAAAGATCAACATCCTCTACTGCAGCCGAATCGAATAATGGAAGCTTCAATTACTAAAATAATCTGACTATGATAATAACAGCAACAATTATATCGATATTATAATTTGGTACGGTGCATATTAGTCTACCTAAAAATATTGATGTAATTCAGTTCGTTCCTTCCATCCTCAAAGTGTTTCCCGAAATCTCTCTTTAAATGGTTGAATTGATTTCTTTAACTCTTTCAGGCACGGGATTTATCGAATAAAAAATTTTCTACTTGCACAGAGTGATTTTTTGTTTTTATTGAAAAAAACTGATGTTTTACAATTGAAATCCTTTACAAAATACCAAAAAAAATACAATTTTAATTAGAATTTTCCAGAATATGAATTTTCCAGGCGGTACAAACTTTGGCTTGGCGTGCATAGTGAGAAAACAAACAACCTGAGTGGTACAAAGTATGTGCCACCATGCATCAACAACACATTTTATTGTGGTACAACATTTGTACCACCGTGCTTGAAAGAGTTAAAGTTTGGTACTTTGCTGATTTGTAGCCCAACATAAAATATGAACATAGTTTATTCGCTGAGTTTGTTCTTATTTATAGAATTAATCTAAACTTCAGTACGGTGTTTAAAAGCTCCTCAGCTAAGGTTTGTGATGTGGCTGTATGGTACGTAATAGCCATGCGCACAAGATGTCTGTCCTCTTGTTCGGTGATGTGACGGAGGCCGTTGAAATCTTTCACGTCGGTGAATTCGTCCCTCTTGATCCACCGATTCCATAATCGCAGAACTGTGGCCGCGTTTCGTCCAACACGAGCACCAATTTCTCGGAAGGATAATCCGCAGTCTCGATCTGCCGTGATTCTCCCACGATTACAGTCGCAAACCTATTGGTACAGCTGCCATATTCTTCGACCAGGCATACTGAAGCCGTCTGTGCACAAGAATGGCGAGCAAACATAATTCCAATACTACACAGCGGCTGTCTGTTCTCTTCTCTTCCAGGGTTCGTTACTGGCTCACATTATTTGTATAATGTGCTGCACTGCTAATCATTTACATGTGGTCCCATGATCTATTCATCAAGCAAATTTCGGGTCGATCGGATGCGTCCTTCCTGGTGTTGCATTTTTAATAGCCAGCAGTGTATTAAGATTTGGAAAGTTTCTACTTTTGACTTCTACTTTCTAAAGTATTATTTATTTCAATTTTAACGAGGGATATCTGTTTAATACTAGAACGAATATCTTATCGTGCATATATGAATACATTAAAACTTCATCACGAAGTCATCGGACTTGTCACTTGAGACGAGGCTATTGTAAATCTTGGAAGATATGTAATTATAAATTGATATATGATATTAATTAATATTGTTTGGGCTGACTTTGAGAACTGATTTGCAAAACTCCACGACTAGATGTCTAGAACGGGTCTATGATTAATAGATTAGCAAAATGATTGATAAGTAAGTTAATTGGCGGTCGATCGATGAACTGCGAAAAACGATAAACAGATTTAGAGCCTCGATGAAAGGGAATGTTATTGAAAGAGGAAGTTAACGAAGAAGAAGAGATTAATTGCTGTTAAAGCCAGTCATGGAAATTGGATCAAATAAAAGAGACGATAATCTATGTTCTTGAATCTTTAAAATAAGTGGCTGTGATTCACATTACTTTTTTTTTTACTTATAGTTCTTTCTTATACATAAAAAGAAATTATAACTTAATCTCAGATTCTCATTTCTATCTTTTGTATCCTCTCAAGAAAAAAAATATTGCATAGTTGAGCCTCCCTTATTTTGAATTTTTCCAAATTTTGGAATTTGGCAAGGTGATGTTTTGAAAGTGGTTTTTACTTTCATAAACATTTTTTTATTTAACATAAGGAATATGAATACAAATGATACAAACAAAGATTATAAATTTATTTATTTATTTGGCTATTTTTTTTATTTAGGGTTAACAAAAAGGAATACCATTGATTCTCCGTTGCTAATAAAGCCCGAGAAATTCCTCGGATTTTATTATCCCAGGCAATTAGCATCAGTTTATCTTTCTAATATTTCTTAGGTGACCAATGTATCTCTTAGCGTAAGAAGAATGATTGTGCAGCTAGACAACATCTTGAAAAGTTCCAGATTTCGAAATATTACAGATTTCGGAATTCTTGATTAGGGTTGCTCAACAGTAACTATTTTTACTTCAATTGATAGAAGTTAAATTGACTGAAAATGTGAAGTTTACTATTTAACTTCATCATTTATTATTCTCGTTATCAATTTGTAAACAAGCGAAACTAAAACCGCTAGAACTATTTCTACAATTTTATTTGTATTATATTTATTTAAGATGTAACTTAAACACGAACATGCTTATTTTGATCTTCAGCAGCTTATCATTTACAATCAGCATCTTATCGCCACACATTTCCGCCGCATGCTCAACTCCTAAACAATGGATTACTGAATGTATGCCTGGTTATAAATAAAATTTATTGTAAAGTATTTTAGGAATATATATAAACGAAATTTTAGAGTCTTTCAAATACATCAGTTTGTACAATTCCTGTAGATAAGAATGGAAACTGAAAAATTTCAGGAATGGAAAATGCTGAAATTTGTATGTTTTGTATTTTTTGACAAAAATTAATGATTTTTTTTCTCATGTAACGGCTGATTACTGATCTACTTATAAATATATTTAACATCGTTGAATCGATAAGTAATTCTTATATAACTGTCGATGAAATACAACTGAATCGATGATATAACTCTGTCTTCCCAATCGAATTAATCCAAATCGAAAGCTATAATCTGCATACATGAGATGAAACTAATTTGTAAATCGCAAAATATACGCACATGGTACAAAAAAGAATCTATTAGAAGTATTATTTCTAATATTAATCAGAATTAGTTATTGTTATTCGCAACAAACTTCGTAGGTATAAAAATCGGTATTAAAAAAAAAAATCCGAGGACTTCACTTCTATATCTGCTGTTGTCAGTACATAAATCCAGAGTTTAAAATGTCCAAATAAATTCAGAGCTTATCAGAGAGTTGACAAGTGAAAATTAATTAGGAATGAAGTGTCAAAATTAGAATCCGTCAAGATTAAACCTCAAGCTATATCTCATGCAAAACTGTCAAACACACGAAACTGGAAAAGGTGATGTTATTGATTGGTGAAGATAACTAAGGAGAAAAGATTAATTACTATTAGTCACTAACATGCTTTGATTACATGCTTTTGCAGATATTACATTTCTTACAAGTGTTACAGCTCATTTGTGGCAGTAACGGAATGTTACTAAAAGTAGATGTGAAATAGAAAGGATTAAGTGATAATGAAGAACGACCATGAAGTTAAAGAGCGAAACTTAATTTATTTCCGTTTGTTTTATTCGCCTGCTTTTCAAAACAGTCAGTGTTTGTGTAGGCTACCTGTCTGTATGAGTCCTCCTTAATAAATTTACTATTTAGTGTCACAATCTGATTGCTTCCTAAATCATTTCAGAAAAGACGTATGATCGATGGTATGATTGGTATTTGTTAAGAATCCATTTCATGAAATAAAATTTTTTTATGATGTAATTTGCTTTTGGATTGATGTTTCCAGGGCGAAACAGCGACATCTATTGATAAAATAACTGAAAATTATAAACATAACGAAAACATTCTGGTTTTTGTATTGGCTACAGTTACAATTATATTTTTATATTTATTGTTATTATTTAAATAATTTTATAATTTTTTAATAACTTCGTTTGCCTATGTAATGTCGATATAGAATTTCCTCATATTAATTCGTCCACACTTCATTCTCACCCCATGTGAAGAATTCGTTGCAATGATGTTCGTTGCATCCGTTGAATTCAATCTGTTACTTGCTTCGAATGAATGATATCAAGCGTTGGGTATTCATTCTCACGGATCATTTCACTGATAGTGGCTCTAACAGTATATAAGTCAAAGTCGTCCATATCCACCACTGGATTTACACGAATCCGCTTCATGCTTGGAGGGATACACGATATCCCGGGAGTGGTGAACGATTTCCCGCAAAAAAACCCTTCCCGGACAATTTTCTTCACCATCTATGAAGAAACATTTGTTGCGAGGTAGCTGTTCTAACCAAAGCTTCAGAAATACAAATGTTATCACTCTGACTCTTGAAATATTGAAAAACGTTCCAAATTATAGGTTTAGATGTGTAATGTCTTCTCTCGCGTAATGACAGTACCTTGTCATTGCAGAGACGCCATTTCTATGTTTGACGTCATGATTTTCACGCGAACATGTGATCAGATTTTCTCATATAAGGAGGATTTCCTCAATTGAAATCTACTATAGTAGGTTTGTGAGTTGTTTCATAATTGTTTTATGCAATGATCTATTTCAAATGGTGACCGTTTGAATGTTAATATTCATCAAGCGTTTGTCTTCCGAACGCTATATGCATTTTATTCGATCGCAATTTGAAGATGTCCAAATGATGGCTGCCGTAGAACAGGCCATGGAATTTTACCTCGCAAAAATTGAGTAATCTAGGCTTTGAGACATAGGTGAGCTATCTAGGCGATAGTGTAGTCATTTGGCTGACATATCTAAATCTAGAAATCTAGATTTGGCGCCAATAATATATTTCTCCTTGTTTTATTCTTCTTTTCTCTCTTTCTCTTTGATGTTGTTGTAGGGTTTCCACAATTGGCGAGAGGTCGCAGTACTAGTAAGGTACATCTATGGCAAAAAAGGGTGAAGATCACCAAAGGCAGTCCACACACCTCTAATTAACTTATATTATTTAAAAAACTATTAGTAGAAAAATCTTATAACGAGTAAGATAGCACATATCATTCAAGTGAATTAACCTACTCTAATTCTAATTCCACAAATTTTAGAATTACTTTCCTTTATATGGAGACCATTTATCTATCGTGACCAAATAGTCACGAATACAAAATACTTTGTGAAATGCAATTACTACTTTAAAGATCGTGTAATCAAAATAAAAATTTTAATAGCTTACAATATCTGAAACTAGAAGTAATTTAATAATTATTTAGATGAAAACTGAATGAAACTAAAAGAGGAGTTCTGCAACTTTGACCCAGTAAAACAAAAATTAATGCATAATTGAAAATTTTCAAAAATTCTTTTGTTAAATTATTATCTTGGAAGTGTTAAATATCTAGATATTTCCAAAAATGATGTCAAATATGGGTGAATTTTCAAAGACAACGGATAAAAAAATGCTACAAGAAATATTATAGACACAATAAGAAAAAAAACAATTCATTGTAAATAAAAATTGAAGAAATGAAACTTGATTAAATCAAGAAAAGCAAGACATAGCGAATTTAGCAGACAAATTTATGTATTCACACTTTTGTAGAGAACTTAATTGGAACGTAATGTTCCTGAAGATCGTGCTTGATTTCCCTTACGTCTCTTGGAAATGCATTTTTCCAGAGTTCGTTTCCACATTTGTTTTTCCTAAAGTTGAAGTGTATTAAAAGGTCTGTCTTCCTTGACCCAAGGAAAAAAAAAAGAAATGATTTGCTTTTCTTGCTATCTTCTTGGGTTGGATCGTGACTCTCAATCAATCTCATTTCTGCTAGGAAAGTGTAGATAATAAATGGAACAGCTGCCGAACTGGGGAATTCTTTAATTGGTAAAATCTCCAACGCTGGAGCAGTGTAAGTGGCTTTTTTGGGAAGAGACTCAGAAACGTACTTGTCTATTAAGTCGTAATTAATTTCGGATTTTTCTATTGAGTGAAATTTAATCTATTAAAGATTTAATATATAGTGAGTGTGTCTATTCGATTATACTTATATAGCGACTGGAACTTTTCAACTTATATACAATTTGCTCAGCAAGTAAAGGCTATGGCTGCTTGTGGCTCATTTTAATACACGGGCATTGACTGATCAGATTGAATAAATCTACTTAATGAACTGAAAGAAATAGAATTGTATATCCCAATACAGAACCTAAACTGATAATCCAAAAAGTATGCTAATTCCTTAATATTTTACATACAGATCTTACTTTTACCTTATTTGATTACCGTATGCTATAAGAATTATTATAACACAATGCTTGCACAAATCCACGGAATGCTAAAACCGGTGTTGGAATAGGTTTACATGTATCACAAGCTAAGGGAAAAACCTATTAGCCAAAATAAGGTTCTCGGTTTTTTTTTTTATTGACGCCAGGGTTCGCCCTTAGCTTATGATATATTTAAACCTTATTCCTACACCAGTTTTGGCATTCTGTGGAGAAAGATTCGTCCGGCATCAAACCGAAACGTCTGTAAGAATTTTATCTGTTATGTTCTTTTAGTTATTAGTAATTGTGCACACTTATTAATAATTTATAATATTATTTATACCTATTCATAAAATATTAGGTATATATATATATATATATTCAAACTTCACATCACTGTCCGGCTATATATATATCTCATCTTCATCTTGAGATAAAGTTAAGTTTACAATTTTTCTTAACATGAATGTAAGACGCGTACTCAAAAGTTACAGACGAATATTTTTTTCCCTCCTTGTATATTATGGAATTTCTTTTACAAAACGAGTGAAATGTAATGTTTAATCTAAGTGATTGCTTATAATATTTTCTAATAGTTTTGAAAATGGAAGATTCTTTTTACTACATCTATTACTTACAACTTCAGTTTTCTGAGTAATTTTTGTTATTTTGTTCATAGATATTATTTAAAGTTATTTCAAATATAAATTTTTAATTAACAATAATAATAGTTTGACTAAAATATGTTTACAATAATATAACAAAGTTTTATATAGGCTAAGACTCTTAAAGAGCTTTACAAGACGTCACTCAATTGCATCGACGATACATTCGTAATTCTTATAACACCTCTTTTGAGGAACAAAGATAACAAATATTTAACATAATTTAATAAACGAATCGCTACTTTTCTTCTCATAAATATTAAGCAGTATTAATAAAATAAAATCCTTAAATTTAGGATTGAAGATCTGCTCAGTTAAATTTCTCTGTTGTTATAACAATAAATGAAGAAGCAATAAATTGTCGTTCAATGTTAATGACTTTATCGTTAAATTCTTCCAATGAAAATGTGGATAAATATAAAATAGTTTTTACCGTTTGTGATAGGAGATTACGTAATAATTTGTGAATAAGAATTTTGATTGGAATAATTCGTACTCGTGATAATGTTTACTTTATTAATATAATTGTATTCCAGTGTTAACATGGGAATTAATTAAGGATCAAGTAGAAAGGTTATCGATTAACTGTTACTATTTTAAGTTAGTATTTATAAACTGTTTAGTATTTTAAAGTTTCAGTTTCTTTAATTGTTTTTGAGATTAGAACTTTTTGTTTTTTGTTTTTGAAATTAGATGTTATTTTTTCTGAATTTTGTAATAGCCTTTCTATTGTATAGCTATAATTTACGTAAGGTTGCGTATTGTTTTATTTTTTTTCCTAAAGTTTTATATCAGGGCACTGAATATGTATCTAATGAGTTGAACAGAAATTGTTCATTGGAGTTATTGTTTGTTTTGTTAATTTGTTTTTCTAATAAGAATATAATAATTTTATAATAATTTAATAAGAATTTTCTATGGTTTGATGATGTAGCCGTGCTTTCTTGTTATTTAGTTTTTTATTATCAAATTAGTTGTTCTGTTAATGCTGGAGTATCAATATTGGTGTTCTTTTACTCTGATGATGAAGAAGATAGTTTTTTTATTGGGTTTCCTGCATATTGTATCAGAGCCGGCGTTAGGGGGTGGCGAATGGGGCGACCGCCCAAGGCCCCGCGCTTGGGGGGGACTAGCGCCTGGTTAGAAGAAAGAGGATAAAATAGGATCGTCGTTTTTTTTTTGGTTGTTAAAGTAAGATTTCCGTTTTGTTTTGTTTTTTTGGTTGTTAAATAGGCCCCGCAAAATTCATCTCGCCCGAGGCCCCGCACCGGGGATTGGTAGTTTGCGATACTTTATTATTTGTTTGTATTCACTATATTTATTATTGTATTTGGTGAAATATTGTTTTTTTTTCTGAACATTGAGATAGTTAGGTTTAAACATATGTGAAATCTATGAGATTATTTAGTCTTTTGTCTTTTATTCCATTTATTGATTCATGGTCTTTCTACAGCTTTGTACTTTTTGATGCTATGAGAACATAGTAATCATAACATTGGTGATTGTCAAGATATTGGCTTGATGATTTTAAAAAGCAATCGACCTTATTTTATGTTGGCTGAATGGGGAATGTAATTTTTTAACGATTTTGTTAAAAGGGTAAAATTATAGAAGGGTGTATAAAATCTGATTTTAATGTACTTAAATTACGTTTTAGTTTTGTTAACTATAACACTTAATGTTATTAATTAATGTTGACTTAAAGAAAGATTGTAAATAGATCTATCAATTGGTAATGGTTTAATCATTCTAGGTATCTCAGCGACATCTGTTGTTAAAAAACTGAACTGCTTTAAATTGAATGAAAATTACAGTACTCCCATATTGGTTATTACTGCAAACAGTTATAACGTTACTTACATACTATCGAGACCCATTTTTTGTAATAGACTTCTGGTGTGTGTTTTCAATCAATAATCCCTCCAAATATATAATAAAAATAGGCACTTAAGTATTACCCGACATCGTTTAGGAAGAAAAAAATATCCTTTTAATTGTGGTGGGATTCTGTTCAGGATGTCCCGTTTGGAAAAAAAAAATACTTTCCTTTTCGAAATCATCAGCGAAATCGAAACTACCAACTATAAGTTATTTACTCCAAAATTCTCAATATTTACGCTTACAGTTTTATGAAAGATGACTTTATTAAGATAACTACAAGTTATGTTTTAAAAAAACAAAACATAGGAAATAAATGAAAAGAATATGCTAGAAATTGAATATAAAATGAGTCATGATAGTAGATAAGTCCCCTTATAGCAAAATTATTTATGTAAATTCAATTATTTGTAAATATCAATTCCCCTTATTAAATGGTTCGTTTTATTCATATTTTGAATAACTGCTGTCAAATGGACTTCTATCATTATAATTTGCGCATCTGACAAGTACTCAATGGTGGCGATAACTACAGATGTTTACGCCATGACAGAAAATTTTGCATAGATAACTAAAAATTTTTGATAGATAAGGCTTGGGTAATGTTAGCAGGCGAATAACAATTACGTATATTATAATTTAATGGCAAATGAAGTCTGTCATGATTGGACAATAAGGAATTTCTGAGTTATAATTCTATCTTTGTGATAACGATAACGGCATTTTTATTAATATGTTGGATTATATTTAGTACATCAGTTGATTGATTTTTTTTTACTTTAATAAGGCATGATAGTCTACGTATTTCGCAAGAATGTCCTTGGGTCAGTTAAGATCAAGTTCTTTTTTTTTGTTGTTTGTTTTTATTTTTCTTAAAATATAGACTCGTAATTTTATTTAAATAGTAATTCGGCGTGACGTGAAGATGTTGGAATTCAAAAACGTTTTAGCAGAATATTCTACTTGAGTCAGTAGATGCACAATAATTATTTAAAGCTGTTTTATTTTTCACTTAGGCTTATAATTATAATGATTATATAGCACTTACAGTTTAGAAAGTTATCATTAAACGATATAAAAGTAATTTAAAATTGTATATGAAAAATATCTATGAAACAATAGAATTTATAGTTTTAAAATGCTGCGTTTTCAATCTCTATTCTAAATCGGAAAGTGAGACTTGAATTTAGTCAATCTGTGTCTGCATGTGTGTCCTAAACTGCTGAATGAATTTACTTGAAACATGGCATGCTTATTCTAGGACAAGGGAGGATATAACTTATATTTAGTCTTTTTCAAATATATTCTTTACGAAAAACAAAGTGACAAAAATTACCTGAAACTTGCCAATGTAAATATTTCTATCTTAATTTTGTTATTTTCTCATTGTCTTAAACAATGAATCTTAATCTATGTTTCATTCATTGCGCGACTTTTGATGTGATTAAAATTAATCCAATTTATACAGTTCAATCAAATAATTTCAGAAAATGGAACATTTGTATGTTTATATTCAGCAGATTTTTGAATATTAAAGTAGGGTTTTCGTTTTTGATGTTTTCATTACTTAAATAAGAAAACTTAAGAATTAATATTTGAAGGAAAGTAATCTTTAAAGCCCCGCGGAAGTTCAGACCAAGACCATGTGTTTTTTTTTAAATTCGTCTTGAGCGACAATCCTGAGCAACAAATGTCATTTGGTCTGGAAAAATTTGTGTTTTGAAATATTCTACATCACTGAGACACTTTTCCGCACGACCAAATCACAACCAATGGACCACTTGAGGTTTACGCCCCTATCGACGTCACGTATGACGTGTATCCCACATGCGGCGAGAGCTTGTGCGATAAACAAATATATAACTTTGTTTGAATTACTTAAAAAGTCGTCGATATTTGATATTTGAAGACGATAGTTCAGTACTGTGCAGATCCTTATTGTAATAATTCTGTAAAAACGCTTGGAATATCCTTCTTTAATATAATATTTCTTCTGTATCTAAACCGGTTACAACAAAGCACGTGGCTTTGTTTATCCCACATGCGAAGCAGTAGCGTGGTGGGATATTTTGTAACTACGAAGCTCCGCCTATCCTCAAGTGATCCATTAAATTATATCCTTCTTTGAAAATATATTGCTGTCGTCTTCTTCAATAGGCGATAATCAACTCTATATCCAATCTGAAAATTTTGGAAGGCTTACAATCGTTGCATCCAAATCAAATCTTTTAGTTCAGCCTCTGTATCTACTAGGGTTAAAACGAAGCACATGGTTTTGTTTATCCCACACTGGACTGGTGGGATATTTTGGAACTACGAAGCCCCGCCTATCCTCAAGTGGTCCATTACAGCGAAACTTTGGAACACGTTAGTCGTGAAGACATGCACAATCGTATCACTTCATCTTAACGGAGAACAATTCAAAAATTATTATTACAGTATTTAGATTATCTTTCGAAATGGAATAAAATTTATACTTAATTGCATTTATCAGAATATATCGGAGTATTTTGAAAACTAAGTTTTTGTAATTTTTTTTTTATCAAAATTTCACAGAATCAGCTGTGTTTGCATGGAATTCTGGGATCGCCGATCTCCTGCTCATAAAGAATTGAAGAAATTCAAAAATGAAATGCTTCATGATAGATTTATCTAAATTTCTCTTAATTTTTGAATGTGAATATGAAAGGAATCACTAATTATCAAATTCAATACTGTAACTATCTTCTAGCTGATTGATTGACACAGTAGAAACAGGAACAGTATTATTCAATAATGTTAGAAACCCTTTTCTCAAAATATTTTCTAGCATTTCTAGGAATCAATATATTTCAGTGTATACTTGTTTTCTTTCGAATGATGATCTTACTATTGCATTAATAGATTCATGATAGCTTTTAGAGTAGTTGAATTGAGAATTATCAGCGGAGCAAAATAAGAATGACGTCACTAGTTATGTTTTAGAATTCTTCACTGTAATTGGTTGGATTCGGGGTCAGCATGCTCGACTGTGTTCTACTCTTCGACATAAAGACCAAGGTCGTAAAAAATGTCTGATGGGGACTGGACGACAAATATAGATTCTTATTGTTGCAGAAGTAATAATTAAAATCATTACTTCTGCAACTTGATCGATTAAACTCTCTGCAAACCTTTTCTCAAATCTCAATGTTATTTCTATTTGGTCTCCGTTTTCAAGAATCCAGCTGATCTTAAAAAAAAAACACACGATAAGTGGAAACGATTTTGATCAAGTTTTCCTTATTTCAATTTTTTCACTTAATGATCTGCAAACATGTCCTTAAGCCTCAGATAGTACT
>JAFIDM010002131.1:33908474-33950825 GCA_023159025.1 Thereuonema tuberculata
AAACTAAACGTCTAATCATAAAGCTGTCTTCTCTTCTATTTTCCGTCCTCAATCTTTTCCAAACGTAAAGCAATCTTTTCTTCTATTATCCGTCCTCAATCTTTTACAAATATAAGTCCCTATCTTAATTTAGAACTTTCTTTCAAAATTATTAACCGCATACAACTCTTCACCTTAATATCATTATTAATAAATAAACAAACACTTCTTAAAACATCGTAAATAATTTCTTTAATAACTTCTTTAAAACTCCAACCATGAGGTTTAAAAAAGGCTTGATAAAGTGGGCCGGGAAATATCGTCAGTCGTGTAAGGTTGGAGTTTTAAAGAAGTTATAAAAGAAATTATTTATGATGTTTTAAGAAGAAAACTAACTTATAATTGACATTCTTTTCAATACTTGTGAATAGGATATATCATATTCAGCGGCACTGAAGGGCTTCCATAATTCGATCCAAGACATTAGCAGTTATAAGACTCGCTGTGAAAACGGCAGTACTACAGCGTATCGATTGCTGAGATCAACACATTACTCCTAAAAAAATTCTAGTAAGACAAAAATTCAAAAACCTTTCGAGATTGATTGGTAAAAGATCAGTTGACAGATCATTAAAAAACTGTTGCCAGTATGGCAATATAGAAAATGACAATGATTGTTAATGTGCTGTTACTTGCGTAAATCAAAGCCGAAGAGTGAGGATGCACACACACTATTTTGTTTTGACAATATGCATATACACTAGTATATATAATAGAAAATACTGAAGTATCTTGCTCCACCATAAACTAAATAATATATCACAACTGAGCGAGCTACTAGCCATTCCTAAATAAAACCTCTACTGGTGAAAACACTAACAATAAATAATTAATTAGTTACCATAACTTTAAGTTGAGCACAAAATGTAACTAAATTTGAATAAGTTAAAAATCAAATCAGCCACATTGAGTAATTGACAAACCTAAATAATTATCTCAGGATAACAACGTAACTTAAACCAAAAGTAGGACTAAAATAAGTCTAATTACCAATTAAAAAGCCAGCCACAGTTTTCTAGGGACAAATAAAAAGAAATTAATCGTCCCAAATTATTCTAATTATTATTATAATTATTAAGTGTCCAAATAAATACCAATTTATAATAAAACTCACTTAAGAACAATTTATTGAAATAAGCCTAAAACTAAAAACTGTAAAACCATCAATGCTTAAACTCTTTCAGTAGACTAAATAGGCTTAGTTAAGCCTGTCAAAGCGTATGTGCACATGGCTATAAACCTAAATAAAAAATAATTTAATCTTAATATAGTTTGTGCAGACAATAACACTCATAAAATCTTAGTAAGTAAATATAATTTCCCCAAAACAAACAGTTGATCATCACAGTATCTTTACTGTGAAGGTAATTTCAAAGAGATCGCCTAGAAAGTTCTCATACCGCCCACATAAATAAAGAATACACAGCTGAAATTACGATGCAGCCCATTGCCTAAAGCAGAGTATCTCAAACTTGAGTTCGCTTCCCTTTAAAATTCTTTCCATTCTTCTCTTCAGCAGATCCTAAAACTAAATAATAGAATCACCAACTTGCAAAAAAATTTATATTAAAATATACTTATTTCAAACAAATTTTCGGAAATTGCTTTTTTCATTTTTCAAGTTTTGTTACAAATAAAAATAGCGAGGTGTTACACATCAAATACCCTTCCTAGACATAGTTGTAATCAACAATAATTTACTGTTTATTAAACTATAATCCCTGACCACTAACTTGAAAACACTCCAATAATTGCTTGAATTCTTCAAATTTAGCCGATTTTTTATTATTTATACAAGATGTAGCCATATTTTTAGCCAAGTTTACTAACATATTTTCAACGTCTAACCGTCATTGCGAATAATGTTAATATTCTTAGTATTTCTTATAATCAGACTTTCTATGATTTTTCTTGTTTTAGTATCTGTTTCCATGAATAACAATTTTACTTCATCACTAATATTGTGCCCTAATTTGCAGCAATGTTCAGCAAATCGGATGTGTCACCATAGTTATTCTGAATGCAATAAATGGGTTCCAAACCCGTTTCCGGATAGTCCTTTTACTCTCTCCAATATAGAAAGTTCTATAATTTAAACATTCTAATTTATAAATTAAACCCATACTGTAAGTGTTCTCATTTTTATTTAATTTATAATACAACATATTTTTAATTTATTATTGTATTGAAAGGTTAAGTTAATTTCATATTTTCTGCAAATTCTTTTTAATTTCCAACTTCTTTTACTTAATATATCGGAAGCGTAGTGTCACTTGTGAATAATTTGGTCTCATCCATTGTTATTCTTTTATTTAAATACATCACTATTAATCTTTCATTATTATATTGGTCCACTTCTTTAATTTTGAGTTTTTCATATTCTCTTAAGGTCTTATTTATGAATACTTCATCATAAGCATTTTTCTTTACAATAACTTTCATTTCTTTTACTTCATTTCTGAAATCCTCATTAGAACTTCAAGCTCCATCTATCCTATTGATATAGTTTTCAACTATATTCCTTTCTATTTGTGAACTATGACCCGACCTAAAGTTAATGTGATCACTTCGTGATTCTTTTCTATAATGTTTTACAGATAAATTATTGTTATTTTTAATTAGACAAACATCTAAATAATTTAATCTGCCATTACTCTCTTTTTTCCATTTTAAAATTTATATCTGAATTTTTTTCATTTATAATTTTAAAAAAAAATTTGGAACTGCCTAGTAGTACCATGCCAAATTAATGGCATGTCATCAACAAACCTGTAATAATCAAAATTAAATTTATTTTTTTTCAACAAATGATCTTCACAAAAATTCTTATAAATGTTACAAAGGCTTCCTGAAAGGCGGAACCCATCGGAAACCTTAAACCTGTTTAAAAATCTCTTTTCTATGCTTGAATCAACATTATTAGTTATCGAAAAATTAGCTTACAGAAATAATGATAAATTGTTAAGATACAGGATTGATAACTTAAGAGTTGATGAATTTGATCAGATTCATAACTTGCCAAGAAATTTGGCATCTTTTTCATTGAATATCCGCTCTTAGCTAAAATTTTACAACCGGCTGTTTTTAGTTGTCAGCTACAGCTTGATGAGTAAGGTCTCAGACTGATATGCTGGAGGTTGTTGGGTCGAATCCGATTACCAATTTTTTTTTCTCTTAGTCTGTTTTTGTTATTATTGTTAATTTTTTTTAGTTTTAGGTTAGTTCAATTTCAAAAAAAATACAGATGTCTGAATTTTATACATCAAATCTTCTCCAAAAAGAGGATGAAATATACCTCGTCTAGAAGTTATCGACAAAAATTTCCTTTAGTTTAGTTAAAAAAGAAAGGCAGTATTAGGTTCAGTTTTCTAAAAAAGTAAGTTCACTGCTTATTTTACGATACTGAATTTGCAATAGATTAAAAAATATGTAATCATAAAAAAAAAAATGAAGTACTACATGAGTCGTAAATTTACTGATTATTACATAATGTGTAAAAATCAATATTGTGTTTCAAATTGATTAAAGACAGACTTTGGATTCAAGATTTCTGTAATTATGCTGTCTGTCGGTGGCTGATCTAATCTTTATTGGAAGAAAAAAATTTAATTTTCATCAAGGTTCATACGACATTTTTAACATTGTTG
This sequence comes from Thereuonema tuberculata, assembly GCA_023159025.1. Lineage (NCBI taxonomy): Eukaryota > Metazoa > Arthropoda > Chilopoda > Scutigeromorpha > Scutigeridae > Thereuonema > Thereuonema tuberculata. The sequence goes on from JAFIDM010002131.1 coordinate 33,912,161, forward strand.
AACTTTTTTCTAAATTCCACAGCAAATTAATTTCAAAAGGAAACTTGTGTCTTACATTCAGTAGCAAAAACAAGTAGATGAATATAATTCTTAATAATTAATTAAAAAAAGCAATTTTCTTAAAATTAAAAAAAAAATTCATTTAAGGATTTGATATTATGGTAGATTAGGAAAGTCATTATCAGTTTTTTGCGAGAAAGGGCTTATCGACGGAAAAAATTCAACAAAATAATTTCTTGATGAAAATCTTGGAATTTACAAAAATTTAACATTTATTACGAATGAACTTTATCAATAGCTTTCTTCAGGAGAAGAGTTCATAAAGTCAAGCTATACGCTTTTATTTGAAAGAAGAATGTTTTAGACGTATCTTTTTTTCTGGTTACTTATCACTATAAACATTCCCACACACAAATATTTTATCATCCTAATAAAAAGATCGTATATCATCCTCTCATTAGTAATTTCTCAATATATTCTGTCGAGACAGAACTGCAAATCAGGAAGTAATGATAAAATCGATTGCAGATTAGTTTCGTAGCTCTAGAGGATAGTATTGTTGCGTAATCCATTCAACAAACTCATCAAATCATCACATCTATTAAAAATTCAGTACATTACATTTCTAAAATAACAGTTCCTTTTGTATTTCTTTTATTGCCTTAGAAATATGGAAAATAGATTTGAAAAGCGCAATTTATGTATCCATATTATTATTAATAGCATCTTACTTGACATAACCACACTTATTTGACATTATTAATTAGCTGTATTCCAGATAGTAAAATTAGCATGCATGAAGTACTTTATGTAAAGCTAGAGATAAATGTATACTCTAATGTCGTTGGTCATGTATAATGTAATGTCAAACCATGACTTTGCGCCATCATAATTGCTCATTTCAAAGATACTTGAAAAAAATTGCTTTTCAATCTGCAAAGAATCTCAAATTTCTGGAAATCATTTTCAGTTGAAGTCTTTCTTCATCTATTGATTACGACTAAGAATATAGTTTGCTTAGAAATGGCTTCACGATTTCATTCATCTTGTGGTTTCATTGATCTTCTATCAAAAACTATTCCTTATGAAGTCTTCAATTTGAAGAGAAACTTAATTATGCAACTCTGATTTCAGAGATTTCGCTACCAGCATTGCATTTGTAATAATTAAGTTTCTTCACCAAAATATTCCAGAAGTGAAAAAGAGAGCTGTGTTTTCTCCAATAGTTTTCTGTAGTTTAAACACATCTTTATTGCATACTCACATAGTCACTTACATATTTTAAACTTTTTATCTGCTCAATCACCAACAGCATTTTATATACAACATACCAGATAAATTCATCTGCTTTATCGTTAATAGTCACATTGTGATTTGTTTTCATCAAAAGGTCAAGAACTTCAACATAATAAGCACAGAATTCAGATGGTAAGATTTTTATTACATTTATTAGTGAAAAATTAAAGTCAACCAACATTTTCCTAAGCTTTTACTTTGAAGTTAATTTCTAATTTATTTTATTAGTTAGTAGAAATAAATTACAAGGAATTTATTACTTTGATGAGAATACGGTAGCAATTTAATAATTAACTAAGAATATTTATGCTTTGAAAGAATATTTCTATTATTATAAGAAAAATAGTTAGGAAAAGGACACTGGAGGAAAAGACTTTCAATATTTGGGAACATAAAATCAATAAGATTTCGTTGTGTAATGACAAATATCTTTTTTAAATTAAGTTCCACTTCTTAAGTAAGATGATTTTTCTTTGCTTTTTTTTAACGCTTTTTTTAACGCACGAAAAATAAAAAAAAAATGTTTAATTAGAAACACAGTATTGAGAATTCCTACTATTTCCACTGAAAGTTAAATAGTGAAACGAAATTTCCTAAACAAAAACATCAACTAAAATAAATTAGATCAACACCGAAAGGAAGATAATGTAAACTTCATTTAATTGTTCTTAAAGGGCCTGTAGATGTAGGTTTCCAGCATGCCTGCAGAAATTTGAGAACGAAAGGTCATTCTTAACTAAGCAAGAGAGCCTTTGACACAACAAAATAACCTTTGGCAAAAGGTTGAACAAATCGTAGACACTTTGTGAGAAGTAAACAGGGTGAATAGATCTCGGAATCTTCAGGGATTGAACCGGAATCTTCGATTCACATACTCAGATATATATAGAAGGAGCACGAATCAGTTTGTTATCATACAACACAGAAATGTTCTACTTCATATCAATGGGAAGATACATATATGACCCACACATCCATAATAAAAATTTGTATGTTAAGGTTTCAATTCTCTGTAGCATTTAATATAGGATATAACATGAATATTTGAATGAGGCAAGTTTTAACGTGCATGAATGTAACATGAAAAAAGAAGGAATAATGACAATGCACAATAGTTTGCTTTAACGCTTTGAGCTATCATCGAGGGAATCTGGGACAGCTGTTTCATCCTTGCTAGGACTTATCAACCAGATTTACCCTTGATGATAGACTCGGAAGGCGCGAATGCCAACAGATCCTTCTCCCGCTCCCGGGTGTAGAACCCCCCCCCCCCAGAAGCAAAACAACAATAGAAGGTTTGTTTGTGTAGAGCTTACAGCGAATTTCCTATTGTTGTTTGCTTTTGCGGAGTCTCATTCCCGGGAACGAAAGAAGAATCCCATTGGTTTTCGCACCTTCATAGCCTGTCATCGATAATAAATCCGGCTGATAACTACTAACAAGAATGAAACAGCTCTCCCAGATTCCCATTTCCAGGCGTGAAAGCAAATAAGTGTGCATTGTCATTGCTCCCTCTTTTTTCATGAATGTTTGAAGATTATGTTATGGTATATATCTTAGTTGAATCAGTCCACAGTATATTGAAATTAGCAAATAGATTTACTGCAAGTATTGGAAGACGAAGAAACTATATAGGAATGATTAAAACTATTTTGAACGATTTCAAACATTCCTCTAATATCGGTATTGCAAGTATGATGCAACGAATGGTACAGTTGGATAGAGCACATGTTCTAGTTTGTTTTGTATACCTCAGAACTGTAAAATATAACCTACATTAGGCACACGGCAACTGGAAACTCGAATTACGCAATCCTGGTTAATGCGACAGCAGTGGGTCATTGGCTGTTGCGCCATGTAACAAATGATTGCCTCTGCAGCTCGCCAGGTGTTGTTGTTGACAAAATGGTGTTCACAAGTGCGGAAAAGGCGTACTGTGTTCTCGAATACCGCGCAACCAGGACGATGACGATGGTGCAGGGTGGTTTTCGCACCAAATTTCAGAATGATCCACCTGCCAAGAATTCCATTCATAACAGGTACGAGCAATTTAAGCGAAGCGGGTGCATTTGTAAGGGCAAGTCGAGTGGCCGATCGACAGTCCATGCGCCGCATTCGGGACACGTACCGTCGTAGCTCTAACAAATCGACGCACAGAGGAAGTGCAGAACTTGGCTTTCCGTAGCCGACTGTGTGGCACATGCTGCGGAAACGCCTACACATAACGTTCATATCACCTGCAGAGGCTGCAGCAGTTGTCACTGAACGACCACCGTCTTCGCGAGGCATTCTGTCAGGAGATGTTACAGCGATATGAAGTTGAGAACTTTGCGACCACCATCATTTGCAGTAACGAGGCCACCTTTCATATCTGCGGAAGAGTGAATCGGCACACTGTCCGAATTTGGGGAACGGAAAATCCCCACGCTTACATGGAGCATGTGCGGGATTCCCCGGAAGTGAATGTTGTCTGTCTCATGTACAGAACACAGTGACGGCCTATTCTTCTTCGCAGAGAACACTGTGACAGGCGCCAACTACCTTGAGATGTTAACGGAATGGTTATTACCACAGTTATTACCATGGATGACTGCATTCTGCAGCAAGATGAGCCACCACCCCATTTGCACTCAGCCGTACGCGACTATCTGAAAGAACAGTTATCACAACGGTGGATCGGCCGTGCAGGTGCAAATGATCAACAGCTGTTGACGTGGCCTCCCGGTTCTCCAGATCTTACTCCCTGTGATTATTTCTTATGGGGTTACATTAAAGACAAGGTGTTTGTACCGCCCTTATCACGGGATCTCAACGATGTGAAAATGAGCATTTCCACTGCAATTACAACAATAGACGGATGAATGCTACGTGCGCGTTTGGGAAGATTTTCAGTACCGTTTGGACATGTGTGGTGATAATAATGGTGGCCATATCGAACATTTACAGGCAATCCAAACAAAACAAAGTTGAACATGTGCTCTATCTAACTGTACCATTCATCGCATCATAACTGAAATAGCGATTGTACTTGTCAGTTTCGAAATCGTTCAAAGCATTTTTAATCATCCTGTATTACTAAATGTAATATTAAAAGTCAGTTTAAAATATTTCGGTCAAGTGTCCGCAAGATTTTCCAACCGCTAAGAATGTAAACAATCTTCTCTCCTACTTTCGTGAAAGACTAAAGAAAAATTTCATTAATTAAAACGTGAAAAAAGGGACTTTCTTAGAAAAGAAGAATCAATTGTAAACAAAGGGAAAGCCTCCGGTCAGCTTTGCTAGACCACAAAAGATGTTTGTTACTAAAACAAAGAAGCCTTTGAAAGAGCTCTTACATTTTGTTTTTCTTTAGTGTTTTTATTTAATGAAAATAAAATAATAGAAACACATTAACGTCCTTCTTACAAAGTTTCTCATTTTGGAATACCACTATGGCTTCAGAATTTGTTTCGTTTTAATAATTTTATTTTATTTTATCTTTTTTTTTTCTTTATGATGTAACGGGCAGAGTAATCTTGTGTCTTCAGAAGACCCTATCGTCCACTTTTGTTGTTGTATAGTTTTTGTTTGTTTTTGATAAGAGGAAGAAACTTCATTTTACCTCTTGTTTATGAAATAAATGTATAAAAAAAATGTTTGCGAAATAGAACTTAAAATAAAATGTTATTATACCAGGAATATATCCAACTCTTAATTTATATAGATTGTCTGAAGCTGGACTAAAGATTTAAGAAATTACATCAATAAATTGTGTATTGTATAAAATCATTAACATAAAAAAATCATCTCTTACAAAATTAAGAATATTCTTCTTCTTTATTCACATGTTTCTTTATTCATTATTGGCTCCTGATGCAACCATCACAATTGAAGACTTTTAAGTATATGTTGATTTAAAAGGTCGATAAAAAATGTTGTCAATGAATGGGTATCCACATATACAATTGTTATCTCGTAACTTTGTATAGATATTTCACGTATCTATTTTCAGTTTCTTCTTCACTTCATCTTGAAATTCCTTAAATGAAAACACGGGCCATTATACGTTTTCTGGTATTAAATTAGCATAGATTGACTTTTCATTCGCCTGAAAGAAATTGCTTCCGGACACGAAAACAGGCAGAGTCTTTTCTAAGGAAACCGGACTAAAGTAAAAAGAAAATCAATTACTTTCATCGACGCCGTAACAGTCTAATTAGACTGGCTCATGTTACGCTCTGGTGTCAGGAAGCTTTTAACGAACAAAGTCACGGAAAGCGAATTTCAAGATAAAAAAAAAGGTAGAGAAAAGAAGAAAAAGAAAACATTGCCGCTAATAGGCAACTTTAGATGCAACAGCCTTTCTAGCAAAAAAATGCATTTAAAGCCAACGTACGTTTAACACATTCCTTCTAGTTATCTAGAAAATGTGTGGGGAAACTATAGCAGGTTTTCTTACGTTAAAGATAAGTTCAAAAATTGCAAAAAAGCTTCAAATATGGATTTGATTTTTTACATTCGCACGTTTGAAACAACAACTATACAAAGGTGAAATTGTTAAAACTTTGATATATCTTAATGATTATATAAAAAATGTAATAAATATGTTAATGCTAGTATGTTCTTGTCATCATCCAAAAACTATATGACATTGGATGTTGCCTGTGTTACAATAATTATCAAACGGTTGATCAGCAATAATCCAAATGATACCTTAATCAATATTATATAGTATTTATTTTTTGCTTTTGAGTATGTGATTAAGAATCTAGTGAATCTCTTAGAATGCGACATCACCAATCTGAGGATCAAATCCTACCTAAGTAATTTATTTTTTTACTTTAAAAGAGAATGCCTCTGGTCCTCCATCCATATTGATTCATTCCGAACCCCTTTGGCATTTTGGGAAGATTTTTACAAATCCAGGCAACTTGTATTTTTTATTTACTCATTTAGTTAGTTTTTCTATATTAAACTTTTAGCTTTTCTAAAAAATTGTCGTGATTAATCTTAACCGTAACAACAAACAATAAAGTCCGTTTATTTTTTTAATTAAGTTTCTCAGCTTTAGGAACATCTATTTGTTTTTTGATTTACTTGATAAATAGATTCGTTAATGGCCGTTTATTAACCAGCTCCTTTTACTTAAAGTCTTAGCATAAATCTTTTTCAAAAAAACAAAAATTTCATATTTATTATTTTGTGCAGTATATACACAAAACTATTCACAAATCTACCAGCAAAAGAATAATTGAAATATTTGTAAATAAAAACTCCTATCTTCCCACAGACATTCATCCTGATAGAAGATAGCAGATGGGATTACTCTACTTAAGTTGTAAAAAACAAGTTAATAGTTTTTCACTCGGCTCCCGTTAGTTGTAGGAAATAAACTCACATAATTTTTACGACCCTGTTTATTACTTGAGCTATAAAAGAACACTGGAATGTTATATATCTCTCAGTTGGAGGTCAACTCAGATAACTCAGATAATTGTATCTTATCTGTGTGCGTGTGTGTGTGTGTGCGTGTATGAAGATACTTTAGATTATGTCAATATTGATAGTAATAACGATATTGGAAATTTAAAAACCTAATGCAACTATTGTATTGTATGAATCAAGAATAAGAGACATCTGAAAGTTTCATTTAGAAAATTTGTAAGTAATACACCGCAGCAAATAGCACAAAAGATTTATGCCCAAGTGCTGTAACTTTGACGGCTGCATTGTGGACGTAGCTAAAATTAGTGTGGGGGGGCTGCTGCTACAGAAAAATTTTAGCCTTTGCTATAAAATTGTGTTAAAGAAAACAAATATGTATAAAAAGAAAATTTATTTATAAACTTGATACATTTCTTTTTGTACATGTTTGTTTCCTTTCACACAATTTTAAAACAAAATCTAAAATTTTTCTGCAGCAACACCCCCCACTAATTTTAGTTACGTCCACAATGCAGTCATCAAAGTTAATTGAAGTTTGGTGCACTTGGGCATTAGATGATTGAACTTGGTATGTTCTATTCTATTTATTCGGCATTTTGTATAGTTTTGATTTAATTCTGAAAGATTTCATTATTCAGTTTATTAGATGTTTGTATTGTTTATTTGTCTTTATTTCATTAACTTTGCTTAAAGTTTATTATTTTAATTAATAGCATAAATTTTTAGAAACAATTATATTTTACGTAATAGTTTTTTAAAGGACATTTTTTTTTAATTTTTAAACACTGGCGCAACCCAAATGAAAATTGCATAGTATATAAGATTCTGCAGGAAATATTTCTCCCCTCAAACGCATCCAGTGAGTCCAAGTAAGTTTTTTGGCAGTTAGCTATTGGTTAATGAATTATAATTATTATAATTATTAGCTAATTATTACAAGCTACTGAAAAGCAAAGGCGATGATCAAAATTTGGGAAGAAATATTTTATCATATAAGATTGTCATGTAAGGAAAAAGTTACAATTTTTATTGATATCTGGAAGTCCAGTTGATAATAGTCATTCCCATTGACATTGATTGAAGATATTGATTAACTTATTAAGAAATTAATATGATAGATGAAGCTTCATATAATTTATTCAAAAACGAGAGTAAGTCCAGTTTCATTTCAATCTATTGATTTCTGAGAACTAGAAGTCTTGGATGAAGGCTCTATTAATTCCTATTTATTAGTCCTCCTAATAATAGTTTCTAACTAATCAAACTTCAGTAACTCATTCGGTATGGATAAAGTCGCTCTCATGAATAAATATCTATTTAGTATTTCAAAATGTTCAATGAAAATCTGATGAATTTATTAATTTAATGAGAATTAAATAAAAAAAGACCTTTTGAATATTTAAAATTATTATTTTCATCTTATTAGAGATTTGGATGTTAAATATCACTGGTCGAATTGGTTAAGAATTAAAAGAGTTGCTTGATAAGCAGCAACACCGTCCCCTGAAAGATTGAACACAAAAGATGTCTTCATTCTAATTATAGTGACACTGCGCATAACAGACTATTTTATTTTGATTTTGCAGCTAGACTTTACAATTAATCAAGTTTCTGTAACAACTGAATTCTGTTATCTTAATAATCTCTTAAATAAGTAAAATTAAAAATGAAGTATTTCTTTTATTTGGGAGTAAAATCTTAGCAGGAAGATCGGAATTTGCCAGACTTAAGTTTAAAAAAATAAGAAAATGTACATTAGCCTTAAAATGAGCAGATATTGCTAAACAAAATCTAATATTTCCGCTGAAAAAGAAGTTAAATATCTTTAAAATACTTTTTTGAAAATCGTTAATTGATTTAGAAAATCTGAAGCAGAACACTAAACATTAATATTCAATTCAAAGACATCGATAAATTAAATTAATTTATCGTTTCAATATGTTTTTTTTATCCGTAAACATTAAATATGCTTTAAATTTTTCGATTTTGTTAGTTACTGATTTAAAAGTCACGTTGCATCTATTTGTCCAAGTAATTAGAAACATTATTAATATTTAGATTTCCTTTGAAAAACAGTAATAAGGCCTGAAAAAAAGTGAGTGTCATTTTCTTTTTGAAAGCTAAAAATAATTTCGTAAAAGAAAGCTTTTTAAATTTACTTTTTCTATGATAAGTTAGTTTAGAAATTTTAAGAAAGAAGTTGTCCATGTTTTAAGAATAAGTTTTATTTTTTCCGGTCTTTTGTGCTTTAACTCCTGTCTGTTTCCTTGAACTTCCCTATCCGCATCGGAGCTGATACAAAACGTGACACTTCTGAAGGATGGAGTTTTCTGACGTCATTGAACATGCACATTTAAGGCATTTTAATAAAAATGTACAGAAATAAACTTAAAATAAGAAGTATATTATTTTAATTCTATTTAATTGACAGAAATTTTAATAATTTAACTTTAAGCTACAAGAAGATAGTGTAAAAAAAAACTTTAAAAGAAAAGTAAAAAAAAAATCAAAATGTGGAAAATTAAAGTTATTTAAGATTGTATAAACATTGCTAATGATTTAGGTTGTAATTTGAGAGAATTGACTTTTTAGGATTTTCCTCATGAAGGCTGGGCATCTTACTTCTTCGCCGATGCAAATGTTGAAATTTAGTAATGTTTTGTGAGGCATCTGTGGTTGTAACATTATGCTTCTTATCGTTATTTCAAGATAATAACAGTTCTACACACTCCATTCTTTCAGTTAAATTTGCAAAACTGAAGCACTGCTTTCGACATTTGCCAGCAACGACTATAAAACTTGTCGGAAAACATACGTTTTGGTGAAAAGCCTATTTTTATGAGATCTCCTCCAGAGGATTTTTACATTCTTTCCCGAGATCGTCTTCCCAAGGCGGGAAAACGCCAGAGAAAAAAGTAGAGCCTTTATGGATCTCCACATCAAAGAAAACCACGGGAGGGTACTTAAATTGTAATCCCCTATTTCAAAGGGACATAAATCATCTCGATTTCCTGCAGATATTTACCTTCCATCTCTGCTTTTTTTGTATACATTTTGATGCAGACATCTTGCTAGGAATTTGTTATACAATCTATCGACTTAGCAACTGTCGATAACATAATCAAATATAGAAACTGATGTCTTTCTATTTGTTGGAAAAAAACACAAAGATATTCAGTTTTAAATTATTAAATGTCTTTTTTAAAAGCAGCGTAATTTTCAGTTTTTGCAATGAATTTTCCTGATTAAAAAGTAGCTCATTCAGACCAATTTTACAAAAATTGCAACTAAATTGAATTACATTATTAGCCTATATAAGCAAACAATTTATTTAATTTTCATAAGATTCACACTTATTGTGATTATTATAACATATTGATTTTTTTTTTTACATAAATAAAATTCCCAGCTTTGATGACAACTTATAGTCATAAATATTAAAACAATTACGCCGGTTTTTTTTTCAGAAATTAACAATAAAAATTTAGTTTTAGGTTTCTTTTCTGAAAAGTTGTCCATGAAATGTCGAGTAAACATTCTAAAGCAAATGCGTGAACCAATATTTTCTTCCTTTTTAGAGCTTTTAGGGCATTGGTTTAACTACAATAAGTAACAAAAAAGTGACATCAGTTCACGGATTTTTAGGAAGCGGGGCTTAAAGTTGAGTGTGACCTCAAAGTTCGGACGTGGAAATCTGCCGCAAATTTTGAGCTTTTCAGCTACAAAGTTTATGGGTACTAGATATCCTTAAGGACCGGATAACATTATCAATCACTAATCACATATTCTTATTCTTATTTTTACTCTTCTTGCTTCTGCATATTTTAGCATATAACATAAAACCAGGTGCAGAAGAAATTAAAATCACTATTGTGCATACATATTTATGTCTATCTCCAAGGACGCCACATTGTGGTAGGATTTTGTGACCATGATAACTAAACAAACAATTCATTTTCCTGAAAAAAAATTTAATCTTTTATGTTATATCATCAATCTTCAATGCATTTCTCGTTAAAAAAAACAATTTCGTTAAACATTTGCCTGAACACGAATATTTAAAAGAAACATAGTTCCATTGTTATTTTATTTGTTACTGCTACTAGAATCACTACTGTTGTAATTATTGATTTATGAATATCTTTAATATACAACAATTTTTCTGCTTTTCTGTTAAACCAGTTCAAACCCAAATTTCGGATTAATTTATAGTACTCAATAATCGTTAAATAGAAATGTAATCATTTGTCATACGTACTTAGTACAGATATCTTCTAAATGCTTCATGATAATAGACAATCTTCTTACGCAATAAAATTAATTTTAAATCAATCAATTGATTGATTTATTTGCTACTCTCTTTAAATTGCAATATCGTCTAAACAAAAAAGAAAAGCTATTTGCCCACTTATTCAACCGTTTAACTTTCAAACCTTCTTCTCTACCTTCATTTAGAATAATGAGACTCAAAGATATTTTTTTTTACGGGATCCAAGCGGACGCCTGGCACGTTGGGCTCTCCGTTTACAAGAATTTGATGCAAAGTTCGTATATAGTCTGGTAAATATCATCAAGACGCTCGTTGTTTGTCTCGGGCTCTTACTGATGACTCAGCACTCAATGAAGAAGCCGATTTTCTGTACGTAATTACCCTAGCGTCGATTGAAGCAGCACAACGGAAAGATACATGGGTACACAAAGCTATCACGAGCAAAGTGATAACGATTTCTATATTAGGAATGTTATACTTGATAAAGAAAAATTCTGGAGCAACTGCTGAATCATGGGTAGTCGCCTTCCATGAACTTTTCCATGCATTTTCTGCTTATCACGATGATCCTACTGCAAAGACATCTCGAATTACAAAAGACTTGTGATCGAATTCGAAACAGTTTTCTGGCCAAAATTTTACCAGTGTGTAAAAAAGTTCGCATTCTATCACCAAAAACGCCCGATACAATTACCTGCCGTCTTACTGCAATCAATCCCAATTTTGCTCAACATCCATTTCAAAGAATTTGTTATTGATCTGCTGGGACGATTTCCAAAATCCAGTGGTTATTAGATGTATTGATTATTATCTGACTAGATACGTTGTACGAAAGTAGTTGCAACTGGTTCTGTCGAAATAGTAGGCCAATTCCTTCTCGAGTCGGTTCTCCTTCGCAACAAGCCTCCAAAACAGATGATTAGTGATCGTAGTGCTACATTTCATTCTCTTGCGTTCGAAATGTTCTCCAAATATCTCAAACAGTCCACAAGCTAACATCCCCAGACCATCCACTAACAATGGTCTTACGCAGATCTTTATCTGACATGTTGTCTATGTATGTTGATACCTGGGACGACATACTTCCGTTCCTAACATTTGCATACAATACCACAGGCATTTCTCCCTTTTATCTCTTACATGGTAGGGAAGCCCGTACAACGCTTGATTCTATGCTCCCGTTTCCTGAAAAAGAAAGCAGATTTCTAATACTTACAAAATTTCTGAGAAAGAAAGCAGAAATGATAACTGTCAGTGTATATTACTACTATATCAGGATATTATCACTAAATTTTGATGAGAATCGATAGATAGAACACTATGTACCAATGTCACAGAGTTGGATTAGATTAAGACCAATATTTTTTGTTGCTGGAAATTGGATTCATTCCTTCATTTCGCATCTCAGGATGTTTTCAGTTTCGATGGCGAAGTTTTATTTTCTTATATTCATGCACAGTTATCTTCATTCCTTTGGATTGTAAATTGTTATGGAATTTTTTGCAGAAAAATAAACATCTGTTTTTGTTTTTGTTTTTAAATTCCATTTTAAATTTATTAGTGGTAAATGGCACCTCATTGGGTTACCTTCACAACTTCTTTGCCATGTTCACTACAGTAAGCTTGAAATATCAAAAGATAACAAAATTTGGTAATTGTCAATTTATAAGTAGGAAATCTCTAGCCTTGTAATGCCCTTTGTTACGTATCACTGGTGGAGTTTAGATTTCAGAAAACTTAATTACTATATCATATTTAGCTTTTTGTTGTTTCTGAAATTGTACAGTTTTTAACTACCATTTTGTTTTGTCCATCTTTGTCAAATAGGGAAAGTGAACCTGTTGTGGAGCAGATACCAATTGCGGATCAAATTTTCTAAGCTCTAAGTTATTTAGCTTTCTGTTAGATGGTTAGCCTACATACAAAAATCGACCTTTGCTTGTTTCCTTGGTGTTAAATTGATAGTTAGCTGCTAAGAGTCGATATTTTTTATTAACTGTTCCAACCATGTGACAAATTGCATAAGAAAATTAAGATGATTCTATTTAAAAATGTGGGCCCGGTAGCCGAGTGGGTAAAGGCACTTAGCTGCGGGTTGGAGGTGGCGGGTTCGGTTCCCGGCCTCGGCGGAGGGCGGGAATTTTTCCACTCTTCTTTCTCCTCCAAACGGGTCCTAGGGTCTACCCAGCCCTCTGTAGAATGGGTACCGGGTTTCTTTCCCGGGAAGTTAAGACCGGCGGGCGTCGGACTGACCACCCGACCTCAATCTAGTCCCGTTGGTCTCGAAACGCTGGGAGCCTTACCTCCCACGCTCCCGAGGGCCTACATGGCCTGTTTATGGGATTGCTGCTGAACTGAAATATTTAAAAATATTTTTAAAGAGTTCTACATTACTTGTAAAGATTCGAAGACAATAAACATGCCTGCCTGCAGGTGACTTCCAAAACATCTTCCGTGTTTTGTCATCCTGAGGCCCGCCATTCTCGATGCTTGTCATAGAAGGGCGCCAAGTTTGAAAATTATATTTCGAGAAAATAACGAAATTAATCAATATCTTTCAATTGAATTAAATAAATACACTTGTCTTTATTGATAAAATTTCCATTAAATTTAGAATGCCACTAACGATAATTCTCACTAACGCAGTGTTTCTCAACCTTTTTAGTACTTGCGATCCAATTTTCAATCACAACTCTCATCGCGCCCCCGAATAAAAAAAACCTCCAAACCTATCTGTTCAACCAAAAAAAAACCTCCAAACCTATCTCATTAACAGATCTTCGATATGCTTGCCCCCCCCCCACAGGTTGAGAAACGCTGCACTAACGAAAGGTGTGAGAATATTGAGGGGAGCACTGGAAGATATAATTTTTTGGTACTTCACCGAAAGACTCCATAACTCCGAACCATTTTATACATGGTTCGATAAGTTTATGAATATGATTCCTGCAAGGCGTCCTATTACTATTAGATGGTCATGCTTCTCATTTGTCCAGCGAGACACTACTGCTGGCAAAGTAAAATTGGTTTGTATTTCCTGATGTTTCTTCCTCATACCACACTTTTGTTCCATCCTCTCGATGTTATTGTTTTCGATCCTCTAAAGAAGTCATTTTCTTTAGAGTACGAAACTACTGAGGTAAAACAAAAAGAAATATTTGAACCGATATGATTTTTGCACTTTTGACTCCAACTTGGATAACTCCGTCAACTAAAGAAATATAATTGGGGGATTTCGATGAGGCGGTGCATGGCCTTTAAATCCCGAGACGATCCACACTGACAGAACCAGCATGAACATCAGTATGACTAATACGACTCCTGGACCTTGAACTTCAGAGGAACACCCTGACATATCAGAAGAAGCTGTTGGCGCAATGAAGACTTCGGCGATTCAAGTCGTAAGTGAGATGTTGAAGCCTGTTGAAGACGAACGAAGGAAGCGTCAACGTATAACTACCACTATCACCTCCTTGACCACTATGAGAGTCACTGGAGCTCAAAGAAATGAAATATCTATTTTATATTTAATATCTACTTAATATCTATTTATTTATATATTTATTAAATATTATATTTTACTTAATATTTATTTAATATTACTTAATATTTATCCTGGCATTCATTAGCCAGGAGATCGAGAAGATTGTCTGGTTGCCAGAATTCCTGGTTCTTTAGATTAACCCAGGGTGCACCACAGGGCGAAAACTAGCTTTGGGTCTTGCACTTGTTGAGTAGGCTGAGGAGAGCCTAATAAGCTCGAACCAGCTTTCCCAAGCTCTCAGTTTGACTCAAAAGGCATTCCATTATCATTTTATTATGAATTGGTTTCTTTTGTTCACCCATTAGAGTTTTTCTTATTTTTCTTATTTATTTATTATTATTCTTTTTTCTTTCTTTGTGGTCAGTTTCCTTTGTGGTGAGCGTTTAGCTGCCCAAGAATTTGATTTCCACAATACATTGTTGTATTTTTGATTTTTGTTGTCTTTAGTTCTTGAAGAATCATTTGCCACCTAAAAACAATAATAGTGCGGGGAAATTAGACATTGACCCGGACATTTGAAATAACAAGCTGAAAATTGGTAGAAATGTTGAGAATAGTGTTCTGAGTGATATCTCAAAATTCCCAAAAAAATCCATCTTGGGGAAAATCCGCCATTTTGAAAAAAAACCGCCGCCATCTTGGATATTTCGAGTTTTGAGCATAGCGACTGAACCGAGCGTCTGAATGTATTCGTCTTTGCGTCAAATTACGTAATTCGGGCTGCATTACCTTCCGAAACACTAAAAATTAATAATTATAGACCAATTGTGGTTCTTGAGAAATAATAATAAATATGTAAATGCGACAAACGAAAATTGTTCTAAAATTATTATAAATGTTATTGTATTTACAAAAAAATTAAATTAATAAAAAAAATTAATCAAAGAAGAATTCATAACACAAGGCGTGAAATACAGGCATAAGCAGCAATAGAAATATATTATTAAGGATAAGAGTTAGCTAGCTTGTTTCATGTTACCACTGAAGCTCGACTGCCTGTTCATTAACTGGCCAAAATCTTTGACGGTAATGCATTATCTGAAGAAATATAACCTATGTTAGCGTCAATGTAAGACAAGTAAAAAGTGTTCTTTAAATTTTGTAGGTATTTAACGTTTCTATGACAACACGTCTGCCAAAGGTTCACGTCATCGATATCCGAGTCAGAGTAGTCCATACGATTTGTGCAGCCTTATCCTGCGCAGTAGCCGCACATACTTGTGCAAGGAAAACCGTTTCTTCTGCACCTACATCTCTTCTCGCAACCACAGTTACAGTTGCAGGATATGATGTTGAGTACCCGCTCCGGTGCTGGTTCTTCTTTAGTTGCAATGGGTTTCAGCTGACCTGCATGCGCCATCCATCCCCACTGTGCCTTTGGCAGGCGATTCCCCATCCAAATCTGAACCTAGAATTTATAAGGCAATATTAGTTTCAATCCTCCGATTGCAACCAAATGAAAGTAAGACAAATGAAAGTAAGTAAGTTCCTTACCTGGTGGTAAACTCGGTATGAATGTTGTTTGGCCGCTGCAGATGTAGGGGGAAGTGTAGCTACGTCAAACGTTGCTTTGACGGACTGTTTGGCAACTGTCCTCCGGTAGAGCCGATGTGGTGGCGCTATTTAAGTTGTCTTCATCGTCACAGTCATACAATGCAAGAAGAAATTCACCTGCAGCCGCAATATCCTGGTGCGTAGCATCCGATACGTTGAAGACCGACACTGTCTCCCTTAAACAAGCGTCTCGCTTGAACTTCTTGAAAGATCCCTTTCTTTCGATACACTTCTGCTCCGTTCCGAAAAGGCAAAAAGGGATCTTTCAAGAAGTTGCCATCTATTGACAATCTGTTCATTTATTTATTTCCATATTACCATTCGGTGACTAATCAAGATACCTTGCGAATTATTCGCACGGGTCGACCTTTTTATAAAAATGGAGATCTATTGACAATGTGTTTAACTAACATGCACTACAGCTTTGGATTTGTTTATTATTTCTCAAAGATGGTTTTTTTGTTGCGAATTATTCGCACGGGTCAACTAGTTAATTTAGAACTTCTTTAAAATTAAGCTAACTTTCAAGCTAATAATATTATGATATTGGATTGTATTTCGTAACATTTTAGAAAGTATTATATTATTTGTGAAACGAAGATGATATAAACGATCTATTTTCATTTCGATGCTGTTATTTTCAAAATCTTGAAAACTTTTGAGTATTTCTTGCAGTATTATTGTCAGAAGTATCTTGCAGTATTATTGTCTTGTATTATTGTCAGTTCAGTGCGGATGATCTCTTTTTATCTTTCATCTTTATAATATACGTCTTCAGTCTATACGTTTAATGACACCTGATTGTTTACTGTTCGAATAAGTTGATGTATAATGTATTCAAACGAATGTTGGATAAATCGAGTGAAATTTGGTCTCCCATTTATTATTCTAGAAACAATACATTAACGAGCACCAAACATCAGCACCTAATTATCCTAATCATCAATATTAATAATTATGCACCAATTTTGTCCACTTAATAAATAAAGCTGTTTTTTATTTTAGTATTTTTAGAAAACGAAGTATATGAAGCAATAATTTATGAACAGTTAATGTCTACATTAAAAAAAACACATTATGTATTGGCTTGAAGTATTTTAATTAATCTCTTGGATTAATATGCCACCGCGTATATAAATAAATTAAAGCACGATCATAAATAACGTTAATTTATTTTCCAAAAATATTAACAAATTTATGCTTAGCAATTTACTTTTTCTTTAATTATTTTCGAATTAATATTTCCTATTTGATTGTTAATAAATATTATAATAATGTATTTGGTGGTAAATCAAATATGCTTTAACCTTATAAGAATTAACAATAAAGGAATCACTGACGCTTTTATCACTATAACAGTACTTAATAAAAGTCGAAGACATTATTTACGTTTTGTATTCTTGAATCAAAATTAGAATATTAAGGATTTTCAAGCAGCATTTAGAAATTACATTGAATGGATATTCTGCTAAGCTTATATGACGTTTACGTTTACTACATTCGTTTAATTATCACTATTTTGCTGTAAATATTAGTTAAAGTATGATTAAAAACTGGAATTAAATTTTGGATGCAAGGTTTGAATATTTCTGGTATAAAATTTACAGTCGTTTTCAGAAAGTCTTCTATAATCTCAATAATGATATCAGTTTAAATAGTTTATACCTATTAAAGATTCATACTACAATGTTTAGAATGTTTGTTGAAGGAGTGGATTTTTTTTTGAAAGAATTGTAAACGTATGATATAAAAATCAATCGTAGAACTAAACGAAACCAAAAGTATTGAAGAAAATTCATTACAAGATATAAGTAGTTTCGATTTCCTCTTTCAACTGCAATCTTTATCAAATGCTAACACAACGAAAAACTCGATAATAAAAGCAAACTCACAAACAGTGCCATGTAGGATTGTTGAGTCAGCAACGTTATCTATTTTAGATAAGTCTGTATAAGAAGCTTCATTAAAAAGAGTGAGCTTATTTTCTCATGAACAATTAATTATTTATTTCTCACTAAACCTACTAAAACTAAGAACAGTAACAAAGAACATTCTTACAGTAAGTCTTTCAAGTACACTCATGTCTGTAAGTTGAGCGAATCGCCAGTACGCATATACGAAACTGCTGCTTTAAAATAGAGAGGTAATGGCATTGCTACCTGGCACCGTGGAAAGGATTAACAGAAGTCTGCAAAGTTGGCGGCAAAGGATACGTATAGCGTCGGTTTCCGTCAGTTCGGATTGTTTATATTGAGAAGAAATTATTACTGTGTGCATCTGAAAGTGCTGTTGCTTTTTTATCATAAATTTGGCACAGAGATGCCACACTCAGAAACAAGTGTCCCAGGATCTCAATATTCCACAAAGCATCGGTTCTAGTCTTTAGAGAATGCCCCAGGCTGGCTAGGATGTTCGAAGGCAGTATGGACAAGATCACCCATGTGTCACAACTGCAGGACCGGTATGTGATCGGTAGATGACCTGAAATGCCAGACGCACCTAACCAGATTAGCAAATGCACTGGTTTGAGACCTCGCTACAGCTCAGGGATCACCGTATCCACACCAATGGCTTATCTTCGGCTATCGAGATTGCCCTGTAGGCAAGGCGGCCAGCTGCTTGCATTCCCTTAACAGGCAGTACCGCACAGGCAGTCCTGCCTAACATGGTATCCTTAACAAGGTGCTTGGACCCCACAACTTCTGGGCCAATGTACCGATGAGCCACGTTTCAGTCTGAGAATGATTCTCGGCAACTGTTCATCTAGGTTGTCCCTGGGGATGAACTACAACCCTGGCCACATCGTCGAAAGAGATCCTTTTGGATGTGGGCGGAGTCTTTGTGAAATCCTGTCAAGGTCGCATACACTTTTGCAAGTGTTCGTCGGCGATAATGCGACGATCAAAAAGTCTCCATTTTGATGCAGTTTTACATTCCTATAAACTGCATCAAAATGGAGACTTTTTCGTGGTACATTTGGTCGTGGATTCCACTAAATGGACGACAATGGACATCCTTGTGGGGCTAACTTGATTCAGAAATACCTGGAATCCGGGCATATAATAGGTAATAGGTAATAGCCCAGATGGCTGACCAGCTTCGCTCACTGGACTTAAACAGCATTGAACAGGTATACAGCATTATGAACCATTGAGCATTATGAACCTTCAGAAGAGTTCAGGAATGGAATTCCTAGCCCAGGAAATGATGGACAACCTTACTAACAGTCTGCCGAGCTGCTATACCGCAAGTGTAGCCGTTCGATGTACCATACACCATTTTTAACATTTAACGACCACCAGAATAGCATTCATGACACGAGCGATGTCATATTGGACACTTGGTGTCCATTTTTTTCTGTTTTTCTATGGATATTTCTGTTTTTCTGTTCTCCATATTTCTGTTTTAGCTGTATTTTGTCTTTACAGGTTATCGTTGTCCTCAGCCCACAGCTTTTTGAGACAAAACCATCCAAGTTATATAAATACAGCCGGACAGTAATCTGAAAAATTGAAAAAAGCCAATACAAAATTCAAATTACCGTTTCTATAAGACACGGCCGAATTTGTCTTCACTTTATCAGCGGCACAAGTGTCAAAAAATCGCAATTAAAATTTAGAAAATTTAGAAAAACAAAACGCAATATTTAAAGACTGCTCTTTTATATTCAAAAACACATAACTAAATTATCTAAATTAAAAAAAAAAAAACTAAATTACTAAAAAAGGACTAAGTACTAAAGACGTTTGGTTTCTTTATTACTTACTTAAAATACCTATATGTATATATATATAATGGCTGATGACTGGGAAACAACCCAGAAATAACTTTCTCGTGGATCAACAATGAAAAATAATGCCCTAGAAGCGAAACGTTTGTGTGATGTTAATAAATTTTGAATGTCTAACTTAAAATTGATTGATTACGCTTAATTATACATTTACATTACACCCATAGATCTTAACAGAACCATACTCTGTTGTCAGGATTGAATACTTATTATTCTCAGGATAAATGAATTGCTTGTTTCTAAAGAGGTGGATCGAAAATATTTAAGCAATTAGAAATGATTCTACTGGAAACTTCACAAAATTAGCTTATTATATTTATTAGCACCAATTTAATGTAAAAGAAGAGAATAATAGCAAACTTGAACATATCTGTAATTAAACAAATTGATAAATTTATAGTCATTGTGGAAATTCGAAAATACCATTTTTATATTTTGGGAGGATTCTTAATTGTGGACTTCTATTCTTTTTAAACATTTATAAACAGTAAATAACTATTGGTAAAAACTTTCACTATCTGTTAATGTCTTTAAGTGTTTGCAATTCGATGAAAAGATTTCCTATCATTATGTGTTTGCAAACTAAGAAACAAAGAAAGATAAATATAGATGTATGATATACTGTATTAATAAGACTTCGATTTTCGCTAATTATTTGAAAGCTCAAAAATATTAAAGACTGCAGTCCTTAATTATGCTTAATTAAGTTTCCAACATACAAAGAACCAACTGAATATGATTATTTCATTGTTGTAAATGGATTCTTTGTAAAATGTTGAATCCATAAGTTCTCCAAGGAATTTAACTTTGAATTAGTCTTATTTGACTTCATGTGTTTACTTTGAAATAAAGTTCATTCTGAAATTTGTACAAAATTATTCATTCATTTCCATTTAAATTGCCAACTTTTATTTTACTGATATACTCCACTGCGATCATTCCATATCTAATTAATTTTTAAGCCTATAATTACTGTTGTAGGCTAATAATTGTTTTATTTTTTTCTGTCTTTGTGCATCGATGAAGTAGATGTCACCTAATCTACACCTAATTTTAAGGTTAGCATCGTAATCTAAACTAACTAGAATAACCAACTTAGTATTGGTGAGCCTTCCACATATTAAGAAACCTTGTTGATTTGATTCATTCTATAACATCTTGTTCGTCATGCTCATCATTCCCAATGCCGTAACTATTTCACTGATTCTGTAACTGTTTCTTATTACTCTTGTTATTGAAAGGTTCATTTGGCGAAATGAAGTTATTCGTCAAAACTTCCAGCTTCATTATTCATTAAATTTCGTTCTATCCATCTTTACCTTCATTCGTTTTGTTTCATTATTTCCTTAGGATTCTGTTTTTCTCCCATCTCTATTTTTTTTCCTTTAGTGAAAAAGTTTGATAGTAGTACTGTTATTCCAATGAGGTCTGCTTACTCTGGTCTACTGTCATTCACTTTGCTCCTTTTTCCAGCAAAGCTTACTATTTTAATTGGAATTCTAGCAGTAATCTTTTTTTTCTTAACAGCATCTATCTGATTGAAATGAGTTATATTGGATCAACGTCTGGGACTAGGTTAATTAATGTAGTCTTATAAATAATAATTGTTTCAATGATACAGGAGTGAAATATTCTGTAAAAAAATTCTTGATTTCTACGAACATAATGAAATTTTAACATTTTATCAAACGTAATGAAATAATAATTTTACAACTTATTATCAACACTAATATAATATATTATTTAATGCATGCTCAATCTGACGATAAAGAAAAAAATAATATTTTTTTGATCTTCAATATAAAAATATATTTTTTATTGAATGCTCTTTTTTCTTTTCTTTCTTTTTTTTTACATTAAATAAGAATATTTAATATATTTATATTAAATATTTTTTTAAATATTATTATTAATATATTTTTTTATTTAATATTACATTTGGAAATATAAAAAAAAATATTCAAAAGTGAAAAGTGAAATAAAATGAAAAAGCCTACACATCTGATTAAGTTTTTTTCAAAAAACTTAATTAAAAGTTAGAAAATTATTTAAAACATGACACGACCTTGGTTTCTACTTATCTTTTTCCAAGTCTTGAAGATGACTTCTCATCATTATGAAGTAGAAACCAAGGTTTTTCATCAACTCATGTTCAGCACACATAAAGCATTACCGTTAATAAAATTAAATTTGTTGTATTTTTTTTTATTTGCTTTCATAGGAAATCTACCACGCAGTATGTAGTTAGATATTTCCCGTCCTAGCTTCCGTTTGTTCTTAGGACTAGTTCATGTTCAGTCGCCATACATTAAAGGCTCGACTGCCTTTAACCCATTAGAAAATGATCCTGATCCATTAATACTAATTATAACTGCAATAATTTACATTAAATCACCACTTGCAAACTAAAATAAAAAACCAAAATTTAAGGGGTCCCACTACAGGCCTATGTAGGCCCTTGGGTCGCTTGAAAAACAAAAACAAAAAAAAAACAAAAAAAAAGGACCATTTCTTTGGCCCTTCTATTTCTTTGGCCTGAAATCGTAATCTGCTCTATTCAAGATCAAGAATAAGACATTGCCACTGAGCACCGTACTAAGCTTTCTATCTTTTTATATGTTTTGAATTTTTACAAAAATATCATGATTGCATACATAGTTTATAGGTTACATAGTATTTCGTGTCTAAGGTGTATAGCCGAGTGGGTAAGGGCGCTTGGCTGCGGGTTGGAGGTAGCGGGTTCGATTCCCGGTCTCGGCGGAGGGCTGGAATTTTTCCATGCTCCATTCTCCTCCAAACGGGTCCTAGGGCCTACCCAGCCCTCTGTAGAATGGGTACCGGGTTTCTTTCTCGGGAGTTAAAGGCGGGCGGGCGTTGGGCTGACCTCCCGACCTCAACCTAGTCCCGTTGGTCAAGAAACGCTGGGAGCCTTACCTCCCGCGAGCCCATGGGCCTGCATAGGCCTGTCGTGGCATCCTTTAACTTTAACATATATTAAAAAAATACGATACTTAATCGCAACCCATTTTTTATAATCGATTTCTTGTGTTTTATTTTCATTTATTTTCTGTGTTTTTATTTTTAAACTTAACTTGCGGTTGTTGCTATTTATGATACCGCTGGTCATTTCGAGATGGAAAGTATATTTTTTCTTGCCATATTTCCAAACGAAACATTCTGAAAGGATCCCACATCAAATAAGAAAACCTAGTGTTAATTCAAAGGAAATATTTTAATTTCGAACTGTTTCATGTAATACGTAATTTTAATTATACGACATTTGAAGGGGTTAACGATTTAAAATAAAAACCAGAAATAGATTATAAAACATGGGTGCCGGACCGATAGTCCGTAAATACCAGAAATACTATTAATACATTTAAAACTTTTTTTTTAATATTTTTCAATACGCGTTTTATGTATAAATTTGCTAAATATATTACTACGCAATTTTGTTATACAGAAATATTTCTCTTTTTAATTATTACTGACTCATAGTCAAATCATTCTCTTCAACTTCTAGTTTGGGATAATGTGATAATATTAATCTGTAGTTTGTTAATTTTCTTTTTAATGTTAACCTGATGTCGAATCCTTTAATGCCATCTATTTTTTTATTAAAATCGTTATTTTCATTTTTCTTTTAGATTCTCCAAATAGATCAATAAACAATTTAATTTTTCGCTTGTAATTGCTCCACGTTAGAGTAACGTCTTGACAATTTGTGTATTGCAAAAATTAAATACTTTTTGTCATATTTTCTCTTTAGAATAGATAGAAGCAATGTTAATTTTTTTTTCTACCTTTCACCATAGTCGTTTTCTGAAATACCATTGTGAAACAAGATAATTAATGCTTTTAGACAGTGTCAAAAGCAAAGCGGCCCCATAATATGCACAATTTTATAAATAAAATTTTATCAAGAAAATTTTATCGGATGCGACCACTTTGGACACCCCAACTTCCGGTCAGGGAGGGGTCCTAGAGGTCTGATTTTTTGGACGTGGTCACCTACTTTTTGATGCTGAATTAATGTCTCTACCCGTTTGGCCACTGCGAGTGTGACATCCAGCAAGAATAAAAGAAAGAGCGGTCACCTATGTTTTACAGGCAAGCTATAAACTAGGGTCCAGCTAAAAATGATAGCAATACTTTTAAGAACAGGTTTTTCCTAGAGTCTATTTGATATTAATTAATCGCATGAAATCGAGGCCACCACACTTTCAATAATAGAACTAAAATTTATAAACTTAACAAAATATACTACATTACACGAGTACTTTCAAAGTGTTGACACTTTTTTCTCAATTGGACGGTTACAAATTTAAAAAATAAAAACAACATTGTGAGTCGCAGGAGAACAATTGGGTCACGTGTGCCGGTTTTAATCGAGAAAATAAATGACCAGAAAGAAGAATTAAATGAAGTGGACGCGATTTTGCCAATGAAGAAGCTTATATTAAGAGCAAAGAGGAAAGTTTATTTTCTCGATCAAAACCTTTACGCATGAACCGCCCCTCCCCCCCCCCCCTCACATTGATGCTAAAAAATCCACGCAATCTTTCATTCATCTTGAGTTTACAGCTTCTTCCCTTATACGCCCGGCCCGAAGCGGTGATATAAGGAAGCAGCGACCCTTCCCCCCCGGAAAGGAAAAATGGAACTGACCCCGGCACACGTGACCCAATTGTTCTCCTGCGACTCACAATGTTGTTTTTATTTTTTAAATTTGTAACCGTCCACTTGAGAAAAAAGTGTCAACACTTTGAAAGTACTCGTGTAATGTAGTTTATTTTGTTAAGTTTATAAATTTTAGTTCTATTATTGAAAGTGTGGTGGCCTCGATTTCATGCGATTAATTTATAAGACACACATGTTAAAATTAATTCTATTTGATATTCTTTTGAAATTAAAAAAGAATAATATATTTGGGAAATGAAAAATTAAATGATACGAATATAGATATCTCTTGGTATCCCAAAGGATACATTGATAGGAAAATTATAAATTACGTTAATGACATTCTTAAATTACCATAAGGGCGAATTAGATGAAAACAATTTATATTCCATACAATATTGAGCAATTTGAATGATAATTTTCAGATGTAAATCAATATTAAGCATGTAAAAGTAAGAAGTGGAGAAAAATAAACCATGATTTAAAGCCAACAGAACAAATTTCAGGTTGGACTGTCCTAATTATGTATATGAATTAATGATGTACAGGGTGATTACAAATGTTTTGAACGATTTCAAAAATTTCCTGTAAAATCGCTATTGCAGGTATGATGTAACGAATGGAACAGTTGGATAGAGCACATGTTCAAGTTTGTTTTGTATGTCTCAGAACTGTGAAATATGACCAGCATTAATCACACGGCAACTGGAAACCCGAATTCGCGACAGCAGTGGGTCATTGGCTGTTGCGCCATATAACAAACGAATGCTTCCGCCGCTCGCCAGGCGGTGTTGTTGACAAAATGGTGTTCGTAGGTGCGGAAAAGGGGTACTGTGTGATCGAATATCACGCAACCAGGTGGTGACGGTGGTGCAGGTGGTTTTCGCACTAAATTTCAGAATGATCCATCTGCCAAGAATTCCATTTGTACGATCAATGTAAGCGAAGCGGGTGCATTTGTCGAGTGGCAAGTCGAGTGGCCGACCGACTGTCCCTGAGGAGAACGTGCGACGCATTCGGGGCACGTATCGTCGCAGCCCTAACAAATCAACGCGCAGAGGAAGTGCAGAACTGGGCATCCCACAGGCGACTGTGTGGCACATGCTGCGAAAAAACCTACACATGCGTCCATATCGCCTGCAGAGGCTGCAGCATTTGTCACCGACGACCACCTCTTCGCGAGGCATTCTGTCAGGCGATGTGACACAGATGTGAAGTTGAGAACTTTGCGACCACCATCATTTTCAGTGACGAGGCCACCTTTCATGGCAGCGGAAGAGTGAATCGGCACAATGTCCGAAGTTAGGGAACGAAAAACCCCCACGCCTACAAGGAGCACGTGCGGGTTTCCCCGAAAGTGAATGTTTTCTATGCCTTGTCGGGGAATTTTAAAGTGTACGACCCATTCTTATTCGCAGAAAACACTGTGACAGGCTCCAACTACCTTGACATGTTAACGGAATGGTTGTTACCACACATGGAAAACGACAGGGACGACTTCATTCTGCAGCAAGACGGGACACCACCACATTTCCACTCAGCCGTAGGCGACCATCTGAACGAACGGTTGCCACAACGGTGGATCGGCCGTGCAGGTGCAAATGATCAACAGATGTTGACATGGCCTTTCCGTTCTCCAGATCTTACTCCCTGTGATTATTTATTATGGGGGTACATTAAGAACAAGGTATTTGTACCGCCCTTACCACGGGATCTCAACAACGTGAAAATGTGCATTTCCACTGCAATGACAACAATAGACGGATGAATGCTATGTCGCGTTTGGGAAGACTTTCAGTACCGTTTGGACATGTGTCGTGATAACAATGGTGGCTATACCGAACATTTATAGGCAATGCATACAAATGAAACTTGAACATTTGCTCTGTCTTACTGTACCATTCGTCACATCATAACTGCAATAGTAATTGTACAGGAACTTTTTGAAATCTTTTAAAACATTTGTAATCACCCTGTATAACATTAAACCACATAAACAAACAACAACTGGTTAAGAAAGACAAAAACTTTATCCTATTAATTTTTAATACCATAAATAACAGCAAAAAATGGAGATATTTTTTAAATTGAGAAATAAATCATGAATTTATAAGCAATTCTTTCGAAGTCAACCTCTTGCACTCAGAGATTAATATCAATTACTTAGCAATTTGTATTTTGTAAAGAGACTAGATGAGTTGTAGTTAAAGGATTTTATTATATCTAAAAGCCTTACGTAAGCTGGAATAAATTAAGTTAATGGGGAACATTCATTGATTTTTACCCCACCTTTCGCCAACATTAATTTATCGCAATGGAGACTCGATCAAAACAAATACTTAATTTCTGCGTTAGCTGATTGCTTTTTAACACTAGAAGAAGCTCGTATGTTCTTTTACACACTACCAACAAATTTAGTATTTTTTGTTGCTACAATTACTAACATTTATTTATAAGATATTTACGTTTCATATCAATTCATCTATATACTCATAGATCTACATATATTCAAATTTTGATACAGAATTAGATCTAATTTAAGAGAAAAAATGAGAAGAATAAAACCAGAAGACAATGACAACTGGATAACCGAAGATTTCCTACCAATGTCTGCAATTTTTCAGAGATTAAGGCCAGTATTCATATTATTGAAAATTTTCGGCTATTTTCCTATCAGCGGTGTGATCCGACTTTCAAAACCTTTCCGCTTTCAGTGGTGGAGTTTTAGTACTCTATATTCGTGTGCTTTTCACATCATCATCTTAAGCCTGACTGGCTTTTACTATTGGGAAAATAGCATTTCAATTTTTTTGAATTCCGTTTCAAATTTGTTACAGATAATAGGTAACACGCTAGCTTATCTTCATACTTATGTTGCAATGTCAATTGTTTTAAAATACCCACTGAATAATGTCAAAAACAGAAAATATGAACTATTTCTGAATGAATATTGTAATAATCGGATTACAAGTACGAGCTCTGTAGTATTTTGCTTGATTATGATTATTATATACTTCTTAAATAATTGCTATTGGTACACTGCAGGTTTCATCAACCTGAATTTCACCATTTTGATACCAGCCTTTCTTATTTCAATTTTAATTACAATACAGTATTTGACTAATATGTCTTTCATTTTGTTCTGCAGAATGTATGGCAGCTGTTTAAATCAAATCTCAAATCATTTATTAAAATTGCATTCTGGAAACAGTCTTACTGCTTTAAGGAAGTATTATAGTTATACTTTGGAACTTATAGACGATACAATAAGTTTGTTTTCATTACAGTTGTGTTTTCAATTCCTGTGTGCAGTTGTCTTTATTGTATTTAATTTGTATAATATATTTAAAGGAAGAACTAATCAAAATATTATATTAGTTAATTGGACCATTATGCATTTCGTATTGTTGGCTATTATATCTTGGTATGCAAGCAATTTAAAAAAAGAGGTAAGTGGGATTTTTTTAATAAATTTTGTTTAAAGTTGTATATTGGAAATTGTTTTTTTTCCTAAGAATTTTACCTAAATTTATCTAATTTCAGATACTTTTCCCAATTAAACAAAACTAAATTTTTTTCTGTACTAAAATCATTTATCCGTGTTGCATTTCTATTTCATTCTGCCATATATTTTGTTTAAGTTTAAAAGTTTATAATAGAAAATATTATGCCAATTTTTTTTTTTCAAATAACATTTATATACACTCACATCCAAAAGTTAAGCATGGAGCAATAAAATGCGAAAAAATGGACAAGTATTGCTTTGATTGACATGAAATGCTGCAAGTAAGTAGCTCTATGTTTATTCATGAAACAAAACAAAGAATTACGTACACAGATAAACAAAATATGGAATTTTCATAAATTATAAGATAACGTCATATTTGCGTCATTAACAAAATGATGTTTAAATTCAAAATTGTCAACAATAAAAACCGACATTAATAGGGTATGTGAGCACCCTTCACTGCATACAAAGTTTACAGCGTGTGATCATGCTTGTTATGAGGTGATCAACCACCGCAGAGTCCAGTAATCGCCATTCCTCCTGTAGGACAGTTTCCAAATCTCTGAGAGTGGCTGGAGGTGGTAAACGTCGACATATAGCACGGCCGAGGGCTTCCCAAAGATTTTCAATTGGATTAAGGTCCGGCCATTCCATACGCGCAATCCCCTCACTCTCCAAAAAGTCGTCGACGATGGCAGCTCTATGGGGATGAGCATTACCGTCCATTAAAACGAAAGAAGGACCAACTGCTGCAGCATACAGTTTCACAATGGGGTCTAGGACTATATCTCGAAACCGTACAGCCGTCACAGAACCTCGCCTGTACATGTGCAGGTCGGTGCGGTACCCCAACGAAATCCCTTCCCAGACCATGATGCTTCCACCGCGGAATGCGTGATGTTCGGTGATGTTCTGGGGCCGATTGCGTATGCCTTGATCCCTCCAGACCCTTACACGTTTATCATCGGGTTATTGGACAAATCTGGACTCATCTGTGAACACAACGTTACCCAAATTAGACCTAGTCCAATTCACATGCTGGCGGCACCACTGTAATCGTGCCCCTCTGGATTGGACGGATAAAGGAACACAAACTCGTGGTACCCGGGCGTACGGACCATTCATGTGTAGCCTTCGACGAACAGTAGTGGCAGATATCGTCTTACCAATGGCCGCTGCAACCATAGACGTGTGGAGGCCGAGCTTCGATTCCGCTTGGCTACAACAGCAATATATCGATCTTCCGCGGGGGTCGTAACCCTTGGACGACCGGCTACAGGTCTTCGGACAACTGTTTGGCTCGTTTTGAATTGTTTCATAATCGTGAAATGATGGAATGATGAACGCCGAAGAAACAAGCAACATCTGTT
This sequence comes from Thereuonema tuberculata, assembly GCA_023159025.1. Classification (NCBI taxonomy): domain Eukaryota; kingdom Metazoa; phylum Arthropoda; class Chilopoda; order Scutigeromorpha; family Scutigeridae; genus Thereuonema; species Thereuonema tuberculata. The sequence goes on from JAFIDM010002131.1 coordinate 33,941,597, forward strand.
ATAGATTATCCTGCTTCAATGCATCCGACAGCCATCCAGTGCTCAGAATCTTCCATTCGTCTTCTGGAATCCATAGAAACACGTCTAGCTTGAAAACAAATCGTAAGAATGTCCTTAACACCTTTCATGAGCACTTTTATGCAACTCCTGTAACTCTTCCCAATGCAGGCTTCTTATACGACTGCCTGTTTTGCATATTTCACGATGCGAAACCGTGATTGGCTGTTCCCTATATAATTTGCATACTTCCTTCTACCTTTGCAGCAAATTTCAGCTTCTTTAATTCAGATTGGCTTATGGAAATTAACTTTTTTACTCTCCGTGCTTAACTTTTGGAAGTGAATGATTGTATATATACATCTGAATTTCACATAAACAAGAAAAATATCTGAATTGTTCCCTATAGTTCAGTCATTAGAGATAAAAAAAAAGGTGTTTTGGTGCAAAAGGTTGAGGAGTTTTGAAACTTGGCAGAAATATAGACTTGGAGTATGACGCTAAGTTTGCGACCTCGAGCAACCGCCGCTCGCGCCGCCATCTTGAAAAAATGGCGCCCAAAATACTTTTTTTTTGTCAGACTAATAGTTTCCGAGTAACTGGGCCAAACAGTAGAACGACTTTTTGGAAATTGCAGATAAAGCGACATTTTGAAGGTACGTTTTACTAATTATCAGCCAAGTAGCGCACCCAAAGTACCTTTATCTAATAAATAAATATTTATATAGAGATTGGGAAGAGACTGGAACGGAACATTTCGTCCGTTTGATGACTCATCAGTCAGCCAACCCGTTGACAGCGCAGGGTGCGAATTCTGTCTCTTAGCTTATGCCTTCTGGTCCAGTCATTAGGTACTTTTTAGATGCAAAAGGTTGAGTAGTTTTGAAACTTGGCAGAAGTGTAGACTTGGGTGCCCTAAGTCCTCGAGCGACCGCCCCTCGCGCCGCCATCTTGAAAAATGGAACCAAAATCAGTTTTTCGTATATAACTCCGATTCTATAGGTTTTAGAGAAAAAGTTTCTTATTAAAAGTTGGAGAGGATAAATGTTGCTACAAATTTGCTTATATTCATTTTTTTTGTCAGACTAATAGTTTCCGAGTAACAGGGCCAAACAGTAGAACGATTTTTTGGAAATTGAAGAAAAGCAGCATTTTCAAGCTACGTTTTACCAATTATCAGCCAAGTAGCGTACCTAAATCAGTTTAATGCAATAAAATAATACAAACCACTGCTTTTATCAATTCTTTTCCAAACCATCCACTAGGTAGAGTTGAGCGGCGCGTTTTTTTTAATGTGGTATCCCCGGGAGGCCTACTCCACGCTCCAAACTTACATTCGAGTTTTCTGTCGTTTTGCTCTAAGCGATGTCTCTGGTTCAGTATGTTCACTCTCTTTAGAATCTTGTTCGTCCCCCGTCTTCTTTAACACCCACTCAAACGAATCAAGGACGTCATCAACTTCGTATGGGTCTTCGGAATCGGAAACCGCTACTAAATCGGGAATGTTTTCACATGCTGTCCCATTACAATACAGACACAGCACCGAGCACTTTAAACCCGTTTTTCGACATCCCCACGCTCCTGCACAGCCTTTTTACATTTACAGGATATCGAGTTCAAAATGGTGTCGGAGGCTGCTTCTGACGTAGCACGAACAGCATCGAGCCCATGCCTCGTTTTCTGCCAGCCATATTGCTCAGGATTTTTTTCACTGCCACATCTCGACTTGGTGGTTTGTTCGCAGAAAATGCTGCCTCGCAGCATCTCTTGTGGGTGGCAGCGACGCGAGATGTTCTTGGATACAGACTTCACAAATTTTTCGAAGCGAAGGGAATCTAATGTGTCCTTTGTAGATGATCTTTGTGGGTGGTGTGGAAACGAGTTGATAGAAGCAGTGGTTTGTATTACTTTATTGCATTAAACTGATTTAGGTATGCTACTTGGCTGATAATTGGTAAAACGTAGCTTGAAAATGCTGCTTTTCTGCAATTTCCAAAAAATCGCTCTACTGTTTGGCCCTGTTACTCGGAAACTATTAGTCTGACAAAAAAATGTATGTAAGCAAACTTGTAGCAACATTTATACTCTCCAACTTTTAATCAGAAACTTTTTCTCTAAAACCTATAGGAACGGAGTTATATACCAAAAACTGATTTTGATGCCATTTTTCAAGATGGCAGCGCGAGGGGCGGTCGCTCGAGGTCGCAAACTTAGACATTAGGGCACCCAAGTCTACACTTCTGCCAAGTTTCAAAACTACTCAACCTTTTGCACCTATAAAGTACCTAATGACTGGACTAGAAGGCATAAGCTAAGAGACAGAATTCGCACCCTGCGCTGTCAACGGGTTGGCTGACTGATGAGTCGTCAAACGGACGAAACGCTCCGTTCCAGTCTCTTCCCAATCTCTACATAAACATTTATTTATTAGATAAATTACTTTGGGTGCGCTACTTGGCTGATAATTGGTAAAACGTAGCTTCAAAATGCCGCTTACCTGCAATTTCCAAAAAAGTCGTTCTACTGTTTGGCCCAGTTACTCGGAAACTATTAGTCTGACAAAAAAATTGTATATAAGCAAATTTGTAGCAACATTTATCCTCTCCAACTCTTAATAAGAAAAAGTTTATCTAAAACCTATAGGATCGGAGTTATATACCAAAAACTGATTTTGATGCCATTTTTCAAGATGGCGGCGCGAGGGGCGGTTGCTCGAGGTCGCAAACTTAGAGTCGTACTTAGGGCACCCAAGTCTACATTTCTGCCAAGTTTCAAAACTCCTCAACCTTCTGCACGCAAAAAGTACCTAATGACTGGACTACTAACAAAAAAGAAGCAAATAGTAATTTTTCAATTAAAAACAAATGGCTTCAAAAATTTCTAAATCAAATTCATGGAATTAAAAAGACCAATATGCAGAGTTAAAATAACAATAAAATATTGAGATGACCGAATTCTCTGTTTCATTCACGAATTTAATCAAGAGTCAACACGCTAAATTTATACTTAATTCTAATTCAAATTCCTTATTTTCTGTTTCTGCTTTTTTATGTATCGAATCGCTGACATTAGACTAACTTTAATTTTGATAATGAATACACTTTTTTTGTTGACATAAATAAAAAACAAATTCAAAGTAAAATTTCTTCTTAAATCTTTGTACTACTACTTTTGAAACTGTTCATAATATTTCTATATTATTTATTGTAATTATCATATTAAAATATTATAAGCATCAACTGTATCTGGCATTTGAGTGAATTTCATTTAAAGTTTCCAATTTGCTAATAAGTTTCTCAGTTTTTACTTCATTCATCTTACTTCTGTAAATATGTTGTCTTTTCTTTTTCTGGTTCTATTTTTATATACTGTAGAATATGGATTCTCTAATAAATGGTCTCCATGACCATTTTGCATTCTCTAATGTTAGTGATTATGTTATCTGTTTAATACGTAGGAAATTACGAATTTGAACACTAAACAGTACTAATTTACACACATTACACCTGCGTTTACACAAATTGTAACAGATATTGTGTCAATACGACTGTAATATTTAATAATTTTAAAACATCTGAAACCAAAAGCAAAAAGAAAAGAAACCCCAACAGCTGAGTAGGAGAAAATGACACAAGTGTAAAGGAGTTGCCGTTGCAGGACAGCGCCACTGGATATTTTCTATACAGTGGAAAGAGGAAGTACAACAACATAGTGGACCAAACAAACGTAAATTATAAAGCTTAATTTTTAAGATGATGCATCATTTACATCAGACATATGAACTGTTACTAAAAATAAAACGAAAATAAAAGATTACAGACAAGCTACTTCATCATATAAGACAAAAGAGACTTTTAAGCAAAGAAATTCTTCGATAGATCATAGTTATGTATATGATATTTTTTATTTCTTGTCTTTTCTGGAGGCCAATAATTAATCGTCTGTAACGCATTACAATATATTCAATTAAAATAACGCTATTTTCCATTTCCCCGAAGCATTTTTGAACGATTTAATGGCGTTATCCAAAGTAGAACTTCATTAAAAATTTAATTTCCTGCTTTTAAAATTATGAATGATTGTTCGTTTATGCATAATTCCATCCCTTGAATCTAGTCCAGAACTCTTTATTTACAATTAATTTATAAATTTATAGCAATTCTAAAATGTAATGTAATTTTAAATTTGAAACGATAGTTACACTTTTACTTAATTTTAACAGCAGTTACTTATATCATATAATATCAAAGTATGACACAATCATACATAATCGTAACGTCATGCTGATTTTCTATTTTTCTATTCAATTTAAGATAATAGGAATATTTATTTGCATTTGATTTAAAATATCATGGAAAAAGAAAGAGATTTATTTGTCGAAACGAATGTATTTCATAGAATAATATAAAATGATTAATACGTCCGTTAAATGTTTTTATAGGTTTCTCGAATAAAGTTCATTTTGGTTAATAAAGTGGCAAGAGCCACTGAAAGGAAAGACATTGAAAACTTTCAGGTGATTTTTTTTTTTTAATTTTAAATAAAATGAAACAATAATTTTATGTTTTAATAATGCATGTTCTAATATTCACCTTGCGAATATACGTTACCACTTAAATGTGTTTAATAATTATGAAGTACAAAAACTTCTACTGTTTGTAATTAACCCTTTATTTGAAATTCCTCCTTTAAAACTTAATACTTGCTGTATAGGTCCTTTTTTTTGAGGGATTTCCTCACTCCGGGATGAGATATTATCACGATATTTCAGCCCCTCTCGAAGAAGGCCCGAGACACCGGGCCGAAATATCGAGATAATATCTCATCCCAGAGTGAGGAAATCCCTCCAAAAAAAAAGACCTATAGAGTATCATGTCTCACTCCTCCTTCAGGACCAAACTACTTAACATTTGATTTGTTTTTATTTTTTTGGTTTTAGATATTTTTAAATGTTGTCAATTCATCTACTTCATTAGTAGATTTTACAGCGTTTGGATTGTTTAAAATCAATTTGCAAACACTGACAACGGTAAGAAAAATATTTTTTAGCCTAATAAAACAAGTTTTTTTTTACTTTTATTTTGATTTTTGTGTTTTGTTTACAAAATAATAGATTTGATATTATAATATTAAGTCACTTGTTCACAAACATTTTTAAATCGAATAATCTGACTGCCTAATGAAATGGATTCTCTTATAACTATGGAAATTGTGGAATATCAGACAATTGTGGAGTCTGATCTCTTAAGATCTTGTAACTGGATGTCTTTCAGTTGGTATCCGCAGTTAATCTTTATCATATTGCTTTGCTATAAGGTATTTTGCAGTTCAGTGTCAAACCCTTAGGCTCTTGGCAGACTGGCATTATTTCTTCTATTGCTTCAGTTAGTTATCTCCGTTTTACGTATCACGACTTTTATTAATTCGTTATCTCTTTTCTTTTTATTTACATTGAAAATAATAAAATTTTTAGTTTCTCCAATTTTCATAATATAATGTTTATTTGCCAGAAAACATTAATGATTTATTAACTACACTGTGGTAAAATAAAATTAGCATGTAGATATTGGAAAAAAAGTGACCAATGATTTGGGAAGGAAGCTATCCAAGTCCCAAATTAACAAGATTAATTGTATATCTAGTTTTAACCACAAGCCTTTCGGAATATTTACTCCGCTAAGGCATGTTTTCATATTACTAGTGAGAAGTGAACATCGTACAAGGAAGATTGCAACAATATTGTTTGCTCAAGGTGCAGATTGAGAGTCACAAATCCAGAGCCCCTCTCTTGAATTTTTCCAAAAGCTTCTGGTCTATCTCTCACTGGCGGTATGACTTTGCGGCAAAATTAACAATACTACACTGTGTATGCTGTTATAACTGAAAATGTGACTTCTATCTTTTTAAGATTTCAGTTTACTTTCAAACAGGGTGACTCTTTTTGAGAAGTCTTATTTGTTTTATCATGCTTCTTACTACAAGATTCATAATTGTTGTCATTGATAAAATAAAAATAAAATTTTATTAGTGATATCACCGCAGGTTGAAGCCAAAACATGAGTGTCGTAACATCATATTTGCAGTGATTGGTCTTCTTATTTTATTCCCAGAACAAAAGAAATTTCCAGATACTAGGGATTAAAATTCCTAAATCTTATGTAAGTTCATTTCCTTTCATCATAATTTTGAAGCTTGCCTTTGCCACAGGCAACTGTTTGATGGATTTCTTAAACTTCAGTCTTCTTCTTTTCAAAAAAGGCAGTTTACTAAGGTTGCTTAACGAAGATCACATCAAAAGCTGAAGAATATGCTAAATTTGCCTCAGCAATGCAATGAAGTATTTGTTGAACGTCATCCTTGTATAGCTTGTGCTCAATCTCAAATGTAGCCGAAAACAATGGTGTTCATAGTGTCTTCTCTTATTCTCGCGCGGCAATGTTATTGAATCCACACTACAATTTTTACGAAAATTACGTTGACCTAACGAAAGTGAAGACATTTCTTCTTATCTAATGGACATTATCGTTGGACTTTGCCCACAAAAATACTAAAACCTATAAACTACTGCTCGCAAAGTTTCTCCATTATGACTGATGTTTAAATCTATGTTTAGTACAACATTGCAGCACGTAGCTCCAACAGCCTTTTTTTTGTAATAAAAAAAAATAACGAAAAATTTAGATAATTCATTTTACAACAATTTTATAAATCCAATGAATTTAACTAGAGTAGAAAACCGTTAATTAATTTTACAAATTCAATATAAATAAAACATGAAATTTTAAAACAATATAATGAATCATATTCCTTATTAATATATTTATACTGTTTTTTGTTTTCTTCTTCGCAGGTTGTGAGTGTTGTTGTAACTTATTTGGTGTTACTTCTTCAGTTCCAAGTTAGCAATTGTGGTTGTTCAATTCCTTGCAACATCTCGGAGCACTTGCAAGCAACATTTTAAATATACATTCCTTATTATTGTACTGAATGTAATTAAATAAATTAAATTATGTATGGCGACATTATTTAAATCTTACTTATATTTCATAATTGTATATTAAAATTTCTTTATAAATGATGTGTTAAACAAAACATTTTAACGTGCTGTGAAAATTTTTAAAAACGAAGAAAAGAGCAGCACAAGAATCAAAACAAAAGGAAATCGCCTTTCTGATTCATTTCGCGCAGAAGCACGAAACAGCTGTTCCCAATTCTCTCCCCAAAAAATGAATCAGAAAAGCGATTTCCTTTTGTTTTGTCTATTCTTGGGCTGCTCTTTTCTTCGTTTTTATAAATGATGTGTTGTTGTGATTTATTATTATATTTATTTTTCGGATCATCAGTATTAGAGTTATTCGCTCTATAATGTCGTTTCAGGAGGCATATGCAAGTTCAGTCAGATTTTGTCTCCTATGAAAAGAAACAAACATTGCAGAGCAAAGTAACATCCAAGCCCACGCCGGGATTCAAACCAAGGTTCAGTCTAATGGCAGGCTGTTGTCTTGACCGCAAGGCTGTGCCTGAACGGCTTCTGTACAAATAAATCGTATCAAAACAAAAACAAACATATTTTTTGTATTCATATAAACTAAAACAGGATATCGTATTTTCGGTAAGCTATTATCATAATTATTCATTGTAAGACTAAATTTTTAGCAACCCATTTGGGAGGTACAACATTTCGGGAAGTCAACATTTAGGGAAAGTTTGAAGTTTACGGAAAACCTATGCGTTTATATCTCTATGATAATCTGCTAAGCCTGAGTTTGATGGAAACAGCAACATGCAATTGGGCAAAAATCTTTCAATTGTTCCAGCATGCAACAAACTCAGTCTCCTATCTTTCCCAATTGATTTTTTGACGCCACTGCATCCATGAGATTGCCAACACGAAGACACAGCATGGGATTCGTTGACCCACGTCTCATATTTAAAAAAAGATTGCGATCATAAACAATTTCTCTCATCTGCTGTAAGTAAGCATGCCGTAAGGCCATAACATCACTGCGTTCCAGTAAGTGTCTCCGACCATCAATTTTTTTGTAGCGAAATCCTAGTTTCTTTGTCACAATTAATCTCAGGGATTCTTCACTTCCTTCGAAGATCGGCGATGCTTCTTCATTCGTCTCTTCCCTGAGTGCATGCAACAGTCTTCCTATCGATGGCAGTTCTCCTTTCATATACAGACGGTGTATCGTCCTCCGTATGTCTTCCAGAGCGAAACAATCTAGATCTGTGGTCGGAGACATTCTTGGACGTTTCTTACCGGGTGTGTCGCCGGTAAATAGATGCCCAATTTCGGCTGCATGCTTCGCTTCTCGGCGAATAGCTTTCACTGATGTTAATCCAATTCCTGTCGCAGCTGATGTAAGCTCATTAACTTTTTCAAAAGAAATTAATACTGTTTCTCTGATTTACCCTTTTCTGAATAAGAAGTAACTTTAGCAATAACTTGCTTTGTTTGGCTTCTGATAGGGATTCATTGTCCGATAGTCGCCATTGTGAATAGTTTCTCTCGACAGACTTCAGTCCTGGAATGATTAAGAGATCATGGGTATTGTTCAAGGTCAGAGTCGACATTTCGCTGGATCGAGTGTAAATCTTAGAAATGCAACCATCTCATTTCAGGTTTCAGCTATAGCTTGATGGTTAAGGTTTTGGACAAATAAACTGAAGGTTGTTGGTTCAAACACGTATAAATTTCACTTTTTTTTTTCTCTCTTAAGGTCATGATTGAGTCATTTCAGGTGACTGCAAACCTTTTATATATTTCTTTTACCAATGCATCTAAAATTCTGAAAATTTAAAAATGAACTTGTGAAGCGTATGGGATTTAAATTTCCTTGTTTTTATTTTTCAAAATATTCTGTAATTAATTAAATTTAATTTCAAAAATTGTTAATTCTATTAAAATCGCTTTCTATAAAAAAATGCTTCAAAACAAATTTATTTTGGAAACGAACAGCATCAAATGAATTTGCATGATATTTAGAAAGCCTTTAATAAAAACGTTTTTTTATTATGATTATTTAATAATATGTAAAATAAAATAATTTAAACTTAAACAATTTTAAAAAGCACAATATTAATTTTTTTTAAATTAACAGTTGCACTATTAATAAGTTTTTTAAATTCAATTCGTTATTTTACAAATTTTTTATCATTTCAGGTTTCCGTCAAGTTTTTTTTGGTTGAAAATACCAAGTAATACCACATAAAATCCCTAAAAATT
>JAFIDM010002131.1:33951225-33972371 GCA_023159025.1 Thereuonema tuberculata
TTTTGGTTGAAAATACCAAGTAATACCACATAAAATCCCTAAAAATTTGAATTTTAATTTAATTCATTATAGAATATTTTGAAAGTAAAAAACAAGGAAATATAAATCCCACATCATAATATTCAAATTTCTTCTTATCATATATTAAAAATGGACACAATAAAACTTACAACTTCTTTACTTCCCATTCTATATTTCGTCCTTACGATAGGACTTCCTCAGGAATCTCAAAATGAAAGTTTTCTCTGTCTTATTTTCTTCTTTATTTTATAATTTGTAACATTTTGAGATTCCTGAGGAAGTCCTATCGTAAGGACGAAATATAGAATGGGAAGTTTATTATGTCCATTTTTAATAAATCCCACATGCTTCATAAGTTCATATTTAAATTTTCAGGATTTTAGATGCATTGGTAAATGAAATATATGAAAGAAATAAAAGGTTTGCATTCGCCTCAATTGCTTAATGCCCGGTTGCACCAAAGTAGCGTTTAACTACGGTACCCATGAACCGAGTTCTGCTTGAACCTCAAATTGAAGTTCAGCCTTGTTGCACCAAGCTACAACAGTCACAACTGAACCGACGTTCTGTGATCTGCGTTCATGGCGGCGGAAGTACGTCATGCGTTCAAAGCTGATTCCTGATTGGTTACAAGATTCGTCTTTCGTTGCGGGAAATCAACCCAATGGATTGTTTTCAATAGTTGTCCTTTGTTTCAGCAGTCAACAATCTCATTACGAAAATAGAGTTCAGGAATTAAAAAACTGAATTCTGCTGAGTCCCTATTTATACAGAGACGAAAAAAAAAATCCTTTTAATTGATATAATTGAATCGTACATAACACGTTTTAGAATGTAAAAAAACCGATGCTGAATATTACTAATCGTGGAGTTTAGCGTCCCACATTAAATAACAATAAAAAACCTACAACAGTAAATAACACACAGTTCTAAAATGTGAAATTTCATCACACTTTGGTGGGTGGCTGGCTGTAAGTGTCCCACCCCCGACCGAGAACGTGCACTCGTAAACTCTGTTTTCGTGCCACCGCGTTCTGGAGTCCGGCGTTCTGCGCCGATCTCCTCCGGGTCAGGGCGATCCATCGGCGGCAGAGATGGGACCAATAGCGGCAAACTTCGGTGCCGAGAAAAAAGGCCCGGTGTCGATGGGGGGTGGGACACTTAGGTATCCGTGCAGACTTGGGTGAAATTTCACATTTTATCACAGTCATTTACTGTTATAGGTTTTTTATTGTTATTTAATTTGGGACGCTAAACTCCACGATTACCCTAATATATACTGATCGCGAAATAGTCTGCCTTTTGGTTACAAATGATGCAACTCTGTTAACAACTGAAATTCCTCTTCACAGTCACTGTCCAACGAATTAAATAAATGTAAAGTTGTCATTTTAAAAGTTATTTCTGATAGTTGAGAGAAAGCATGCTTTGGTCTCAATTCGCAAGCGAATATCAGTAAAGGCCGAACAACTAACAGCGGTTTTGAACCGAGTTCAGCGCGTTGAACGGCCGAAATCGGCAGTTCAAGTTGACGACGCTTTTGAACCGAGATTCTCATTAAACGTTGTTGGCGCAATAGGTTTAAGAATGATCTCCGTTCATCTAGCAGTTTGAACTTGGTTCAGCTACTGAACTTCAATGGTGCAACCGGGCATAAGTCACTTCAATGAGCTTCGGCTGGTGGAGTGTTTCGCCGCGCTGTTATAGTCGCTTACTGTGAAAAGCACTAAGTTTGTTTTTTACTTTGTTGCGTCCATATATGCAATTAATGTGAATGATAATGTTAATCTAGTGTCTACACAATTATTCTCACATTATATTTTTAGAACCCCAAAAAAAAATACCCTTAAGAATCGATAGTTTGATGTTTGTGTAGCTTCTAAAAGACTATTTCAGCAACGAAACAAGTTTATGAAATTTCTTAAATATAAGTGAATATAGTTTTGTGCTAAAATAAATTTAAGGGCGATCCATAATAATAAAAAAAATTAAAATAATAATACAAAAAGAACTACAATAACATAAGGATAAATTAAAAAAAAGAAGAAAAATTAGGCCAAACACTCCACCAGCTGAATATCATTAAAGTGACTCAAGCAATTCAGGCGACTGCAAACCTTTTATTTCTTCATATATTTCTTTTACCAATGCACCTAAAATTCTGAAAATTTAAATATGAACTTGTGAAGCATATGGGATTTATATTTTCTTAATTTTAATTTTCAAAATACTCTGCTATTAGTTAATTAAAATTTAAAAACAGTCAATTTTTTGGGATTGGCGAGGTATTACTCAATATTTTCAACTTAAAAAAACTTGATGAACATCTATACGATAAAAAAACTCATAAAATAATGATTTGTGTAATAAATAAAGATATAAATAAAAATATTTATTATTAGTGAAATAGTTAGCATTAGTCCATTCTTCTCCAAACGGGTCTAGGGTCTACCCAGCCCTCTGTAGAATGGGTACCGGGTTTCTTTCGCTGGAGTTAAAAGCGGGCGGGCGTCGGGCTGACCTCCCGACCTCAACCTAGTCCCGTTGGTCACGAAATGCTGGGAGCCTTAGCTCCGGTGCTCCCTGCACGGCGTGTTTATGCGATTGCTTTAACTTTTTTTTTTTAAGCAAGAGTTAGGCCTAATTTAAAAAAAAAATAAAAATTGTGTTTTAAAAATTGTTTGAGATAATTTTTTTTTACGTGTTATCAAATAATCATAATAAATAACGTTTTCATTAAAGACTTTCTAAATATCATGCAGAAACATTGGATGCTGTTCGTTTTCAAAAATAAATTTGCTTTGAAGCATTTTTTTGTAGAAATAAATTTTTGTTAATTCTAGGAAAATCCATTTCTAAAAAAAAAGTTCTCTTTTCATATATATTCACGAACTTCTAATATGAATTTTTCAGTGGCAAAGTTCTCATTCTCTATAATAGTTTCATCTTAATCATATTTTTCAAAACTTTTCAAAACAAAAATAAACAGAAATGATCTTCTGGCCCCAACGAAAATCGCGTCTCCTGTGAAAGGCTTATTTAAAATCTATAGAACGACAGTGGTCGCGAGGCCAGCCTGGTCACGTAAAAAATCGCGTCAGGTCGCGACCAGAATTCTGGCCGCGCGGCCAGAAGCGACCAAGCGGCCGCCTGTGAAACGCTCCACTAAAATCTATATAATGACGTGATCGCGCGGCCATGGTCGCGTCATGTGGAAAGGGACTTATCCAGGAATGGAACCAGCTTTGCTTATTACATCCAGTTGCAAAACATCATCAACTTGTTGCACTAAGATCTAAATAATGGTTCAGTGAAATAGAGCTCGCTCATAAAAGATATTTCCCCTATGTAATCAACATTTGACGACTGTTACGTTTTCTTTCTCAATTATGAGATGAAATAGGAATTAAATTTATAGCATGTTACTGATGTGAAGGAAAGAAGAAAAATAGCATTATTAAATACTTATCTATAGAATCATATATGAATGGAAAACAAACTTCACACCCCTGGACCTCGCAAACCCTTCTCTAACACTCACCACTCCCGACACCCACACACAGCAGCTGCGTGAATCATGGGCTCGTAAGGAACTCCATGGCAGACATCGCCACGAACTCAGCCAACCTCATGTCGACATGGAAGCGTCGAACAGATGGCTGATGAGTGGTGAGCTGTTTAGGGAGACCGAAGGGTTCATGATCGCCATACAGGACCAAGTCATTCCCACACTCAACTACAAGAAACACATTCTACACGACGCAAACACACACGACGACAGATGCAGGAAATGCCACACTACACATGAGACGATCGACCACATAATATCTGGCTGTCCCCTTCTGTCCCAAACAGACTACCTCCACCGACAGAATCAGGTAGCATCGATCGTTCATCAACAGCTAGCACACAAACACTCACTTATTAAGAACACGGTCCCATACTACAAGTACACACCACAAAGCGTACTAGAGTCACCCTCACATAAGCTGTACTGGGACCGTCCCATTCACACAGACAAAACTACACAACAGACCTGACATTACACTTGTTGATAAGGTCAACAAACAGACCTATCTCATAGATATTGCAGTTCCCATCAGCAAGAACATGCAGAAAACTCACGCTGACAAGATAAGTAAATACACAGACCTAGTACACGAGCTCCAGAAGCAGTGGAGGCAGGACCGAGTACGTGTTGTACCCATCATCCTGTCCGCTACTGGTCTGGTGCCTCACACATTGCATCACAGCCTCAGCACACTAGGACTTCATAAAAACACTTATGCACAACTCCATAAGGCTGTGGTACTCAACACAACACGCATAGTTCGAAAATTTATGGACACAAGCACACATCCCTAACTATTCTTCCAAAAAAATTTTTTTTTTTTTTAATTTTTAATACACTTGGCAGTATGTGCTTTGGTCCTTGACCCGCCATATTGTCTTAGCTGGAGAATCCCATGGTTTGAAACTTTTTCGATATAATAATAATAATAAATAATATAATTTCGAATTTATATACAATATGAATAACAAGATAGCTTGAATTAATTAGTTATTTAACATGTAATGTCTTTAGCTGAATATAGCCAAGTGGTTCACATGGGGCCGAAACTGTAACGTTGGTTTTATTAATGTTTATAAAGAAAAAAAAAATAGTTTTAAAGTTAGTTAATATTGTTTAAATTAAATTATTTTTCAAGAATTTGTTCTTATTCTTATTATTGCTTTTAATTTTTTTTATATCCAAATTTTAAGATTTTACACTTGGGAATTAAAAGAGAATGGTATCAAGTTATTTAAATTAATTTCTTTTTTCGTCAAAGATTATGTCTTTTTCGTCATTTCCTTACTATATCTTTCAGACATAAATCATTTGATTATAGCTGAACCTTTTTCATATTTATTTTTACATGTTAATTAGGAATTGTAAGAATATTGTGAGATCACTTCACTGATTGCAGTTTCTTGAAATCTCAAATTCTTTCCAAAACATCAGTTTATTTGGAAGATATGAAGATAATTGAGAAAGCTTATTGATCAATAAAGTGGAAAACAAACACCAAAAATACGCCTCTCCCTTCGTCAATACGGACAAAATGCAATACTGCTTGATGAAAAGCAAATATTTACCTTCAAAATCAACTGACCGGCACTTCAATCTTGGTTATCTCAAATGAAATGCATTCTAGAAATAGAATAGTGTTGTTTGACATATTCTAGCAAGTTCCCAGCGAAATCTACTCCTGCTTAGCCATCCATTCGTATAATCACCTCAATTTTCAGGTGGAGTTTCATAAACCAAAAATAGCAGAAGTAACACCAGAAACCTTCCATTGAACATGCTAACAGAAGATACAATGTCTGAGACATTCCAGAGACTAAGGCCAATTTTTGTATTTCTCAAAATTTTGTGCTGTTACCATATCGGTTTAATTGATACTTAACAATCTTTTCAATTCCAATGGCTTGATTTGAATACTTTATATTGTTCTTTCTTTATATAGTCAACCTTCTTTTACTTGGATATTATTTTTGCTGGGAAAATGTCAGCTGTTTTTTATTCCAATTCAAATTTATAATTAATTATTATTTCACCATCCACACAAATAAGAAAGATATAATTTATAAATCAATACATAATAACAGTGACATGCTTCGAAAATTCATCGTCAGACTGTAAATAAATATAAAACGGAAAAACATAGGCTTATAACAACCCCACAATACAGTTACATATAATACAGTTAGATTCTCCACTTTGCTGATTGTCTGACCACTGATTTCTTATAAGATTTGATTAATAATAATCAAATTTATAAGTATGAGTTGTTTAGGAAGCTAACTATGTTCACGGCTAACTAGCATTAACACAGCATTTAGATACCCAGTGAATAATGTTAGAAATAGAACATATGAAGAATATACAATTAAGTACAATAATAATATGTTTACAATCATAAACCCACTGATAATATCCTTAATCCTGATTCTAATAATATTCTTATCTTCATTTTATTTAACACCTACCACTATTACAATATACGAACGCACCAAACGACGAACCGGTTCGTCGTACGAGGCCCACTGTATTATACATACATTATTTCGGCTTTACATCTGATAAGAAGGCTGATAATGATTACACATCAGAAATATTGTAAATAATATATGGTGATTCAAAGTCGAAACTTTAAAGATCAAAGATTAAAGGTCAGGAATGCAAAAACAAACGTTCAAAATGGAACGTATGTCCGCAAATGTCAACGGGATGTGCTAGAGGATGCTGTTTGGTAGCACATTAATTGAGCCTTGACTCGTCCTGCATTGACTCCTTCTTTATCTCAA
Source organism: Thereuonema tuberculata (assembly GCA_023159025.1). NCBI lineage: Eukaryota > Metazoa > Arthropoda > Chilopoda > Scutigeromorpha > Scutigeridae > Thereuonema > Thereuonema tuberculata. The sequence continues at coordinate 33,957,601 of JAFIDM010002131.1, forward strand.
AGCATCGTCTACGAGACCCCCCACTTCCTCTGACGCTGACCACGTCGCAAGAGTAGCTGTGGCAACTGGATATGTCCGCGAAAAGTCTCGCATATTTGCACATGCTAGGCAATCCATGCATCGACATTGTGAGGCGTATATTAACGTAAGTGGAAGGAACTTTGAGCAGCTATTGTGAGCATGTAACTGTACATCTTACTGTCGTATTGTAAATATAGGGTCAATAAGCATTCGAGTTGAGTTTGAGGACATACGTTCAACTATGAATACGGTTTGGTTTTGTATTCTTGACCTACCTTTAAAGTTTGTACAGGGAATTTTGAATCACCCTGTATAATGTATAGTAATAGAGATAGAAGTTGTAATAAAGAGTTTCAGTCAGATTATATAGTTATTACGCTTTTATCTTTCTTCACAGTACATTCTCATATTTTAATATCTAAATATATAGTTTATTTAACACACATATAATACAGTTAGATTTTCTATTTTGCTTAAAGTCTGACCACTGATTTCTTATAAGATTAGTAAATTCTGGTAAATCAAATTTAGGAATTCTTATTTGAAAACTTTCTTCATTTCCCCTTCTCTTTTCTCCTTTATCATAATTCTTCACTTGATTTTCTTCAATTTATCGTAACTTTAAGTTTTACTTGGAAGCAGGAATGGGAATGGCACCTCCAAAAAATTAAAGTAAAAATAAAATACACATTAAAAAAGAAGTAAAGGAAATTCTTGTGCCTGCCCTCCGGTAGCCTCCAAGAATTTTCGATGCGCAGTGTAAAGAAAGAAAAAAGCGCTTAAAATACATAAACACATTAAAATGGTGAGAACGTGTTTACAAGTGACATCCCAAAATAGCTTTTTCTCGCTAAATTGGCGATCATCAGTTGAGTGCCATTTCTATTCCTGCTTCCATTTATATTCACCTCTGTATTGAGACCTGGTGTGTTTACAGTGACTACTCTCGACTGATGATCGCCAATTAAGCGAGAAACAGTTACTTTGGGAAATCTCTTGTGAACACGGTCTCACCCTTTCAATGTATTAATTTTGAATTCTTTATCACATTTGTTTTCCAGTTAAGAAGTAGAAAAATGATTTTTCTATCATTTACTTCCAATGCAAATCATAGAGGTATAATTTTAATATTAATTACAAGAAATTACCACTCGAGTTGCAAAGTCAAAATAAATTCAGTAAACGATCTTTCTTTATAAACAAATTTATAGATGCTTTCCTAAAATTATAGGTTTCTGAAATAGGATTTATTTTGATAAATAAGAATGCAATAGCTATTTATTTATTTATTTATTTATTTATTTATTGTAAGGCAGTCATTAGCACTAATTGTCTGACTGCAGAATTGCTAGTTCTTTAGTTTAACCCATGGTCCACCACAGGTGTGGAACTAGCTTTTACAACCGCAGAAACGGACGAAACACTGAAGAAGAAAGAATGAAACATCCACTGTCTTCACTGAACATATGATCATTTCTTTATTACTTTAATGATTGATTCCAACGTCTTCCAAATATAATACAAGTCGGCAGATACGTTACAATGAACTCCTTGCTCAGCATGTGATTCCTGCCTTGCAAGAATGAAATAGTTTAGAGCTCACTGTTTCCATCGTAGATGCAGCAACACCACATATTCGTGAAGGTCGACAAGTGAAAGAACTGCTTCGTACGACCTTTACGAATGATCGCATAGTCTCTAGAGGTTCTCCAGATGTTTGGCCGGCACGATCTCCGGACTTAAATCTCTGTGGGGATATCGGAAAGATTGCATCTATCAGGTCTGATGAAGCAAACATCAGCATGTCGCTAACATTCCGCAGGAAATGCTGAATTCAACCGTTAATCACGCTGTATTATGTGATGAAGCATGTCACTGACCTAGCAGGAGCACATATTGAACATCTTCTGTAACCATCGTTTGATAACAAACTTATCTTAAGTTTTTCGTCCTTATAGTGCCATATTTTCGCCTGGTGGCAAAAAGTGGAATTATTTTTTTATCAGCGGAAATCGCGGAGGCATAGTGTAATTAGCAAATCTACCAAGTGTCATTGTTATATTATGTTCATTACAATCCTCTTCCACGGTGCTCAGAATAGGGTCAGTTTAATTATAATCATTCGTAACTTTCCAGATATTTCTACTGCTTTGTTCAGAGAATGTCATAATTAGAGTTATAATATTCTGATATCTACATTTCTGGATATTTTAATTCTTCACAATTACGCATTAGTTAATTTTAGAATTATCGTTTCATTTTGACCGATTAATTTTGTTCATTATTTTCGTTTTATTCTGACGATGTTATACTAGTATTCTATTAGAAACAAAGAATTTAATAGACAAGTAAAGTTTTATAACTGAGTTCCTAAAATTTATTCAATGTTCTTAGGATAAATAAATTGACATCATAACAATAATTGAATGGAAGAATTTTGATTTAATAAAAGAAAGAAATATATTAAAATATTAATACATGCATTAATGTTAAAAATTATTCAAATTAACTGGAAAAAAATTGAACTGTTAATGATTTATTCTGTTGGACTTGTTGAGAGCTGTTGTTCTCTACGTACGCTCATTAACCAAATCATTATTTACAAATCATTAAACTCAATTTAAATTTTTTTCAGAAAAAGACAAATTTTCAAATGAAAAATTTCTGGTTTTTCGTTTTATGTTTATGTTATTTTCTTTTATTTTAGTTTATGTTATGTTATTATATAATTTAAAACATCAAAAATAAAGTTTCTGTGAAAAATTGTATCACATTGTTTCAATTGCTTTGTATTTTTATAATTTCTAACATTAGAAGCATTTTAGGAATTACTGAACAATTTGTAGAAACATTATTTTTGGTTTTCATTTACATTTTATGATTGATATAAATCATCGGGGAAAAAAATTAGATTCCATTTCTTTTCTGCAATTTCCTAAATTGTTAAACCACTAAATGCTACCTACTTTTTTCTGAATAGATGAATGATATCTTTTCACTTTGTCCTTAATGAGATGTAAAGGACATTAGGTCTCGTTTTTTAACCCTTAATGATAGGCTTGACCTGTTTAACTGCAGGATCATGGTTCGATCGACATATAACTAATCATTATTACTTATACAAAAACAAACTAAAAGAATTTGTTTAGGTATCTGTAAGTAAGATTAAGTATTTATTGAGTCATTATAACAATCCTCCCAAACATTATCTACTTCGATGCTTATAATGATAATAAAATTAGCGCTGACGGAAATGAACGCCATCAACTTGATAATATTTCATAATGATTGCTGCACTTGCGAAAAACAAAGTAATAGAGTAAAAATAAAGCCACCATTATTAGAATTACGATCTTCACACGAACAGAATATCTACATTTGCCGTAGTAGAGCTATTCGTTTTGTAGTGTATCTGCATACACATTTAACAAAGATGAGGCGTATAATACCACGAAATCATGAAGAAATGTGCTTAAGAAAAGGTTTCGCTCCAATGTCTCCGATTTATCAGAATTTCAGACCATTCTTTATCATTCTCAAAATTCTCGGCTGTTTTCCTATTAGTGGAGTATTTCACACTACAAAATCTTTCGAATTTCGATGGCGGAGCATCAGTTTCTTTTATTCATTCGCAGTTCAAATTCTTTACTTCATTAGCTATGGATTCCTTTTGATTGGAGTATTTAAACGTTATTTCACAACAACTGTCAATTTTCGTGATTCCATGATGCTTCTGTTGGAGATTTGTGGTTCTGCAATTGGATACATTCATATCTATGTTGCTTTGTATATTGCACTAAAATATTCAACCAATAACTGCAAAAACAGAAGCACATATTTATTCCTAAACAAATATTGTACTGTCCACACTAAAAATTGGAAATTCCTACTCTATTGTTTGCTCATGATCCTAATAATAAAATCTTGTATTATCGTTTGGTTCACTTTAACTTTAATTCGACGAGATTTCAAATACATTTCTCACCTTTCTGTAATATCCGGTTCATTAATAGTTCTGTTCTTAACAAGCATGTCCTTTGTTGTTTTCTGCCAAAGTTATGTCAGTTTTATTACTCAAATTTTAAGTCACTTAAGGAAATCTAGTCAACGCATGTTCGACCTAATGAGATGCTATAGTCACGTTATTCAACTAATGGACGGAACAAGAAGATTATTTTCTTTACAACTTTGTTGTCAGTTTCTAGTTAGTGCAAATTTTCTTCTGCATAATTTATTCCTTAATTTCAGCGAAAGTAGAATTGAAATGGTTCCACCAATTATCTTGTCAATTGTTCACTTATCGTCAGTGGCTGTAATATCTTGGAATGCGAATGAAGTACAAAATAAGGTATTCAGTTCTCAAATAATTTAAATTTTTATAAATAATTTTGACGTAACGAAAGTAAACTAACTAAGTCTAATTTTATGACCAATTCTTGCTTTATGACTTCCGAACCTTTGTTTCAACAATTTGAATGACTTTATTTAAATTAGTTGCTATTCAGTGAATGTTAAAAAAATAGCAGTAGTCTTTTGTTACATATACTGCTACTTAATCATGTAGTTCTGGTAATTAACTGGCTTAAAAAATCCTATCATCTTTCAAATAACACTTTATTAATAAACTAAAAACTCCTTACATCCCAGGCGACATTTCGTGATCCTAAACGGAACTCACTTCTTCATGCCTAATCTCCATAGGGAAAGGGAACCACTTCCTTCTTTCCACACACAAATTACAAAATAAAATAAAAACACAACAAACAAGAATTCTAAAACGTGATAACAGCATTGACAATTGACAGCAAATAGGTGCTAAGAAATAAAGAATATGCCTAATAGTTCATTGTTAACAGTTCATCTTTTAAAAAATTTTATTAGTTAACAGTTTATTAATTTAAATATTTTAAAAATGTCCTTAAACGTTTTTCAAGCTTCTTCATACTCCTTCCCGGACTAAAACATAAACCAAAGCTTTCTTCTTCTGAAATATCAATCCAAAGTCGTCTTCATCTTGAGAAAATCTATTCATACAAAGACTGACTCTTTTACAACTGTCTAATCAAAGTCCAAATCAAATCACGAAATATCGTCTGGCATGTAAGAGTTTTTAGTTTATTATTAAGGTGTTACTTGAAATTTAAAAGGCTTGGAAGTTTGTTTACTATCAACTTTGTTTCTAATAAGTAAATTTGAAAGTAGTTATTCGTCTCCCTCATTATTACATCAATATTGATGGATTAGATGTCAGTTAGTGAAAAAAAAAGTTTTTTAAAAATAATATTTTTCTATATATAGCTTAAAAGAGCTTCAGTAACAACAATACTGCATTGATAAGTTAATGTGTTTTTAAAACATTTTACCTACCTGAAGTGGATTTAATTTTCTGAACAAGATAGTGCGTTCAATGTTAGTGAAGTTATAATGACTTTTTTAAAAAGTTGAAAATACATATTTATTTTCAACTGGTGCGACTGCATATAAATTATAAGCTGTATGATTATCTGTTCTGTTCGAAAGTCCACATTGTCATGAATTCAGATCACAAGTGACAGTTATTTCATTCTTTCTATGGAGGTACTGTTGGGATACATATGCAGTGAACGTGAATTATCCTGTTGGAAAATTGCTTCGGTAGACATGATACGAAGGTCAAAACAACGGGTTGCAGCATCTTCTGCATGTATCGTTGTTCATTCAAAGTTTCTTGAATCACTATGAGAAATATGTCTTAAGAAATGGCTTCCTGCACCATTACACTAGTTGTCTGTATCGACAGTATTGCCAGGATTTGAGCGTTGCCCAGTCCTCCTTCGTACACGGATGAAATGATTATCTACTACAAGATAGAAGCGGGACTAATAATTAAACACAATACGACACTATTCGAGGGCAGATCATGTCTCTTCAACACATAGAAGGTATCTCACATGATGAATAGTTAAAAGACTCGTAAGAGGCCACGGAAATGATGAGCGTCTGAAATTTGTGTAGTGATGATGCGGGTTGCTGTACACAGGGTACCACATCTCTCACTGCATGCAGGTGAGTATGTGAAGCTGTTAGAGCAGTTAGGACTTGCCATACAACAAACGGATTGTCTCTAGAAATGGTACTGTTGGGTGAACCAGAATCTTGGAGACATGGACGAGTGTGCTAACACAACAATCGATCCAGCACCATTCCGGAGCAGCATCAGTGCTACCCAGATAAAGAGATTCATTTGCTTGACAGCAGCAATCTCAGAATACGGCCCCTCTCAAAGTCCTGCAACTGCTCCTAGGATCATCGAACATCATCTTCGAGGGGTTTCTTATGATAAACTGATGTGGTTCCAACAGTTTCAGGGAGCAAAATGTGCCTAGTAAGATTCTAAGAGCCCTTATTCTTTGGAGACCAAAGAATACTTACTTCCGTGTAAGTAGCCATGGGTGATGGTGATGGTTTCTTCAGAAGTAAACTTTAATCATTTGCATATCGAATAGAAAGGTAGAACCATTTGGGATGTCATTAAAATGGGATACTTTCTTTATAGTGCTTCGATTTTAAATGACAGAGTATAATATTTTCTTCAGTTTATGTAGTAAATTCTATATTGAAAATATAGATGAATGAGTTAGATATGTTTTATATATATATATATATATATATATATATAACTAAGCCGGACAGCTATCTGAAATTTAAAAAAACCCAATACAAATTTCAGAATGTAAGTTAATTCTATTCTTATATTCTAAATTTTCTAAATTTCAAAATTGCAAATGATTTATTTGAAATCTTTGCTTCGCTAAACTCGAAATTATGCATCATTCGAGTTTGGCCTTTCTGAATTTTAAATTGCAAATCATTGAATGAAATATTTGCATCACGAAACTTGAAAAGATGGCGATTCAAGTTTTGTCTATTGGATTTATATATATATATATATATATATATATATACTTATTATTTTAATATACTTTAATATATTTTTCAGCTGATTAACTAATGTAGTAAATTAATCTCTTCACAAATAGAAATAAAAGATCATTATTATGAAATTCTAAATAATAATGTTTAATTATTGTAATATAAAAACCTAAAATCTTTAAGATATTCATTATTAAAAAAAAGGAATAAAACGGCATGAGATAAAAAAAAAACTATAAAAAGCAATTACAACGGAATTTACAGAAAAATCATAACAGAAATTTCTAATAGTAATAATAAAACAAAAAGAAAATATATCTCTTTCCTAATTTTTGAATCTATTACTTCTTTTGATGCTTTAGAAAATTTTGATTATAAATTTGGGTTGTAATTTTATTTTATAAATTGTTATGAATTAAAATAATTCTTCTTAATATAATTTTTAATAATCTTAATCTGATCAAAACATTAAGAGTTTTAGATACTTAACACAGAAAAATCATTAATATAGTCATAAAGGAAACAAAAAAATTGAAGGTCATTTTAGAAAAAAATAGAATATTCACTGCTTGTCGAACTTGATTCTATTTATTTGTTCTCATATTAAAAAAATTCCTCTAAAAATTTTATTGAAACTTATTTAAAGCAGATTTTTGGCTAAGCAACAACGTATTATTTGGATATTTTTTCTAACAATTTAACTTTCCTTCAAAGAATAAAGTACAGGTAGATTTAACGACATTAAGATGTAATTAGTTTAATGGATTTTAAAAGAAAAAATCAAGCAACTTAAAATTCCTCACTTATTGCCATTCATTTAATTTTTTAAATTTTCTAAATCGTATATTTTAATATTTAATACCATAATTTATTAAAAAAATTAATTGAAGTAAAAAGAGATGACAACTTTTTAACCTATTATTTTTAATTACTTTTGGATATTTTAGATTACCGAAGTAGAATTTCTTTTGATAAATAAAATTCCAAAGGCCACATCAAAAGAGGAGATTGAAAATATTCAGGTACATATTAATATTCTAAATGAATGAATTGAAATTAATTACAAATTCTTTCAGATTAATAAAATGCATGAATTATATGGTGTAAGGATAGTGTTCAAAAAAATCTATAACTTTACAAATAGGAGAGTTCGGTACTTCTTCATTACCGATAAATTACAGATGTTGGCGACTGATTATTTTCAATGTAATAATAAATTTATGCTTAAGTTTTCCACTACAGGCCAAAATAGGCCCTTATAGTTGCAGTCTCGACTATCGGCTCATGCAATGTAATAATGTCATATCAATTGCCAGGAGATCCGTCTTGTGGTAAACGATAAAAGTTTTTTTTAAAAAAATAATATTTTTTTGAATATTTGTAAAATAATATCCTACTCAACTTTACTCGTAAACTAAATGATAAAATTATTAATTACATATAATTCTAAATTTTTAAAAAATATTGCATTCTTTTCTTTATCTAAAGAAATTAAATAATTCACATATTTCTTTTGGTTGCTAAAGATATGTTGTACTTTTAAACTTTATTTCCATTAATGCAAAGGAATAGAAAGAAAATTGTTCTCAGGCCTGATGAATATTTTAACCAATTACAGAATTTAAATGTGGGCACGGTAGCCGAGTGGATAAGGGTTCTTGCCCTTGTAGGTGACGGGTTCGATCCCCGGCCTCGGCGGAGGGTGGGGATTCATCAAGGCTCCATTCTACTCTAAATGGGTCCTAGGGTCTCCTCAGTTCTTTGTTAAATAGGTACGGGATTTCTTTCCCGGGAGGTTGAAGGGTGGGCGGCCGTCGGGCTGACCACGCGACCCCAACTTACAAGGGAACCTCTCCAACCTTAAAATCGCAGATTTTAATGAAACTTTGCAGAATGAATTATTAGATTGTGTTTATAAAATTATAGGGCGCTTGGTTGAAGGTAGCGGGTTCGATCCCCGGCCTCGGCGGAGGGCGCAAATTTAAATCTGAAAAGAATAAACAATTAATACATATCATACATTTTCAATAAAGTTAAAAACATGTATATTTTATAATAATTATTATTTTTATAATTAATATAATTATAATAATAATTATAATTGAATATTCAACATTTTTCTAACAACTGGAATCTCAGGTTTTCTATTAGTTAATTGTTCCCTATATTTTTGAATTAATAATGCCTCCTTTATTTTCAATCTGTGATAATTAATATCTTACCCTCAAATGTTAACTTCTTTCTAATTACTTATATGAATAGAATTCTGTATTAAATGATTCTGCTTTGGATTACAGATATCATCAATTTATGGTCTTTCATCCTTTTAAACAACAAATATTGTGATATTCAAATATATTTCTTTTTATGTGTTTCTCATTCTAACTGATATACTAAACCGATCGAATGTAGTCTGAAGTCTGTCCTATCAGTTAAATTACTGTATTCATTAATTTTCATTAGTAAAGGCTCTATGCCTTTCATTTTCTCCTCCGATTTAACAGTAAATTTAAATACAGTATTCGTAAGTAACATTTATATATAGTTCATGTATTAGGTATTTTCTTAAGTTCATTTGGACAGTTTAAGTATGAGTTATAGCATTCTTTGTAACAAATAAAAGTATTTTTATGACGAAAAAATCGTACTTTTTTCGTTTTTTAACACCTTTCCCGATAACCCGGCAGTTTCACAAACTCGGCCACCCTTCGGTCCACATTAGGCCGAATTTTCGGGACTCTACTGTACTATCATATCTACAGAAATGCAGATAGCTGGATATCTAAGTAGACATGTCATCAAAGTACTGATAAAGCAAAATAAAAAAAAAACACACATAACTTTTTGTTACTCATTTTACAATAGGAGAATTCTATTCATACTTTTTCGAAATCTAATATGAAAAATTCTATTAGGTAACCAAATTTATCTCTTACATATCTTTAATAATCACATTTAATAATTTAAAGTAAATGATTTGGTTATTTCTAGGTATTTTTAAGTGTCGTTACACCATCAGTTTCAGCAGCAGAATTCACAGCATGCGGATTCTTTAAAATCAATTTGCAAATGATCACAACTGTAAGAAAATTCCATTTCTTATCATTATAAATGTAACATAAAGTTAAGTATTTATTAATTAAAAAAATGACTTAAACTGAGCAATAAACAAACTTTCCTTACTTGAATTCAGTATCGTATTCAGTAATTGAAAAGGTATTCTAAGGAGTAATCAAGTTGAATAAACACGGTTCTGCTTTAATTCTATTATTCTATTAATTATTTTAATATTACTTTAAGTTTGAATAATTGACAACATTTTAAGAAAAAGAAGAATTCTTTTGGCAAGCCTATTGAGTTTTAGAAATAGTTTCATTAACAGCTTTACCATTATGCTCCAACTTGTTCACTTCAAAATAATTCAAAACAGTAATAATTTCAATACTGTGTTTCAAAGTATTATAATAAATCTCTAAAATCGTATTCAAGCCAGGAAATATGATAAATTAGATTCATTTCGTAAAGATTAGTGAAATATATACTTAAAAGGAAATTCCAGGATTTCTTACAATTTTTTTTTTCCGACAGTATTTCAATCTGCGAAAGAGAAATTTAAAAATAAGCTATTTTTGGCTGAGTTACTTGTTTGATCTTCGTTTTGAATATTCTAAAACGATCAATCAATTATTATTTTTATTAAATGTAGATTACTTATCAAAAGCAGTTTTAAAAAGTAAACTCTTAGTAATATGCATTGCTTACTGTTAAAGTCTATATCATTCAGTCATATGTAAATAAAATATCCAATCCTCTTGAACTATCTTCTGCAATTACAAAGATATTTCAGTGTTCTTAAACAGAAAATTTCTTCAGGTTATAAATTTCAGGTCAAGAAATATATTCATCACCCTCTCTAGAATTCGTTACGATATAATTCAAATCTAAACTTTTTTAACAAGTTGAATCACGAACAAATAATAAACAGTTACACCGAGATAGGGTAGTAATGAAGACCATTACTTAAGATTTGACTTAAAGTAAATGCACTACAAAACAGAGTTGTATTTTAATAAAAGCATGAAAAGTAATTTTCCTATCAACATATATTACTTAGAATGGATAATGTCAGAAGCTAGAAACATCTTATACGCAAACTAAGTATAATATTTTTCAAAAAAGAAGTATTTGCCGTGTATGGTCATTACCTTGCGATCGATTTTGCCTGGAACAAACGTCACCAGCCATGACGTCATTAACTTCACCTCCGAGTAGTCAGTAAAAGATGGCGTCGTTTTGTGATAGCATAATCGTGACCAAGAAAGGACAAACTTTGCATAGCCAAACTAGGGGAATAGTGTGGAACGTTTTTAATTATTTCACTTGTAATTATTATTATGTATTCTTAACTTTAGGAAATACAAAACCAGAATGAGTTCGTAATGTTTATAAGATTCAGTTAAGGATTTTAGGAATAGATGGCGCTGTCACGGCCAGGAAACATCAATCTGTAAGGAAATTACGTCATCACAAGCTCTTCTTTCATGAACTGAACTTTGTACATCGTCAAATTTAGTAAAATAAAGCTAAGTGTGGATGAAATAATAGTTTTGAATAAGATTTCAATAAAAATACGGGTTTCAATAAAGTCTAATCAGCGTGGACACTTGTGATGATAAAAATAAAGTAAGGTATACTTGCACTCAGAGGAATTAACAGAAATAAATGGAATCCCGACGTTTAAGTTTTATAAAAAGTAAAAAGGATGTAGAGATAATAAAGGAAATGAAAGCCATAAATTTTATTCAGTATAAAAATATGTGCAAAATATTTGTGTGGTACACAAAAATTCGAACCTAAACTAAAGACGCTTAAAGAAGACCACCCTTTAAGACCAGTGATTAATTTGTATTGGTCACCAACCCAAAATGTCGGACGTTTTATTAATGAAATTTTAAAGAAATTTCCACTTTTCAAAAAAGATGTAATTGTGAAAAATTTATAAAATTTTTAGTAATTTTGTGTTGTTGCACTAGCTCGGTATAATTGTGTGTTATTTGAACGTGATTTAAATTATTCATAATAGATATTTTCATGGGAAAAATATTTTTAAAATTTAACTCTTACATGTTTCGTAAGATTTTTTGTTACATTTCAAAGAGTTACAATTATAATTATTATAATTCTCTTTGAAAATGTAACAAAAAATGTCACATATTTTTATTTTATTTTTCCCATAAAAATATCTATTAGTTTATGTATAAAATATACGATGTGATTTCTTCAGTGATTTCAATTGTTGAAGAAGTTTAGATTTTAAATGTATAGAACAAATTTTGTAGAGAAAGAAAAATATATTTTTTATTCTCAAATTTCTAACCCGAAGAAGTTTTTTGTTTAAGAAAACGAAATATTATTGGTAATTAATGAAGATAGTTCAAGAGAATTGGATATTGTATTTATGTATTACTTACAATTATTTAATATAAAATTTATTTTTTTCTTTTCCAGTTACTCGGATTTGTAGCAACTTATCTGGTAATTTTCCTTCAATTCCAAAATAGCAACAACTGAAGTAATTCTAGAAATATCTCGAAGGCTTCTTCCTGAACCAGTTTATCTGATGTCAGTACCCTGCTGATTATATTATGAACTATTACTACAGATTGTTCTTAGAGAATAGTAATATTGCAATTATTATTCTCAACATTTTTTAATTATAACTTCAATCACTAGTTGTAAATTTAATAAAATAAAGTAGAATTTGAAAAGTATTTCAGTAATGTATTCATATCATTTATCTTTAAAAAATCATGCATTAATTAAACAAGTGACGTTGTTCAGTATATTGAGAACACAATAATTATATGAAGGCCGTTTATTTATATAGTCCATTTGCTTGCAAATGTTGTAGGCAAGTATCACGGGCTATAGTAAAGTGAAAGCAATTCTTCAAGCGACCTTCACGAATGATCGCATAATCTCCAGAGGTTTTTAAGATGCTTGGCCGGCACGATCTCCGGACTTAAATCCATGTGGGGATATCGGAAAGATTGCGTCTATCAGGCCTGATGAAGCATACCACGGCATGTCGCTGAAATTCCGTAGGAAATGCTGAATTCAACCGTTAATCACGCTGTATTACGTGATGCAGCATGTAACTGACCTAGCAGGAGCACTTATTCAACACCTTCTGTCATCATCGTTTGATAACAAAATTGTCTTACTTTTTTCGGCCTTACAGCGCCATATTTTCGCCTGGTGCCGAAAAGTTGAATTATATATATATATATATATATATATATATATATATATATATATATATATATATTTTATCAGCGGAAATCGCCTAGGTATAGTGTAATTAGCAAATCTATCAAATGTCATTGTTATATTATGTTCATTACAATCCTCTCCGGGGTGCTGAGGATTGGGTCAGTTTGATTATAACCATTCGTAACTTTCCAGATATTTATACTGTTTAGTTCAGAGAATGTCATAATTATAGTTATAATGTTCTGATATTTTAATTCTTCACAATTATGCATTATTAATTTTAGAATTATCGTTTCATTTTGAACGATTAATTTTTTTATTAATTTCGTTTTATTCTGACGATGTTTCTAAGTATTCTATTAGAAACAATGAATTTAAAAGACAAGTGAAGTTTTATAACTGAGTTCCTAAAATTTATTCAATGTTCTTAGGATTAAATAAATTGGGATCATAGTAATAATTGAATGGAAGAATTTTGATTTAATAAAAGAAAGAAATATATTAAAATATTAATACATGCATTAATGCTTAAAATTATTAAAATTAACTAAAAAAATTGAACTGATTTATTCTGTTAGATTTGTTGAGAGCTGTTATTCTTCTACATACGCCCATTAATCAAATCATTATTTACAAATCATTAAACTCAATTTAAATTTTTTCCAGAAAAAGACTTTCAAATGAAAATTTCTGGTTTTGTAATGTTTACGTTTTTGTTTTCTTTGTTGAGTTTTGTAATTTAAAAATTCAAAAATATTTTTGTGAAAATTTTTATTAAATTGTTTCAATTGCTTTATATTTTTATAATCTCTCACATTAGAAATTTAAGGGATCTGTGAAATGTTTCTGTGAAAAATTTTATCGCATTGTTTCAATTGCTTTGTATTTTTATAATTTCTAATCCCACCCAAAACACTTCGTATAAAATAAGTTGCCAAGACTCACATGCTCATAATGCTTTCACTGTTGAAAAGATATGAGATCTCATGTAGAGCCAAGCCCCTAACTCTACGAGGCCTAACTCTACAAGCCCTAACTCTAAAAACCCTATATCTTGGTCAAAAAGTATGCCTTGGCCTTTTCGTGGCTGTCACACAGACAATCCCATGGAGTTATGTAAAGGATATGGAACATGCCAAGGCACGCTTTTTGACCAAGATAGTAGTGTTTTTAGAGTTAGGCATGTATAGTGAGGGGCTTGGCACTATATGAAATGTGATAACTTTTTAACAGTGAAAGCGTTATGAGCATCTTGGCAACGTATTTTACATGAAATGTTTTGGGTGAGATGAAATAGTTCCATGAAACGGCCAAGCCTTAGTTTTTGACCAAGATATAGGGTTTTTAGAGTTAGGGCTTGTAGAGTTAAGCCTCGTAGAGTTAGGGGCTTGGCTCTACATGAGATCTCATATCTTTTTAACAGTGAAAGCATTATGAGCATGTGAGTCTTGGCAACTTATTTTACACGAAGTGTTTTGGGTGGGATTTCATTTCTTTTTGTAGGATGAGATCTGATAACTTTTTAACAATGAAAGCGTTATGTGCATGCGAGTCTTGGCAACCCC
>JAFIDM010002131.1:33972381-33987653 GCA_023159025.1 Thereuonema tuberculata
TGAAATGTTTTGGGTGGGATTTCATTTCTTTTTGTAAGATGAGATCTGATAACTTTTTAACAGTGAAAGCGTTATGAGCATGTGAGTCTTGGCAACTTATTTTACATGAAATGTTTTGGGTGGGATTATCTATTACAACTAAATTTAGTTTTAAGATTATTTAGAAAATGGATTTTTTTTCAATGCCCTACTTTTCTGTTTTTCTATTGGTCAACTTGTATATACAAGCTGTTTGCACTTTTGTAAGAAATCACATTATTACACAATATTATTTAGGCCGAAGCATTGAGGGTACGACGTATTTCAGATCTTAATAAAATCCAAAGTATAAAAGCTAGATAAATGAAACTTAGCCCATTTCATTAGTATGGTAACTGCATCTTATCCTGAAAATTTGAGCTCTCTCGTATTATCCAGGCCGAAGCTATGAGGGTTCGATAATACATAACCAACCCCCCCCCCCCTTTATGCGGGGTTGGAGGGTGAAAGTTACGGATTTCTTAATTTTTTTGTTGTTTGTGTGCTAATCCTAACCTGCATACCAAATTTCAGCTTTCTAGGACTTCAGGAAGTACCCTAGAGGTTTTGATGATCATGAGTCAGTGAGTCAGTGAGTCAGTGACGGAATTGACGTATTTTAGGTATTAATAAAATCCAAAGTATAAAATATAAATTAATGAAACTTAGCGTATTTCATTAGTATGGTAACTGCATCATATCCTGAAAATTTGAGCTCTCTAGTATTATCCAGGCCGAAGCTATGAGGGTTCGATGATACGATGAAACACTTCCAGAAAAGGTACGTTGTGCCCTTCCTGCCTTCGGCTCATCTTGGCGGGGGCACTGCCGTGCCCCCAGATATTAGAAGCATTTTAGGAATTACTGAACAATTTGTAGAAACATTATTTTTCGTTTCCAATTACATTTTATGGTTGATATAAATCATCGGGGAAAAAAAATTAGATTCCATTTCTTTTCTACAATTTCCTAAATTGTTAAAACACTAAATGCTACCTACTTTTTTCTGAATAGATGAATGATATCTTTTCACTTTGTCCTTAATGAGATGTAAAGGACATTAAGTCTCGTTTTTAACCCTTAATGATTGGCTTAGCCTGTTTAACTGCAGAATCATGATTCGATGCACATATAACATAATCATTAATACTTATACAAAAACAAACTAAAAGAATTTATTTAGGTTGATGACGGAAATGAACGCCATCAACTTGATAATATTTCATAATGATTGCTGCACTAGTGAAAAACAAAGTAATAGAGTAAAAATAAAGCCACCATTATTAGAATTACGATCTTCACACGAACAGAATATCTACATTTGCCGTAGTAGAGCTATTCGTTTTGTAGTGTATCTGCATACACATTTAACAAAGATGAGGCGTGTAACACCACGAAATCATGAAGAAAAGTGCTTAAGAAAAGGCTTCCCTCCAATGTCTCCGATTTATCAGAATTTCAGACCATTATTTATCATTCTCAAAATTCTCGGCTGTTTTCCTCTTAGTGGAGTATTTCACACTACAAAATCTTTCGAATTTCAATGGCGGAGCATCAGTTTCTTTTATTCTTTCGCAGTTCAAATTCTGTACTTCATTAGCTATGGATTCTTTTTGATTGGAGTATTTAAACGTTATTTCACAACAACTGTCAATTTTTATATTTTCATGATGGCTCTGTTGAAGATTTGTGGTTCTACACTAGCATACATTCATATCTATGTTGCTTTGTATATTGCACTAAAATATCCAACCAATAACTGCAAAAGCAGAAACAAATATTTATTCCTAAACAAATATTGTGCTGTCCACATTAAAAATTGGAAATTGCTACTCTATTGTTTGCTTATGATCCTAATAATCTTATCTTGTATGTCTTATTGGTACACTTCAACTGTAATTCCACGAGATTTCACACAAATTTCTAACATTTTTATTTTATCCGGTTCATTAATAGTTCTGTTCTTAACAAGCATGTCCTTTGTTCTTTTCTGCCAAAGTTATATCTGTTTTATTACTGAAATTTTAAATCACTTAAGGAAATCTAGTCAAAGTATGTTTGACCTAATGAGATGCTATAGTCACGTTATTGAACTAATAGACGGAACAAGAAGATTATTTTCTTTACAACTTTGTTGTCAGCTTCTAGTTAGTGCAAATTTTCTTCTACATAATATATTCCTTAATTTCAGAGATAGTAGAATTGAAATTGTTCCAGCAATTGTCATGTCAATTGCTCACTTATCGTTAGTGGCTGTAATATCTTGGAATGCGAATGAAGTACGAAATAAGGTATTCAGTTCTCAAATAATTTAAATTTTCTTAAAAAATTTTGACGTAACGACAGTAACCTAATTAAGTCTAATTCGATAACTATTTCTAGCTTTGTGACTTTAAATTAGCTGTTATTCAGTGAATGTTAAAAAAATAGCAATAATCTTCTGTTACAAATGCTGCTTCTTAATCATGTTAGTTCTGTTAATTAACTGACTTAAAAAATACCGTCATCTTCGTTTCTAATAAGTAAACTTGAAAGTAGTTATTCGTCTCCTTCATTATTACATCAATATTGAGGGATTAGATGTCAGTTAGTGAACAAAAGTTTTTTTAAAAATAATAGTTTTTTTTATACATAGTTTAAAAGAGCTTCAGTAACAACAAAATTACATTAGTAGTTTAAATAATATGTTTTTAAAGCATTTTACCTAACTGAAGTGGATTTAATTTTCTAAACAAGATAGTGCGTTCGATGTTAGTGGAGTTATAATGACTTGTTTAAGTAGAAAAAATACATATTTATTTTTAAATGATGCGACTGCATATAGATTACAAGCTGTGTGATTAGCTGTGCTGTCCGAAATTCTACTTGGCTGTGAATTCAGGTCACAAGTGACAGTTATTTCTTTCTTTCTACGGAGGTACTGTTGGGATACATATGCAGTGAACGTGAATTATTCTGTTGGAAAATTGCTCCGGCAGGCATGATACGAAGGTCAAAACAACGGGTTGCAGCATCTTCTGCATGTATCGTTGTTCATTCAAAGTTTCTTGAATCATTATGAGAAATATGTCTTAAGAAAAATGACCATTACACTAATTGTCTGCATCGACAGTATTGCCAGGATTTGAGGGGTGCCCAGTCGTCCTTCGTATACGGATGCAATAATTATCTACTATAAGGGTACCCCATATGATGAGTAGTTAAAAGATTCGTAAGAGGGCACGGGAATGATGAAAGTCTGAAATTTGTCTAGTAATGGTGCGGGTTGCTGTATGCAGGGTGCCACTTCTCTCACACCGAGATCCATTTACATGGTGGTATGTGAAGCTGTTAGAGCGACTAGGACTTGCCATACAACAAACGGATTGTCTATAGAAGTGGTACTGTTGGGTGGACCAGTATCTTGGCGACGTGGAAGAGTGTGCTAATACAACAATCTATCCAGCCCTATTGCGGAGCAGCATCACTACTACCCAAAAAGCGAGAAAGTCATTTGCTTGACAGCAGCAGTCCCAGAATGCGGCATCTTTCAAAATCCTGCAACTGCTCCTACGATCTTCAACCGCCTTCTTCAAGGGGTTACTTATGGTAAACTGACGTGATGCAATAGTTTCAAAAAGCAAAATGTGCCTATTAATTTTCTGAGACCAAAGAATACTTACTTCCATGTAAATAATTTAGCCATGGGTGATGATGATGGTTTCTTCACAACTAAACTTTAAGCATTTGCATATCGAATAGAATGGGATGTCATTCAAATGCTTCGATTTGTAAATGACAGAGTTTAATATTTTCTTCAGTTGATGTAGTAAATTCTATATTGAAAATATAAATGAGTGAGTTAGATTTGTTAGGATTAAGTTGTTATAAGGTTTCATTCACTATAGATACATATTAACTAATGTAGTAAATTAATGTGTTCACAAGTAGAAATAAAAGATCATTACTACGTAATTACAAATAATATTCTTTAATTATTGTAATCTAAAAACTTTAAATCATTATTTAAAAAAAGCAATAAAATAGCATTAGACAAAAAAACCATAACAGAAATTAATAATAGTAATAATAGAAAAAAAAGAAAATATATTTCTTCATAAATTTTGAATCTATTATTTTATTGGTGCTTCAGAAATTTTTGATCATAAATTTGCGTTTGTATTATGAATTAAAATCATTCTTCTTAATATAATTTTTCCTAATCTTAATCTATAATAATAATAATAATAATAATTTATTATCTATCAGTTTTGTTTTTTATAAATATACAGCAATGTGACACTCAGTTGCGTTACGGGTGATCAGGAAGGCAGATAGAGTTTCCTCACAGCCGAAGAATTGTTAAAATAGATACATATTCAGAACTTAAAAATAGTAGAATCAAAAGAAAAGTTCTATGCATAATAATTCAATTAAAATATTTACATTTAAAAATAATTCATGTGAATTATTTTCACATGAATTATTATCAGATCGAAACATTAAAACTTATTGATATCTAACACAGAAAAATCATTAATATAATCATGAAGCAAACAAAAATCGAAAGGTCATTTTAGAAAAAAATTGAATATTCACTGCTTGTCGAACTTCATTCTAAATCCATACTTGCTCTTTAAATCACATCGTAACATATTGAAAAAACTTCATCTACACTTCATTTTATTACCGAATTTTCGGAAGAATTTTCTATCTTCCTTCTTCAAGATTACAATGTGTAGTCAGGTGATATCAAATTACAAAAGATTCCTTAGCATAGTTGTTAACAAAACTTAGCATTTTATCCTTAAAATGCTGCTAACATATTATTATATTTATAATTGTTTCAAATTCAACAATTCTTAATTTTAATACAATTGTTTTATTTTACTAACAATCATTATAATAATCATAATTTTTTAAATTCATCGATTATTACACTTTTTTTGTTCTTGTTCATATGAATTTTTACCATTTCCCTATTTATTTGCTCTCATATTAAAAAATTACTCTAAAAATTTTATTGAAACTTATTTAAAGCAGATTTTTGGCTAAGCAACAAAGTATTATTTGGATATTTTTTTTATAACAATATAACTTTCCTTGAAAGAATAAATTACAAGGAGATTAAAACGACATTAAGATGTAATTAGTTTAATGGATTTTAAAAGAAATAATCAAGCATCTTAAAAATCCTCATTTATTGCTATTCATTTAGTTTTTAAAATTTTCTAAATCGTATATTTTAGTATTTAAGACTATCATTTAAATTATTAAAAAATTAATTGAAGTAAAAAGAGATTACAACTTTTTAACATATTATTTTTAATTACTTTTTGATATTTTAGATTACCGAAGTAGAATTTCTTTTGATAAATAAAATTCCAAAGGCCACATCAAAAGAGGAGATTGAAAATATTCAGGTACATATTAATACTCTTAATAAATGAATGAATTGAAATTAATTATAAATTCTTTCAGATAAATACAATGCATGCATTATATGGGGTAAGGATAGTGTTCAAAAAAATCTATAACTTTATAAAGACTTTACATAGGTAATTATAATCCCTAAAACCCTTTTTCATGATGTTTCGAAATTCCCCCGTTTGAAGTGATAGGGTTATAACGTTACAAAAATTCAAATAACCTGGAACAATGGATGTACAGTGGGAGGACGGTGAGTGGATGGGCAAACATAATTCAAAGATACTTCTACGAGGTTCTCGGGATAGATATAGATTTGTAATGAGATCAGACCTTTTGAGTTGTTGTATTTTTTTTTTTTTTTTGTACCAACCAGGAAAGTTCCAAGTGATCACGCAAATTTCTTTATCATCCACATTAGGACATTTGTTTTTGTAATCTGAGTGAAGGTCGGGTCTTTGCTAGTTTCCAGTAAAGTTAAAAACATGCTTATTTTATAATAATTGAATATTCAACAAATTTGTAACATGTGGAAGCTCATGTTTTCTATTAATTACTTGTTTCCTATATTTTTGAAATACTATGCCTCTTTTATTTTCAATCTGTAATAATTAATATCTTAAGCTCAAATGTTAACTTCTTTCTAGTTATATACATGATTAGGATTCTGCATTAAATGATCTTGGATTACAAATGTTATCAATTTATGCTGTTTCATCCTTTTAAAAACAAATGTTGTGAGATTCCAATATATTTCTTTTTACACTTTTCTCATTCTAACTTACATACTAAACCGATAGGCTGTCGTTTGGGAATCTCATCTTTGGTGTGTGATAAATCAATTATTAATTTATTCTTTGGTATCCACACTTTGGGCTTAATTTTTGTATCAATGTGTTGATACCAAAGTAAAACGCGATATACTATCAAATCTACAGAAATGCAGATAGCTGGATATCTAAGGAGACATGTCATCAAAGTACTGATAAAGAAATATAAAAAAAAACCCACATAACTTTGTCTTACTCATTTTACAATAGGAAAATTCTATTTTATACTTTTTCAAAATCTAATATGAATAATTCTATAAAATAAAATTCTTAACGTGTGCCAAATAACGTTGTTGAAGGTCCCAGCCCGCACACAATGATTAAAAATTAAAACATTAAAATTTAAAAAAGTTAAAAACACAAGTCTCTAGCTTTCGCCACTAGCGGGACATGGCCTCATCATCTCTCCTGATGAGTCCATGTCCCCCTAGTGGCGAAAGCTAGAGGCTTGTGTTTTTAACTTTTTTAAATTTTAATGTTTTAATTTTTAATCATTGTGTGCGGGCTGGACCTTCAACAATGAATAATTTTATTAGTTAACCAAATTTATCTCTTACATATCTTTAATAATCACATTTAATAAATTAAAGTAAATAATTTGGCTATTTCTAGGTATTTTTAAGTGTCGTTACACCATCAGTTTCAGCAGCAGAATTCACAGCATACGGATTCTTTAAAATCAATTTGCAAATGATCACAACTGTAAGAAGCTCCCATTTCTCATTATTATAAATGTAACTTAAAGTTAAGTATTTATTAATTAAACAAAATTACGCCGGGTCCGCCATGGCCGAGCGGTCTAGACGGCGCACAGTGGAATATTTGACCGATGTAGCTGGCCAAAATTATTTACTTTATAATGTTTATTTTATGTTTAATTTACTTTATTTTTGTTTTATTGGTTCAAATCGTGTCTACCTACTGATTTATTGCATTTTAAGTGATTATAAATCGTTTTTTTACAGAAAAATAAGATAATTGCATTTCCAAACACGAAATACAGTAGACTCCCTCTTAACCGGACTTCGTTTAACCGGATCTCCGCTTTAACCGGCCGAATTTTTATCTAAAAAATGTAAAAAAAATAGCTAAAAATAAAAACAAAAACACGTATTTCGTTATTTAGTATCGGTATCGCACGTATTTCAGACACGGGGTGATGTTTCGAACACTGGGTGTTTTTTCGGACAGTATTTGAATCTGCGAAAGAGAAATTATTTTTGGCAGAGTTGCTTGTTTGGTCTTCGTTTTGAAGATTCTAGAACGACCAATCAATTATTATTTTTATTAAATGTAGATTACTTATCAAAAGCAGTTTTACAAAGTAAACTCTTAGTAATATGCATTGCTTACTGCTAAAGTCTGTATCATTCAGTCCTATGTAAATAAAATATCCAATTCTCTTGAACTATCTTCTGTAATTACCAAGATACTTCGGTTTTCTTGAACAGAAAACTTCTTCAGGTTACAAATTTGAGATCAAGAAAAATATTCTTCTTCCTCTACAAAATTCGTTACGATACAATTAGCTTTTCAACAATTTGAATCTCGAACAAAATAATAATACACAGTTACACCGAGCCAGTGTAATAATACAGACAATTACTAAAGATTTGACTTAAAGTAAATGTACTACAAAACAGAGAGTTATTATTTTAATAAAGGCATGAAAAGTATATTTCCCATCAACATATATGAGTTAGAATGGATAATGATCCGAATCAAGAAACATATTATAAGCACTCTAACTACATCGTCAAGTTTAATAAAATAAAGCCAAGTATGGATGAAATAATAGTTTTGATTAAAGGGTTAGATTTTAATAAAATTACGGGTTTCAATAAAGTCTGGTCAGCATGGACACTTGTGATTACGAAAATAAAGTAAGGAATATGCTGCACTCAGAGGAATTCACAGAAGTAAATGAAAACCCGACGTTTAAGTTATATAAGAAGTAAAAAGGATGCACAGAGTCTAAAGGAAATGGAAGCCATAAATTTTATTCATTATAAAAATATGCGAAAACATTTGTGTGATACACCAATATTCGAACCTAAACCAAAGACACATAAAGAAGGCTCCCCTTTAAGATAAGTGATTAATTTGTATGGGTCACCAACCCAAAATATCGGATGTTTTATTAGTGAAATATTAAAGAAATTTCCACTTTTCAAAAAAGATGTAATTGTGAAAAATTTATAAAATTTTTAGTAACTGTTTATGTTGTGGCACTAGCTCGGTCTAATTGTGTGTTATTTGTACGTGATTTAACCGTAATAGATAATTTCATGGGAAAAATATTTTTTAAATTTAACTCTTACATGTTTCATAACATTTTTTGTTACATTTCAAAGAGAATTATAGTTATAATTATTATAATCTAAAGTTCAGTTCATGAAAGAAGAGCTTTTGATGACGTAATTTCCTTATAGATTGATATTTCCAGGACGTAACAGCGCCATCTATTGCTAAAATCCGTAACTGAATCTTATAAACATTCCGAAAACATTCTGGTTTTTGTATTTTCTACAGTTACGAATGCATAATAATAATTAAAATTGAAATAATTATAATCGTAACACACTATTTCCCTTGCCTGGCTATGCAAAGTTTGTCCTTTCTTGGTCACGCTGATGCGATCACAACACGACGCCATCTTGGACTGACTGCTCGGAGTTCAAGTTGATGACGTCATCACTGGTGACGTTTGTTCCAGACAAAATCGATCGCTAGGTAATGACCATATATGGCAAACCTTTTTTTTTGCAAACTATATGTTATATTTAAACTCTTTTCCGTCTTACCGCAGTTCAACAATGATCATTCTCGTCTGTCCCGCTGCAGTTCAACAATGGACAAGGGTGTGCCTGTATAATTGTTACGTGCCTGTGGCATTGTTGCGAGGAAATTAAAAATAATTTAAAGTCTAATTATTTTTAAATAATTCGTATGCATCTTATAATAATAAAAGTGCATGCAAAAATAAATAAAATAAAAATATAATAATACTAAAAATTCTAGTAATATTAAACTAAATATGGAACCGATTCCCGGAACTTCATCGATCAGACGTCTTATCCATTAGGCCACGGGGACTACTTTCAAATGAATATCACTTTGTATCATAATCGCTTGGAATCGAGTTTTCTTGAGGTATCGCATACTTCCCAGAGAGAGACGGGGGGCGGGGTCTAGTTCTCTTTCAAAATATAACGAAAAAATCTTACGAAATATGAAAGAGTTATTTTAATAAATATTTACCCCATGAAAATCTCTATTATATATAAATTATACGAAAGGATTTTTTTCAATGATTCAAATTGTTGAAGAAGCTTAGATTTTAATTCTATAGTAACGGATTTTGTAGAGGAAGAAGAATATATTTCTTATTCTCAAATTTGTAACCTGAAGAAGTTTTTTGTTTAAGAAAACGAAATATAGTTGGTAATTAAAGAAGATAGTTTAAGAGAATTGGATGTCATAGTTATTGCTTACAATTCTTTAATATAGAGTTTATTTTTTTGTTTTACAGTTACTCGGATTTTTAGCAACTTATCTGGTGATTTTCTTTCAATTCCAAAATAGCAACAACTGAAGTAACTCTAGAAATATCTCGAAGGCTTCTTCCTAAACCAGTTTAGCTGATGTCAACACCCTGCTGATTACAATATGAACTGTTACTGCAGATTGTTCTTAGAGAAAAGTATTATTGTAATAATAGAGAATAGTAATATTGTAATTATTATTTTCAACATTTTTTAATTGTAACTTCAATCACTATTTGTAAATTTAATAAAATAATGTAGAATTAGAAAGTATTTCAGTAAAGTATTCATATCATTTATCTTTAAAAAAAAATCATGCATTACAGTTAATTAAAAAAGTGACGATATTCAGTATATTGAGAACACATTATTATATCCAGGTAATAATTATATCAAGGCCGTTCATTTCTATAGTGCATTTGCTTGCAAATGTTGTAGGCAAGTATCGCGGGCCATAAGTAAAGTATCTCTGTTCAGCGCTCTGTGTAGCTCCAACTAAAGAACCGAATGCAACCAGAAATTAGGAAATATATTATTCCAAGCTTGGGGAGAATGATTTCGTTAAAAAAAATTAGTTTAAAATCAACCAATAGGTACATTATGGCATTTTTCAAGAAGAAATTGATGACAAAGTATTAACAAATGAATAACAAATGAATAAGACAAAGCTTTCACTTGTCAAATACAAAAATGAACTTTCAAAATTTTATGTTTGCTTTTTTAAAAAACCGAGATAGAAATTACTGCAAACTCCAACCTCATTCACAGTCGTTGATGCTGAAGTTGATTTTCGATGTAATTTCTATTCTTCTGGATCAAAAATTGCTTTCAATAGACAGTGCTCGACTGAATGAAACAGCTCGGGAGTATTGTTCCGCATATGCTCTGTTATATTCTCCTAATGTTGATTAATGAATCTTTCTTCAGCAATATGATGTCACAGGATATGCTATATTAGTCGTTCATATCTCATCCAAGCACCAACATTGATGCAGTTGTGGAATAAAGAAACTGCGAAGCAAATGATGTCTTTGTTAAGTATCGGAACAGGTGACTGCTCTTGTTAGGTACAATTCCTCGAGAAAGAATGGTCTAGGATGAAATTTTAAGTAACAACACACGGTGACTTTGAATGCCATGTGATTTGGTGGATAAAATATCGTTCTGAAGCTCCTATCCGTCAATTTTGATTGTTGATAGTTCTGTCAAGATAAAAATGGGCTCCTCTGCTCCGCATAATAATTCATGGCCAGAAAGCGTGCACTTCCAATCTGGCCAAAGCTGTTAGAGCAAATGACAGTTGTTTTCATCGCCTTGCAACTGTAGCTTGGAGATTGATCTTACTTAGAAAACACTAGATTAGTTTCCAAAGAAGTTTCCACAAAGTCGCATAAGGCTCATCCATTGCCTCGGATCGATTGACTACAGCTGTTGCAACTTCCTGTGCTACCTGAAGTGAAACAGGCTTTCTTCCTCTTCCTCTTCCATCAACTCTTGCTAGTTAATGGCTAGAGTTGAACCCAAACTAAAGGAAATTAGCTTAACCATAGTGGGTTGTATGGCCAACAGCCTATGGTAAGTGTGTCTGTAGCTGCAAATCACCGGATAACCCGCAAAGAGTGATCTGAAAAACAGGGTCACTTGGACATCTGTTCACTTCTCTGATAAATCGTGGTTCAAGCTATAGCCTCCTAATAAATCGTCATCTCCTGCTCTGCACGTAAGATCATAAGGTTCAATAAAATTGAATCATAGTAATTGAAAGTTTAACAGCTGGAAACACCAATGGGTTAATAATTGTTTATTGCATCAATGACTATTCTCAAATTTAAGTTGTGTTTTTAGAAATGTAAATTAACTTGACAAAGATAATTCCTAAAAATACTTTTATATTAAATGTTATTTTCTGGATCATTAAGAATCTCTCTACCGGATAACACTCCTTGCTGATTATGTCTACAATAAGTGTAATCTAACAGTCATTGGGAGGTCCCAAACTGTTCAATTTTCTGTTTTGTATTGCGAATAATTTCAGATACTACAAAAAATTTACAATTTCTTATTGATAAGTTTGCTTTTTTCAAAATCAAATTCTCATTTAACAGAGCTACGGATTCAAAAAGACTTAATCTTAATTTCATTAGTTTTTCAAGTAAATTGCATTATTGTTTTTCTTAGTTTGATTAATTGATAGTTCATAAAAAACGTAGAATTTCCTTAACAATTTCTTTTTTTTAGAAATGAGATCTATTTATAAGATTTATTGGGTTTTTTTTTCCTTGTTCGGACTAGATATTGTACATATACATTATTGCGACACTTTATTAGGTGCATCTATCTAGTAGCATGTTGGGCCTCCTTTAGCCCTCAAAACAGTCTGAATCCGTCGAGGTACGGATTCAACAATTTGCTGAAAACGTCGTTGAGGTATTGTGTACCATGCAGACATGAATGTGTCACGCACTTCCTGAAGATTTGATGGAGGTGTAGGCCTGGAGTGAACAGCCCATTCCAGCTCATCCCACAAATTTTCAGTCGGCTGAGATCCGGGGACTGAGCGGACCACTGCAGCAAGGAAAACTCATCGTCATGCTCCTCAAACCATACCATCCCAGAAGTATCAATGCACCCAACGTGTGCCAAGTAATCCTATGATTTCGGCCACTATGACACTGTCCCCACCAACTTGAAGAGTTGTTGTGAGACAAGACGGGTCCATACATTCATGTGTACAGCAGCTGGGTGTACCTAATAAAGTGGCCGTACGATGTATATGTTGCAATTTTGTACATACATCTTGCAATCTCTTTGCTAATATGGCTTCTTGATACTTCAAACGAAATTAATCGATTTTGTTCTAATACAAATAGATAAACAGAACGATCATTCGAAATCTATTTTGATGATTGAGTTCTTAGTCAATAAAACTAATCTACAATCAATAAACCATTTATCTAACGACTTTTAGTTTCACAATATTGTCTTTATAAACATAGATTTCTACCGAATAAATGAGGAGTTTGATTCTTTCTTTGTTCAGAGAACAAAAACCCAGATAAAAACTTAGCGAAAGTTCCTTACAGCACCCACATTCCTCCTCAATTTCCTTCATCTTGGATTTATTTTACAGCTAATTTCGACAATGATAGCTATAGTGCCACTTACATCCGAAGAAAATTGTCCAAGAAATATTAATTTTCCAGTATCTCAAATTTATCGGCAACTACGACCAATATATCTTCTGCTGAAAATATTTGGTTACTTCCCTATTAATGGAGTGTTTCGTATGTCTAAATCATTTCAATTTCAATGGCAAAGCTTTAGTTTCTTTTATTCTTGTGGTCTTCATATTTTCTATCTTCTCTGTCTTGGAGTTTCTGTTTTCAGTGAAATTAGAAGTTATATACTTCAGAAAAGAGAAGACCATTTTTATGATTCCTTTACCAGCTTGTTACTCATCTCGTCAATGATAATTGCTTATTGTCAAAGTTTTCTTGAGTATTCATAGGAATACAGTTTACAGTGAACAACCATAAACTACGAAACTACGAGCTGTTTTTAAGCAAAAACTGTAGTATCCAGATTTTACAAATTAGATCTCTTTTGTGGTGGTTTATAATAGTTCCTTTCCTTATGTTTTCTTCCTTTTACTGGTATACTTTAGGTTTCACTAAAGTGAATTTCCAGATCATATCAATTGCCTTTTGTTTTTTAATTTCAATGGAGGTACCTTTTCTCACTAACTTCTGTTTTATATTTTTATGCAAAATATACGCAAATTTTCTCACCCAAATTTCGGATCATTTAAGAAATTTGAATTCTACGGCATCAATGGAAGATTTACGGAAAGGCTTCAGTTACATTTTGGAAATAACAGATGACACAAGGAAAATGTTTTCTTTACAACTTGGTTTTCATTTCTTACTGACCGTGAATTACTGCTTGTTTAATTTGTTTTCTCTATTCTTTTTAAACAGCCGTCGAAGTCTTTTATTACTATTTTTAACGGCAACGGATTTTTCTATCACAGCAGCAATATGTTGGTATGCAAGTCTTGTAAAGAATCAGGTAAAATTGTTTATTGTTATCAAATCAAAGTGTGACCATTCACCTTAAAGATCTTGCTGCCTCACTGTATTTCCCTGCTTAAGGCTTTTCTACTTAAAGATATAGTTTACATTTATTTTACATTTTATTCATATTCTGCGTCACGATGTATTCATAAAACTTAACTTTCTAAGAACTGTCATTGTCCCACCATGAATTTTCTTAATCTTATTTTTATTCATTATTTACTTTCATTTCTGAACAAAAACATGAAAAAACTTATGAGAAAGTCTTTTTTTTCGAAAATCACTACAGCTTTAAGATATAGATTATGTTTATTTTTCATAAGAGACTTTAGAAAACCATTACAAAAAGATTTTACTAAATCTAATTTCGCGCTGTATTACGTGATGAAGCATGTCACTGGCCTAGCAGGAGCACATATTGAACATCTTCTGTAACCATCGTTTGATAACAAACTTATCTTACGTTTTTCGTCCTTATAGTGCCATATTTTCGCCTGGTGGGAAAAAGTTGAATTATTTTTTTATCAGCGGAAATCGCGGAGGCATAGTGTAATTAGCAAATCTATCAAGTGTCATTGTTATATTCTGGTCAGTACAATCTTCTCTACGGTGCTCAGAATAGGGTCAGTTTAATTATAATCATTCGTAACTTTTCAGATATTTCTACTGCTTATTTCAGAGAATGTCATAATTAAAGTTACAATATTCTGATATCTACGATTCTGGATATTTTAATTCATCACAATTACACATTAGTTAATTTTAGAATTATCGTTTCATTTTGAACGATTAATTTTTTTCATTATTTTCGTTTTATTCAGACGATGTTATCTAAGTATTCTATTAGAAACAATGAATTTAACAGACAAGTTAAGTTTCATAACTGAGTTCCTAAATTTTATTCAATGTTCTTAGAAAAAATAAATTGAGATCATAACAAGAATTGAATGGAAGAATTTCGATTTAATAAAAGAAAGAAATATATTAAAATATTAATATATGCATTAATGTTAAAAATTATTAAAATTAATTGGAAAAAATTAAACTGTTAATGATTTATTCTGTTGGACTTGTTGAGAGCTGTTGTTCTCTATGTACGCCCATTAACCAAATCATTATTTAAAAATCATTAAACTCAATTTAAATTTTTTTCATAAAAAGACAAATTTTCAAATGAAAAATTTCTGGTTTTTTATGTTTATGTTATTTTCTTTTAGTTTTGTAATTTAAAACATCAATAATGTTTCTGTGAAAAATTTTATCACATTGTTTCAATTGCTTTGTATTTTTATAATTTCTAACAATAGAAGCATTTTAGAAATTACTGAACAATTTGTAGAAACATTATTTTTCGTTTTCAGTTACATTTTATGATTGATATAAATCATCGGGGAAAAAAA
>JAFIDM010002131.1:33992653-34039092 GCA_023159025.1 Thereuonema tuberculata
ACGTAGTTCCGTTGGTCAAGGAACGCCCACAGCTTTACCTCCCGCGACCCGAAAGGCCACATAGACCTGTACTGGGACACTAACTTTTAAAGACTTTAAGTAAAGAATAGAAATCAGAATTCATCTGCAGTAGAATTTAATCTGTTCAGTATATCAAGTAGAATTTGGATAACGGTATACTGATTTTTTTTAATTACATTAAACATTTCTAACTTTTAAATTGATTTCGCAATCGTTTTATATTTGTAGAAAAAATCCAATTTGCATAAAATGAAATAAACGATATTTGAAATGTACTTTAATAATGTTACAAATAATTAAAAAAAAACCAATTGTTTCCAAATCTATATTACAAAAATCGTTTATTTCTCTGTCTGCCTGTCTGTCTATCTGTCCGGCGCAACTTCCTGAGCGAATGGAAAATAGAAATAATTTTTACGATGAAACGTCCGCGACATGAATCGAACCTACAACCTTCTGATCCGAAGTCAGACTCTTATCCATTAGGCCAACGTGACTACTACTCACTTTATATTGTTTTTTGACTTATGTGTCCTTCCCCTTCTCCCTCATCAATAAGGAATGTATTCAACCTTTTTTTTTTTTAATCTCAAGATTTTTTATTTATTTCCGATCCGTGTGTTTATTTTTAATTCGAAAATGACAATTAGAGCTATAATTGCCAAAATGTTGGAATATTTTAAATATAATATTCTTACTTAAGCAAATTCTATGTGATATTGAAAAACAAGCACGTGTACACGGGAGATGTTTGAATAAAAAAAAAGAGTCAAGAAAGAAAGAAGCACTATTTCTATTAGATAGAATATTGAAAGATCACTATTTGTAACTCAAAAACCATCACTATTTATAACTGAAAAACCACTGAAAGGTATCAATTGTAATTAAAAAAAGAGTTTCAAGAAAGAAAGAAACACTATTTCTATTAGAAATATATTTCAGAATACTGAAAAATAACTATTTGTCACTTAAAAACCATCACTATTTATTACTCAAAAACCACTGAAAAGTATCAATTGTAATTAAAAAAAGGGTTTCAAGAAAGAAAGAAGCACTACTTCTATTAGATAGAATACTGAAAAATCACTATTAGTAACTGAAAAAACCAACACTATTTTTAACTCAAAAACCACTGAAAAATATATCTATTATTATTATTACAGGACCATAGCTACCAATAAAAGAGAACTGACTTTATGAACCAAGAAATAATATAGACGTAACCATGAGGTAACATGTTTTGAAGAATCTTCATCCTCAGACTGTAAACAAAACGGAAAACATGAGGATGAAGATTCTTAGAAACATGTTACTGATATGTCTTGTTTCATAAAGATAGTTCTCTTTTATTGGTGTTTATCGTCCTGTAATAATTATATTACACACACTATGGATAATAACAAAAGAATATCTATATTTCTAAAATCTTTTATTTCTCTGTCTGTCTGGTGCAATTGTTGTAATTTGTGAAAATAGAAATATTTTCTACAAGTTCGCTACGGGAATCGAACATGCAACCTTCTGCTCCGAAGTTAGACGTCTTAGCCATTAGACCTCGAGCACTACATTCTAATCTACAAAACTAAAAATATATCATAGATATATGATTCATACGCTGGTTCTAAAAGCAGTCGTGGATTGAGAGAATAAAGATATCAAAAATTAAATTGAAAAAAAAAAACAACTTTTAAAAAATTTTAGTGTTAGTTTACTTGATGTAATTTTTGTGTGTGTGTGTGTGTGTGCTTTTAATAAATAAAAAGTTGTTTTCCGTTACATAAGCGACGCTTCCAGAGCGAAGCGACGAGTAGTCGACTAGTAATACCAAAAATAATTCAAAAGATGTGTTATCAAAATATGTAATTTAATATAATCCAGATACATGTTTTTCAAACGTGATTTACATCCATTATCAAATCAGGAGAACACAAATTTAAATCTGAAAACAATAAACAATTAATACATATAATACATTTCCAATAAGCTTAAAAACATGCATATTCTATAATAATTGAATATTGAACAAATTTGTAGCATCTGGAATCTCATATTTTCTATTAGTTTAATGTTCTCTATATTTTTGAATTAATAATGCCTCCTTTATTTTCAATCAGTAATAATTAACATCTTATCCTCAAATGTTAACTTCTTTCAAATTACATATATGAATAGGATTCTGCATTAAGTGATTCTGCATTGGATTACAGATATCATCAATTTAAGGTTTTTCATCCTTTTAAACAACAAATGTTGTGAGATTCCAAAATATTTATTTTTACACGTTTCTCATTCTAACTGATATACTATATCGATCGAATCTTTGATTGTGATAAATTATTTAGTAATTTATTGTTTGGTATACACACTTGGGATTCAATTTTTTACCAATGTGTGGATACCAAAGTGTAACGCGATGTACTATATAATCTACAAATCGTATCTACAGAAATGCAGATAGCTGGACATTTAAGTAGACATGTAGTAATAAAGTATTGGTAAAGTATCATAAATTACTAATCCATATATGTTCTTTAAATCTCTTCTTCTGCTTATCATAATTTAAATAAATTCTCCAACTCTCACAAAATATTAAAAAATATAATTTTTAATGCAAATCGAATTTTCGAAAGCATATTCTTTGCTTTCTTTTTCAAGTGTGTTTGATAACAATATGTTCTCAGGTGAACTTACATAGTTAATCAACAATCACAATACAGTAATAAAATCTACAATCTTACATTAATAATACAATAATTGATAATTTACAATCGATTGAATTCATCAATTATTACAGATTTTTTGTTTCCTTCGATGAATTTTTTTACCATTTCATTAGCTAATTTTAGAAACATACTCTCTACTTCAAAACCACTACTTTTATTGAAATTTGTTCTTCGTATTTCTTATTATGAAGCTCTCCAGTATTTTTCTGGTTTTACAATCCTTTGCTAACATCAAAATTTTGACCTCATCGTTAATACAGTGGCCCATTAGAGAACAATGATCAGCTACGTCAGACTTGTACTCTAATTTATTTTTAATACAGTTAATGTGCTCTTTTGCTCTTTCAAGGGTCGTTCTTTTACTCTCTCCAATATAAGTTTTACGGCAATTAAGACATTCTAATTGATATATTAATCCCATGTCTGTATTTTGACTATTTTCATTTACTTTATGGCATAAAATATTTTTCAATTTGTTTTGATTTTCTTTAATTTCCAACTGGTGTTGTACAAATATGTGATTATTATTCTATTTTTATTATCATATTTCCCCATTTCTTTATTATTATTTATTACTTTGTTTACAAACTTATCTTCGTAATCATTTTACTTTAATATTTCTTTCATATTTCTTATTTCATTTTCAAAATCTAAATTTTGGCTGGAATTTCTGTCCAATCCATAAATGTAATTATCTACAATATTCTTTTTAATTACAAAGCTATGGCTAGACTTAAAATTTAAAATATGGTCACTCTGGAACTCTTTCCGATGATGTTTAACATATAAATTACTAATGTTCTTTTTTATTAGACATACAGCTAAAAAAGTTAATCTTTCTTCTTTTTCTTCTTTTAATTTAAATTTTATGTCGATATTCTTTCCATTTATAAAATTAAAAAAAATTTGAAACTATCTTTTTGTACCTTATCATATAATCAATATATCGTCGGTATATCTGTAGTATTCAAAATTAAATTTTGATTCTTTTAATACCTCATTTTCAAAAAAATTCACGAAAATATTACATAAAGATACCCGATAAAGGTGAACCCATTGGAAAACCTTTGATTTGTTTATAGATTTTCTTCTTATGTTGAAAATAAGTGTTACTAGTAATAATTCTAATCCAATTCATAAATTCAATGTTATTTAAATTTAGATTCATTAATTTTTCGTTATTCTCATATGCCAATTTTTCCACAATTTACAAAGTTTCTTGAACAGGAATATTTGAATACATGTTGTCAATGTCTAAAGAATAAAGATAAAATTTTTTCTTATTTTTGAAATACAAATGCTGTAATTTCATTTCCAAATCTTTAGTGTTTCTAATTATAACAACTGCCCTTGGCAATTGGAACTTATTCACAATTCTGTTAAAAAATCTCGCTACGTTATGTACAGGACTACCGTATGCGTTGATTAACGTTTTAACAGGGTTGTTAATTTTGTGTATTTTAACTCCACCTTCTAACATTGAGATTTTCACAAGCATCTTTTAGAATTTAATTTTTTTGTATGGTATTTATTGTCCATTCTCTTCTAGTTCTCGTAATTTAGTTTTCACTTTGTTATATCACAAAAAAGACACTAACTTTATGATAATCTTTTTATAATAGGAGAATTCTATTTTATACTTTATCGAAATCTAATATGAATAATTCTCTTAGGTAACCAAATTTATCTCTTACATATCTTTAATAATCGCATTTAATAAATTAAAGTAAATAATTTGGTTATTTCTAGGTATTTTTAAGTGTCGTTACACCATCAGTTTCAGCAGCAGAATTCACAGCATGCGGATTCTTTAAAATCAATTTGCAAATGATCACAACTGTAAGAAAATTCCATTTCTTATCATTATAAATGTAACATAAAGTTAAGTTTTTATTAATTAAAGAATAAACAAACTTTCCTTACTTGAATTCAGTATCGTATTCAGTAGTTTAAAAGCTATTCTAAGGAGTAATCAAGTTGAATAAACACGATTCTGCTTTAATTCTACTAATTATCTTAATATTACTTTAATTTTGAATAACTGACAACATTTTAAGAAAAAGACTTCTTTTGGTTTTAGGAAAAGTTTCATTAACAGCTTTACCACTATGCTCCAACTTGTTCACTTCAAAATAATTCCAAACATTTTAATATTGGATTTCAATTCTGTGATTCAAATTATTATACTAAATCTTTACAATGGTATTCAAGCCAGAAAATATGATAAATTGGATCCATTTCTTAAAGATTAGTCAAGTGTCATTAGTCAAGTGTATATTTAAAAGGAAATTCCAGGATTATTTGTATGCTCTTGCTTTTAATTATTTTGTTTATACAATTGTGCATATTATGGGGCCGCTTTGCTTTTGACATTGTCTAAAAGCATTAATTACCTTGTTTTAATAAATTTGCATGAAAAGTATTTTTCCCATCAACATATATGAGTTAGAATGGATAATGATCCGAAGCTAGAAACGTACTAAAAGCAATCTAACTACATCATCGAGTTTAGTAAAATAAAGCCAAGTATGGATAAAATAATAGTTTTGAATAAAGGGTAGGATTTTAATAAAATTACGGGTTTCAATAAAGTCTGGTCAGCATGGACACTTGTGATTATGAAAATACAGTAAGGACTATGCTGCACTCAGAGGAATTCAGAGAAATGAATGAAAACCTAACGTTTAAGTTATATAAAAAAGTAAAAAAGGACATACAGAGTCTAAAGGAAATGAAAGCCATTAATTTTATTCAGTACAAAAATATGTGCAAAACATTTGTATGGTACACCAAAATTCGAACCTAAACCAAAGACGCATAAAGAAGGCTACCCTTTATGACCAATGATTAATTTGTATGGGTCACCAACCAAAAATGATGTACTTTTTATTAATGGAATATTAAAGAAATTTTCATTTTTCAAACAAAATATAGGCTAATTTATTAAGAAAATATGTCAAATTTTTAGTAATTGTTTGTGTTGTTGTCGGTCTAGTTGTGTATTATTTGTACGTGATTTAAATTATACATAATAGATATTTTCTTGGGAAAAATATTTATTAAATTTTACTCTTACATGCTTCGTAACATTTTTTGTTACATTTCAAAGAGAATCTACATTAGTAAAATCTTTTATTTCTCTGTCTGTCCGTTTCCCTTGCTGAGAAAGTCAGATTATAAAATTTTCTTTGTTTTTCCTTCTTGCATAGGATTTGAACCGAGGATCTTCGTCCTCGCAGTCAAGAACGCTAACTACTGGACTATTTCTGGTCCCCCAATAGCCAATTATACTTTTATTCTATTTGTTCGCACGCTATCAAATAATGAGTTCATTCAAAAAGAAATAAAATATCACGTTTTTCCAGAACCGCTTGGAATCGATTCTGGATTATCTCATACTTACCAGTGGGAGACGGGGGATGGCCTAGTTATAACTATAATTGTTAAAACTCTCTTTGAAAATGTCACAAAAATGTTACGAAACATGTAAGAGTTTAATTTAATAAATATTTTTTCCATGAAAATATCTATTATGTATAAATTATAAGATGGGATTTTTTTCAGTGATTTAAATTGTTGAAGAAGATTAGATTTTAATTCTATAGTAACGAATTTTGTAGCGGAAGAAGAATACATTTTTTATCCTCAAATTTGTAAGCTGAAGAAGTTTTTGTTAAAGAAAACGAAATATCGTTGGTAATTAAAGAAGAAAGTTCAAGAGAATTGGATATTGTATTTAAGTATTGCAAACAATTCTTTATTATGGAATTTATTTTTTTCTTTCACAGTTAATCGGATTTGTAGCAACTTATCTGGTGATTTTCCTTCAATTCCAAAATAGCAACAACTGAAGTAATTCTAGAAATATCTCAAAGGCTTCTTCTTGAACCAATTTATCTGATGTTATTACCCTGCTGATTACAATATGAACTACAGATTATTCTTGGATAATAGTAATATTATAATAATAGATAATAGTAATATTGTAATTATTATTTTTCAACATTTTTTAATTAAAACTTCAATCACTATTTGTAAATTTAATAAAATAAAGTAGTTTTAGAAAAGTATTTCAGTAAAGTATTCATATCATTTATCTTTAAAAAATCATGCATTACAGTTAATTAAACAAGTGACGATGTTCAGTATATTGAGAACACATTATTATATCCAGCTAATAATTATATCAAGTCCGTTTATCTACATAGTCCATTTACTTGCAAAAGTTGTAGGCAAGTATCGCGAGCCATAAGTAAAGTATCTCTGTTCAGCGCTCTGTGTAGCTCCAACTAGTGAACCGAATGCAACCAGAAATTAGGAAATATATTATTCCAAGCTTGGGGAGAATGATTTCGTTAAAAAAAATTAGTTTAAAATCAACCAATAGGTACATTATGGCATTGTTCGAGAAGAAATTGATGACAAAGTATTAACAAATGAATAACAAATGAATAAGACAAAGCTTTCACTTGTGAAACACAAAAATGAACTTTCAAAATTTTATATTTGCTCTTTTTAAAAACCGAGATAGAAATTGCTGCCAAACTCCAACCTCATTCACAGTCGCTGATTCTCAAGTTGATTTTCGATATAATTTCTATTCTTCTGGATCAGAAATTGCTTTCAATAGACAGTACTCGACTGAATGAAACAGCTCCGGAGTATTGTTCCGCATATGCTCTGTTATATTCTCCTAATGTTGACACATGAATCTTTCTTCAACAATATGATGTCACAGGATATGCTATATTGGTCGTTCATATCGCAGCCACGTTTTATCTCATCCAGACACCAACATTGCTGCAGTTGTGTAATAAAGAAACTGCGAAGCAAATGATGTCTTTGTTAAGTAACGGAACAGGTGGCTGCTCCTGATAGGTACAATTCCTCGAGAAAGAATGGTCTAGGATGAAATTTTAAGTAACAACAGACGGTGACTTTGAATGCAATGGGATTTGGTGGATAAAATATCGTTCTGAAGCTCCTACCCGTCAGTTTTGATTGTTGATAGTTCTGTCAAGATAAGACTCCTCTCCTCCGCAGAATAATTCATGGCCAGAAAGCGTGCACTTCCAATCTGGCCAAAGCTGTTAGAGCAAATGACAGTTGTTTTCATCTCCTTGCAACTGTAGCTTGGAGATTGATCTTACTTAGATAACACTAGATTAGTTTCCAAAGAAGTTCCACAAAGTCGAATAAGGGACATCCATTGCCTCGATACTCCTCGGATCGATTGACTACAGCTGTTGCAACTTCCTGTACTACCTGAAGTGAAACTGAAGTGCTACCTGAAGAGGCTTTCTTCTTCTTCCAGCTTAACTTGCTAGGTTGAAGTGTCCCCAAATTCGTTAATCGTCTTATGATCCGCCGCAGTTGTTAAAGCAATTTTACAAAAATACTCGCATTGCGGCTGCTGGGAAAGTGCGGCCCTTTTTTATTTTTAAATAAAATTTCAGGTCAATTCAGTTTCTTTCTCAAAAGATCAAATTTTTAAAAATTGAAATGTAGTCTTAGCTCCGTCTTAATTATTCATTTGTTAATACTTTGTCATGAACGTATTTCTTCCTGTACAGCGCCAGATTTCACCCTATTCGCAATCCGCTTTTTAACTGGATTTACAGAGAGGAATAGATGTACTTAGATTACGACTATCGGATATATATTGACATATCATATTGTTACCTGTGGAACTGTCTAATTTCACCCCCTATCTTTTTTTGTTGGATTCGACCGACGCTGACTCCCTTGTGAGAAGAATAGGTTCAACCTACCCAATCTCCCTTGCGGTAGTGGACTCTGTCGGAGTGAAAGGGAGGCAGTCGACGGGCATATAGAGCAGCGTAGAGGGCTGGAAAGGCAGTTAGCCAGTGGCGATCGGAGGGTTCTCCACGAAGGGTTCTCCACTCGGAGACCGAGAGAAGCAGATAGGTTTGTTGGGCAGCCGCCCAGAGAGAGAGAGAGAGAGAGAGAGAGAGAGAGAGAGAAAAAGAGTGAGAGAGTGCTCCACTAGGAGAGAGAGTAGGGAAGTACATTGGTGGCTGCCAAGCCACGGGAGGATCTCCAGACCGGAGATAGTGAAGAAGCAAAGCCGAGCTAGACGCACTTCTTACCGAAGAGAATATGAGAAGCTCGCTGACAGTTGGAAGAGTACGAGGAAGACAGAATTGGACCGCACAACTTAGTCCAATTACGGAGAGAAGATACCAAGGACCGTCCCGTTAAAGAAGGTCACGAGAAAGACAACTCTGGGCCGCACAACTCAGTCCATCACCTGGAGAAGACAACCAGGACCGTCCCGAGACAAGAAGGGTACGAGGAAGACCGAACTGAGCCGCACAGATCAATTCTATATCCGAGAGAAGACGCCAAGGACCGTCCCGTTAAAGAAGGTCACGAGAAAGACAAGAAGGCTCCGCAGAATCGGCCTTCATCCACAACAGCAAAAAATGATCGAATTTTGAGTATTTTCATACAAAATAATCGATCCAATGCGATTCAGATACAGGAGCAGTTATAAAGACCTCAGGAGGCTAGAGTTGAACCCAAACTAAAGGAAATTAGCTTCACCATAGTGGGCTGTATGCCCAACAGCCAATGGTAAGTGTGTCTCTAGCTGCAAATCACCGGAAAGCCCGCAAAGAGTAATCTGAGGAACAGGGTCACTTGGACATCTGTTCACATCTCTGATAAATCATGGTTCAAGCTATAACCTCCTAATAAATCGTCATCTCCTGCTATGCACATAAGATCATAAAGTTCAATAAAATTGAATCATATTAATTGAGAGTTTAACTGTTGGAAACACCAATTGGTTTATAATTGTTTATTGCATCAATGATTATTCTCAAATTTAAGATGTTTTTTAGAAATATAAATTAGCTTGACAAAGATAATATCTAAAAGTACTTTTATATTACATGTTATTTTCTGGATCATTCAGAATCTCTCTACCGGATATACGCTCCTTGCTGATTATGTCTACAATAAATGTAATCTAACAGTCATTGGGAGGTCCCAAACTGTTCAATTTTCTGTTTTGAATTGCGAATAATTTCAAATACTACAAAAAAATTACAATTTCTTATTGATAAGTTTGCTTTTTTCAAAATCAAATTCTCATTTAACAGAGCTGTGGATTCAGAAAGACTTAATCTTAATTTTATTGGTTTTCCAAGTAAGTTGCTTTTTTGTTTTTCTTAATTTGATTAATTGATAGTTCATAAGAAACAAAGAATTTCCACAGCAATTTCCTTTTTTTAGAAATGTTAATATAAGATTTATTGGGGTTTTGTTCCATGTTCGGACTAGATATTGTACATATACACTATTGCGACACTTTATTAGGTGCATCTATCTAGTAGCATGTTGGGCCTCCTTTAGCCCTCAAAACAGTCTGAATCCGTCGAGGTACGGATTCAACAAGTTGCTGAAAACGTCGTTGAGGTATTGTGTACCATGAAGACATGAATGTGTCACGCACTTCCTGTAGATTTGATGGAGGTGTAGGCCTGGAGTGAACAGCCCATTCCAGCTCATCCCACAAATTTTCAGTCGGCTGAGATCCGGGGACTGAGCGGACCACTGCAGCAAGGAAATCTCATCGTCATGCTCCTCAAACCATACCATCCCAGAAGTATCAATGGACCCAACGTGTGCCAAGTAATCCTATGATTTCTGCCACTATGACACTGTCCCCACCAACTTGAAGAGTTGTTGTGAGACAAGACGGGTCCATACATTCATGCGTACAGCAGGGGTGTATCTAATAAAGTGACCGGACGGTGTATATGTTGCAATTTTGTACATACATCTTGCAATCTCTTTGTTAATATTGCTTCTTGAAACTTCAAATGAAGTTAATCGATTTTGTTCTAATACAAATAGATAAACATAACGTTCCTTCAAAATCTATTTTGATGATTGAGTTCTTAGTCAATAAAACTAATCTATAATCAATAAACCATTTATCTAATGACTTTTAGTTTCACAATATTGTCTTTATAAAAATAGATTTCTACCCAATAAATGAGGAGTTTGATTCTTTCTTTGTTCAGAGAACAAAAACCCAGATAAAAACTTAGCGAAAGTTCCTTACAGCACCCACATTCCTCCTCAATTTCCTTCATCTTGGATTTATTTTACAGCTAATTTCGACAATGATAGCTATAGTGCCACTTACATCCGAAGAAAATTGTCCAAGAAATATTAATTTTCCAGTATCTCAAATTTATCGGCAACTACGACCAATATATCTTCTGCTGAAAATATTTGGTTACTTTCCTATTAATGGAGTCTTTCGTATGTCTAAATCATTTCAATTTCAATGGCAAAGCTTTAGTTTCTTTTATTCTTGTGGTCTTCATATTTTCTATCTTCTCTTTTTTGGAGTTTCTGTTTTCAGTGAAATTAGAAGTTATATACTTCAGAAAAGAGAAGACCATTTTTATGATTCCTTTTCCAGCTTGTTACTCATCTCGTCAATGATAATTGCTTATTGTCAAAGCTATCTTGCAGTATTCATAGGAATACAGTCTACAGTGAACAACCATAAACTACGAAACTACGAGCTGTTTTTAAGCAAGAACTGTAGTATCCAGATTTTACAAATTAGATCTCTTTTGTGGTGGTTTATGATAGTCCCTTTCCTCATATTTTCTTCCTTTTACTGGTATACTTTAGGTTTCACTAAAGTGAATTACCAGATTATATCAATTGCCTTTTGTTTTTTAATTTCAATGGAGGTACCTTTTCTCACTAACTTCTGTTTTATATTTTTATGCAAAATATACGCAAATTTTCTCACCCAAATTTCGGATCATTTAAGAAATTTGAATTCTTCAGCATCAATGGAAGATTTACGGAAAGGCTTCAGTTACATTTTGGAAATAACAGATGACACAAGAAAAATGTTTTCTTTACAACTTGGCTTTCACTTCTTACTGACCGTTAATTACTGCTTATTTAATTTGTTTTCTCTATTCATTTTAAACAGCCGTCGACGTCTTTTATTACTATTTTTAACGGCAACGGATTTTTCCATCACAGCAGCAATATGTTGGTATGCAAGTCTTGTGAAGAATCAGGTAAAATTGTTTATTGTTATCAAATCAAAGTGTGACCATTCACCTTAAAGATCTTGCTGCTGCACTCTATTTCCCTGCTTAAGGCTTTTCTACCTAAAGATATAGTTTACATTTATTTTACATTTTATTCATTTCTGCGTCACGATGTATTCGTAAAACTTAACTTTCTAAGAACTGTCATTGTCCCACCATGAATTTTCTTAATCTTATTTTTATTCATTATTTACTTTCATTTCTGAACAAAAACATGAGAAAAATTATGAGAAAAATTTAAAAATTTTTGATATCTTTTTTTCGAAAGTCACTCTAGTTATAAGATTTAGATTATGTTTATTTTTCATTAGAGATTTTAGAAAACCATTACAAAAAGATTTTACTAAATCTAATTTCAATTGGAATTACTTCTTTAACATCAAAGTAACGTTTTAATTTTTTCTGCCTTCCTAAAAAACACCTGCGAATTTTCATAATAGAGATTTTCTTTAGAAAAATATTTGCTGAAAAATATACGGTGAGCTGGGCAGCCTTTGCACAAATTTCTATGGGAAATGGTCGTTTCGAAGCAATGGCTTGGTATTTTTGTTTTTCGCTTCATATTAAACATTAATGTAATCCATTTTAAATTCCGTTTGGTATTTTCAATGATCACCATGATGTTATTTATTTATGAATTAAAACCATTGATAAAACAGATCTTTTTAGAATGCAAAAAGAATTTTTAACATTCCATTTATTGCTTTATTTTTTCACTCGCGGAGCTGAAATATTTACCAAAATACTCTAAACTAACAGAAAATATTCAGAAAGTTGCATAATAATTTTGAATAAGTTCAATTAAGAACACAAAATAAAAAAGAATTATTTCTCTTTCTAAAGCCTATTAGAAATGAAAGGTATAATTAATCAATAATTTTAGTAAAATTTGATTTAACAAAACAAAAGGCGTTACAAAGTAAATGACATAGCTACAATAAATAATAACTTTTAATTTAAAAATTGATCATTTTTAACTTTTTTTTTTAATTATGTGCAGGTTAGAGAAATTGAATTTCTTTTGATAAATAAGGTTGCAAGGGTCAGAGCAAAAGAAGATATTGAAAACATCCAGGTATTTTTATTTTACTTATTTTTTCTAATTTTTCAATCTTTTTAAAGAACCTGCTGAAGAACTGTAATTCAGAATCTCGTGGGTGCAGTAACTCGAAAAACAATTAGCCGATACAACAAACTTCATAGTAGAGAAGCTTAATTTTTATTACCTGGAGTTGATTACCTTTCGGTATACATATGCCCTTTTGATGGCCCAATTTCCTTAATAGCCAAACCACTGAAACATAAATAATGTAAAGTAAATTACAGTGATTAACATCAAACTTTATATCTAAGAGTTAAATATTACTGCAGATACATAATAAGGTTTTGATATTTATAATCTCTATTTATGGTCCACCTCGTAATAAGGGCCAAAAACTGAGCCCTTAAGTAACCCCCCAAAAAAAGATACATTATTTTATGCCAATTCTTCACTTTTCGTGTCGACCTCAGAGTTTTTAGAGTGTTTTTACGTTAGATCTATGTTAAGGTCCAGCATTTACGGGTGAAGAAAAATACTCTCGTATGGGTAGATTCTGGGTAAAAAAAAAATTACTAATTTTTCATCTTTAACTTCAAAATTCATGTTTAATTTTTCACCCTGATTATTTTTTCTTGTTAGATTTTAGAATGATTACTAGAACCATTTGATAAGGCATTCCATAATATGCATCGAAATACAATGCCAATAAGTAAATACCAGACTAACACCGTAATTGACATGAAATTTGATATTTTAAACTTTGGTGATTATACCCACATTTCATGGTTCACTTTCTTAAGGCCCATCCCTGAAACTTATGTTGTTTTATATTTCCATAAAAATGATGTCACGAAGGTTTTATTATTTATTGAATTTTAAAAAAAGTAAGCTAATTCGGTTTTGCAATTCCTAAATCAAACTATATTATGTTAATAAAGTTCTATTATTATTTTCATTTTTAACTATTCTTGTCATATTTAAAACGATTAAAATTGATTTGTTAAAAATAAGATTTCAAAAGTGGGAGCGTAACAGAAATACATATTATAACTTTTGTAATTTTTTTTAGATATTCTTGGCTATTGTCACTCCATCCATTTCGTCAACAGAATTTACAGCATGTGGATTATTTAAAATTAACTGGCAAACGATGACAACGGTACGAACGAAATCATTTTTATTAAAATTATGGGTTTCATTCATTCGATTATGGGAAGGTAGAAGTTGGAATTCTATAACCTATATTTCAACATTTTTTTTAAGATGACTTTTTTGTCGTTTTCCTAAAAGTTAATGTAAAGAAATGTAAAAAAAAAATTCACCTATAAATTAATTTGT
Source organism: Thereuonema tuberculata (assembly GCA_023159025.1). NCBI lineage: Eukaryota > Metazoa > Arthropoda > Chilopoda > Scutigeromorpha > Scutigeridae > Thereuonema > Thereuonema tuberculata. The sequence continues at coordinate 34,006,894 of JAFIDM010002131.1, forward strand.
TAATTAAAATATCTGTATACTATGAAACTAATTAAATGAACTGTTATATTTCTAAGAATTCCAACAGGTTTTGGATTATTTTTTTTTTCTTCAAATAAATATTGTAAAAAATATAAGGGAAATGTGAACATTATTTGTCATCCACTTTAAAATTGATGTATCTTATAGCAAAATTGAGTAAAACGAAAAGATTCTACAAAATCTTTGATAACATATTTGATAAATAAAAATAAAATCACAGGAAACTTTAATCATTAAGAAATGAATCAATAACATTTTTTAAATTTCACTGAATTCTTTGAAATACAAACAGGCATTAAATCAGATCAAAATGCATAATAGACATTAAAGCATTACTAAATACTGAAATTCATTAAAGAATCCTTATATATTATTTCTCAAAAGTGTTTTTGTGTCGGTACGCCATATTCCGCTTACTACTTCATCAAAATCAATGATTGAGCATGCTTTTGAAGATTACGTTCACCGCTAATGACGAAAAATAAACAAAGTGTTGAAAATTAATGTTTTCTTTAAAAAAAACTGTATTTTAAACACCTTTTTATAAAAATGGAGAAGGCGCCATCTTTTGACAATACATTGAAACAATTTATTTCTCGAAGGTGGTTTTTGGTGCGAATTATTCGCTCGGGTTAACTAGTGTTTACTAATATCTATCCTTCCTTTTATTTACAGGTACTAAGTGTCACAGTAACTTATTTGGTAATTTTGCTCCAGTTCCAGTTTTCCAGTATTAATTGTCAGGCCTCCTATAACATCTTGAATGCGACGGCCATAAATCCTACAAATATTGGCACCAAATAAATAAGCATATGATTGTTTTGCACATCGTTCATGTTTATAGACTGGAAAATTCAAAGAGGGAAATGACTACAATATATTTCTGCTTACCCTATCTATTGTTTATACATATTAGCATTGGTAAAATAACTAAAGAGATATTGTAATAATTTAATTTAAAAATTTCATTATAAATACTACAAATTATAATACTTTATTATAAAGCTATACTAAGAAAAAATAAAAACTATAAAATTATAAATTTTCTGAAATTTGTTGGTTTGTTGATATAATGACAACGTTTCTGAGTTCTTACGTCATTACTATAAAATTTTATTTGATCTATAAATTTTTTTTTTTGGTAAAAAAAAAAAAAGTTCTACCGATTTTCTGATTGGATTCATCTAAAATAGTCCAAATAGAACTTAATATTGTTCATTTACATTGTTCATTAACAAGAAATACCGGATGATCAAGAAATAACAGGAGGTGTTCGGAGCCCTGTAGCGTGTTATGTATGGACGAAATAGAAGAAAATTTGGCCACCATACACATTAAAGTATGCGGTTTCAATTTGTCAAGAAAAAAAAAAATAGCACCAAATATCGCCGATAAAGGGAAATTCTGGCGTTGTGGTCGAAAAATGCATCATGAAATTTGCACATACGGATACTTTGGGACACGATATCTAGGATAAAAGAAGGGGTTGCGGGAATTCTAGTCATTCTGCAAGGAGTCGCCCGTCGATGGCGTTGTCACTACGTGATCGTGCCTTATTAGTCAAGCTGTTTTATCAGCGGGATGAAAATGTCAATGCTGCTCTTCGTGAATAATGGCGGTTAAAACAGTTATGTAGAGGACCGATGTCCATAACTAACTTACGAAGAATGGTTGAAAGATTTGAAACTGGAACTGTGCAACCAGGCCAAGGACGTAAACCTATCAAGCAGGAACAAGTTGAAGAAGTTGCAACTGCCATTCAGGATCAGGCGTTAGCTAATAAGCAGGGTACCAGCAGTGCACGTTTAATATCACGACAAACAGATACCCCGTGGTCGACGGTGCAGAAGAGATTGCGTAAGATTCTGACAAGAATTGCTCCCAGGGGACAGAAATACCCGATTAGAGTTTGCTTTGAGATTTTTGGCTCGATTAGAAGTGGATGACGAGTAGCCGTGGCGGATATTATGGAGCGATAAAGCTCACTTCCATGTGCAAGGTGATATCAACACACACAACTGCCGTATTTGGGCTGATACAAATCCATACGTTGGTCAAGAGATCCCCTTACATTCGCCGAAAGACACAGTTTGGTGTGGGTTCACTGCATCTTTTATCATCGACCAGTACGTTTTATGAAGAAGTTGATAGAAATGGACTAGTGACTTGTTCTGTCAATTCCGACAGGTATGCCGATGTGCTCGAGAACTTTGTGATACCTCAACTGCAGCAAAGAAATTGTATCGATTCTACCATTTTCATGCAAGATGGTGCGCCACCGCACATCGGACGTCGGGTGAAGGATGTCCTACGTCAACATTTCACAGACGCTAGAGTAATTAGTCGCGCATTTCCCATGAATTGGCCTCCGAGGTCCCCTGATCTGAATCCTTGCAATTTCTGGTTGAGGGGCTACCTGAAAAGCATTGTGTATCAAGGACATGTTCCTGACATTCCTACCTTAAAAGATCAAATAACGTTACTTGTCTGACGAATAAATGCCATATGCTGCGAGCCACAGTCGAAAACCTCGTGTACCGGATGCAATTAGTGGAACATCAGGCTGGTGGTCATCTTGAGCCAAATTTGTGTGTTGTTATAATAAACGTTTTTCATTGGTATTTGGTGTGTTGTTATTTACTGTTTCCATTGGCAGTTATGTATTCTTTTTTTCACACATTATGAACTTGCACCGCCAGAATTTCCCCTAACGGCGTTGTTTGGTACTAATTTTTTTTTCTTGACAATCGAAACCGCATACCTTAATGTGTATGGTGGCCAAATTTTGTTCTATTTCGTCCAGTACATAACATGCTACAGGGCTCCGAACACCTCCTGTTATTTCTTGATCACCCGGTACTTATATCCAAAATTATTTATTTCTTTTTCAGCAAGCATTTTAAATTGTAGTAAAAATTCAAAACAGGAAAAACGTAATTATATAAACAATTGTTACGATTTAGCCTGCAATAACTCCTTCACTGTCAATGTTCTTATACAGTATATATCTATTGAAAAATGGTAATAATAATGGCTCTAATTCTTGTCATATTTTGAGAAATAAATGAAAATCCCGTGTTAATTATATTTCATTAATTAATTTTAAATAAATTTAAAATATACTACGTATACCAAAGATAAATAATTATAGAAAAAATATGTATATTATATGTTATAGTATTGTATGTATATTATATTACATTATATTATATCATATATTATATTATATATATATATTATAATCTAAATACTTTACATCAATCATTGTGCACAGTATATTCTCAAATGTATTTATTCTATCCATAAATTTTGTTACTTCAGTCTATGAAAACAATTTTTACACAGAAAACAGACGTTTTTATTACATCTATTTTTTAATTCATGCCTATTTTTTTTTTAATTAATACAGTTTTATAATACTTCAAACAATATCAATGCTTTTAAAATTACTAGATATTTCAATTTGATTTATCTAAAAAATTATTTTAATTTCATTACAATTTACATGGGTTTTTTTTTCAGATTAGAAGTTACTATAACAACATTAATATACTCTAAAGGGTAAGATATTTTTCATCGATTATCATTTAGAAATGTATTCAATATACAATGCTGCAATTTAGAGAACATGTTCTATGAGGTTCACTTGATATTTTTGTAAAACACAGGTGCTTCTAACAACATTAACAAGTCAGCTGTAAAAATATATTTTTGCATAAATAAATGTTTACACCTCTGGATCAACAACCGAATAGAACCCAATACCCCATTTTTTTTTAGAAAGTAAATTTTACAACTTTAACCAAAACAGTATTTCCCAACTAGTTTTCATTTCCCAGTTTAAGTTATTGTTATTCATTTTTCCAGAGAAATAAAAGCAAAATATATATAAAAAAACAACAAATATGTAAAGGATTAAATTAACATATAACCGTAATTAAAATATAATATATATTAAAATTGATGTTTCGACCCTGTTAATTCAGCCAACCAAAATGATACAATAGTAAAAAGGCAAATGTTGGAATCGCCAAAATAAGTTTATTATCTGGTATTGCCTGATGCTAATTTTACGTTACTTTGACGTTACTTTACGTTACTTTGTAAATAGTCAGCGAAGAACAGATTTCAAATTCAGTAGCCTTGTTTACCGATTCCTTTGATTTCTACAATTTCGTCAAGTTATTATATTACTTTTACAGTTGTATTTGTATATGATCATTTCGCAAATTTTAACAAGAATAGCACAAGAGAATCCATTTTTTTTTTGGGGGGGGGGGGGTTGAATTGGATAGATGCACTTCGTGCTTAAAGTGGGTTGATAGAGGAAATGGTAATTAAAAACATTACGTATAAAGGCACAAATTTAGTTGATTCTTCAAAGAGTAAAATTACCAATCCGGAATAATGTTAAAAAGATGGATTATAAGGGAAGATTTTAAAACCTCATTTGTAGTAAATATACTCATGGACACAAAAATTAGCGCACCAAGAAATAATTGCGGGATCGTAACGAAACTTGCAATGAAGGTACATGTCGGGGAGATATGCAAATGATTACAAATGCAACGTGATTGCGCATTACGTATAGCCGGTAGAGGGCGTTGAACATCGTACTCTGTGGAGTATAAAACAGGTAACCAAAGCTTGTTTGAGTGTGCTGAATCATTTACAAAGGAAGAGCTGAGGTAGACAAGTCTTTACGCCGTGTTCGAAGATAGTATACGCAGTTGTCGCAGTTTGAGAGAGGGAGAATCGTCGGGATGATGGAAGCTGGGTGGTCAGCTAGGCGAGTAGCTCGTCAATTAGGCCGCTCTGATTGTGTTGTGAGGAGGTGTAGGGACCAGTGGACCCGAGAGATGTCATGTACACGAAGACCAGGCTCAGGACGCCCTCGACAGACCAGTCGTCGAGAAGACCGCCACATAGTCAGAAATGCACGCGTACAGCCAACTGCTTCATCGGCCGCCATCCAGGCACAGGTAGCACCTTCACTAGGGGCCGCTGTGTCTTCTCGAACCATACGAAGGCGCCTGGCTGAAGGACAGTTGGTATCGCGGCGCCCATTACGTGTGCTGCCCTTGAAGCCCACCCATCGACGCCTCCGTTTGGAGTTTTGCCGCGCACGAGGAAACTGGACTGCAGCGGAATGGAACCAGGTCGTCTTTAGCGACGAATCCAGATTCAATCTCGGCAGTGATGACAATTGTGTTCGTGTGTGGAGAGCCCGTGGTGAACGCTTCAATCCTGCCTTTGCTGTACAGCGACACACCGCTCCCACAACTGGTGTGATGGTATGGGGTTCCATTGCCTACAATACACGGTCACCCCTAGTATTGTTCCGTGGCACCATGACAGCCCAGCGGTATGTTCATGAAATCCTGCAACCACATGTGTTGCCACTCATGCAACGGCTCCCAGGAGCCATTTTTCAACAAGACAATGCTCGGCCTCATACGGCAAGGGTGTCACAAGACTGTCTCTGCACTGTTACTACCCTTCCTTGGCCTGCCCGATCCCCAGATTTGTCTCCAATCGAGCATATCTGGGATCATTTGGGACGACGAGTTGGGCATCCCACGAGTTTGAACGAACTAGAGGCAAGGTTACAGCAAATATGGAACGAAATGTCTCAAGACATCATACAGAACTTGTATGACTCAATGCCCGATCGTATCGCATCATGCATTCGCGCTAGAGGGGGTCCAACGGAGTATTAACTCCTCCGTTCTTTTGCCTTTTTCTCTGAAATAAATTATCCTTTTTCTTTGATTTTCTAATCATTTACTTACATCAAAGTAGTCATTACGTATGTAAATTTTCGTTTCATTTTGACGACTCCTTCTTGGTGCGCTAAGTTTTTTGTCCATGAGTGTAATTCGAGTAAGATAAAATAGTTAACGATGAAATTACTTATATACAAGTTCTGGAATAGCCTACACACAAGTATAAAAAGTTAAGTTAAAAATTTAAAATTAAAACATTTAAAACACTAAAAAGACAAACTAGTTTCTGCTCTCTAGCGAGACATCATCAGTGAGTGACCCACTGACTCAGTGATGATGCCTCGCTAGCGAGCAGAAACTAGTTTATCTTTTTAGTGTTTTAAATGTTTTAATTTTAAATTGTTAACTTAACTTTTTTATACTTGTATGTAGGGTATTCCAGAACTTTTAAAAAACAAGATTTATGCACATTAAAAATATCATCAATTACTTACATATATTTATTTAACATTTAAAGATAAATGGAAGAAGTTAGCAAAGAAATTCACATAAAAACAGTTAATCTTGTTTAAAGTATCCAGAATGAATGAACACTCTGGTTTAACAGTGAACAAGAACTGAAGAGAATATAACAAACAGGACCTTCAATGGGAGACAGGAGGATATGTTAATGAAAGTTAAGCTTTTAAAATCTTATAAAGATATTGCCTTTCGTTAAATGTGTGTGTATGTATATAGACCATGAAAGACTACTGAAAGACCATGAGCCTTATTAACAATTTAAAGTAATGAAATACAGAACTGAGTAGATTCATGATGTAAATAAGGGAATGTATTCATTTTGAAGTTCGTTAAAAAGGTATTTTTTGAAAGCAATAAAAACAATGCGTCAAACCACATTTATTCGACCGAAAAATAGCTGTAGTTTGGGAAAACTGCAATGCTTAACCTTAACCATTATTGGCTGCTGTCCTCTAACTACGAGGGGTCTTTAATAAGTTCGTGCAAAATAATAGAAAGAATACATTTATTCAAAAAATTTTATTCACAGATTTCGACATAATATCCATCGACATCTATACATGGTTTCGTCCGTTTGAACCAACTACAGAAGCACCCAGCTCAGTCCGCAGCAGACAACTCACCTATTTCATGTAGGTATGCCATCAGAGCCTCTTTGTCACTTTCGAAACGTCGTCGTCCCCATAACTTTGGTTTCACCTTTGGGAAGAGAAAGAAGTCCAGAGGGACTAAATCTAGGGCGGGTGCCCCAGTTCCTTGGGTTTATTTTCCGCCCAAAGATGCTTGGTTAACCTCGCAGTGTCTGCAGGACAATTGTCATGATGCAGTAAGACGCCTCTGCACCCAGTCCTCGGACGAACCTGGGCGATGGTTTCCAGCACACGGGGTACCACTTTGCCGTGAGAGATTTCTGTGTTTCCAGTGGTACTGTGCACACGTGACCGCTTTGACGGATGAACGTTGCAACCATCATTTTTACCTCGTTCGGCTTGAATTTCAATGGCCGTGGTGCCCCTTTTTGCTGCCATACGGACGACTGTTGTTTCGTGAGTGGGTCATAGTGATAGACCCAAGTCTCATCACCTGTTAGTATCTCATTCACCGCATTCGAAGCACCTTTGCTGAAACGTCACAAGATTTTCCGTGACCACTCCACACGAGTGGATCTCTGTTCAGTAGTCAATTGATGGGTTACCCAACGACTAGATACGCGGCTGAATCTCAAATGCTGATGGAGGATAGCCGAAACATTTCCGGATGAAATGTTCAATACATGGCACAAATGTGAAATGCTGACATTGGGGTCTGACGCAACAGCTTTCTGCACTGCGGTGATCGATTCCAGTGTTACAGCACTCAAAGGGCGATCTTCTCTAGGTGCTTCTTTAAAGGCTTGCACTCCGCAGCGGAAATGCCCATACCACTTATAAATTGTATGGATGGAAGGTGCATCTTCTCCAAACACATGATCCAAAGATGAGCGACATTCGGCAACTGAAAGATCCTTTTTGAAATCGTAGAAAATCATTGCACAAAAGGCTTCTTGAGACATCTCCATTGCGGAACAACTTCTACGTGTCTTTCGTGTCACAGCGCATGCTGAATTGCATTTGAAGCCGGGTGCGCGAAGTCTCGTGCGTGTTTTATTCTAGTAATTAAACTTTGGCGCTTCTGATAGGCTAAAGATTTTTCACATTAATTTATATACTTTGCACGGACTTATTGAACATCCCTTGTATAAGAATTGTAATTATTGTCTGATTGTCTCTTTGTAGAAAGGCAAGCTTTTTAATGCTCCAGATTTGTATCAATTATTAACTGAGCATGCAAAGTCTTACTATCCCACGTGATCATTTTTCTTTTACTGTCTTTATGTGTATCACGCGAAACGGTAGGTCAGATTTCAAAATTTGGTACTAGGATTATTTTGTAATCCAATTTAAAATACAATGACTATTAATTTGGTCTCCACTTCTAAATCCCCCAAATTGACATAAATGTCATTGCATTTTCAGCCTCAGTATTCAATAAGTTACTTAAGCATTTTTCTAATTTTAAAATTTTATTTTTTAATTGATCTATATTTATCCCAGAGATTTCAAAAAAACACACAACGAAAAACCATAATAAAAAAAAACACTAAATTTTAATTAAATTTTTAATTATTTATTTACTACTGAAAGTTTTTACTAGTTGCACATTTTTTTTTATATCATTTAAATAGAATTCATCTTGAATTTTTTTATTTCATTTTTACTTTAAAATCAAAAAATTGAAAATTAATCCTATAAATGAATGATGTAATCTGTATCGTAATATATTTAGTGAAAATCTAATGTCTTAATATATTTTTTTTAAGAAATTTCCGTTCAGTCATCGTTTGTAATCCTTATATTCTATAGCGCTTTTTTTCTCATTTGAAAACAAACCTATGATAAGTCATCTTACTTTTATGTTAAGTCAAACCCAAATTTTTATTTGAAAAAAAAATGAGGTATTATCCAATGTCCAGTCTGTTTTAAAGTACTTGGGACTATTTAATTTAAATGAATCCCCTAACTTGGCATTAATGTATCTTCATCGTTTTAGATAATACTAGTGATGAAAACTTGACTGAAAATTGATTATTGCATATGATCTAGTCAAAAAGAAAAAATGCATCAGTGTCGTTATCATTCTGAAGACATTTAAAATGGAGTACAGAACTATAGAACTACTAATCTAATGGAAATGTACTATAAGGAACACCTTTGGGTTGGATGAACAAATACGCACCAAAAAGAGATGATCATTTTCTGACTTCTGAATTCACTGCTAATAGTCGGTTTTCTATAAATCTCTGAAGTTGTTCACTAGAGATCTTTTAGCACAAGGAACATACACAAGCTAGAAGAATATGCTTGAATAATCGGTCCCTCTTCTGACTTAAAGTGTCACTTCTACTTTCAATGAATTGCCCTTCATTACCTAAATTCGAAAGTTACGACACTATCCGTTTCTAACTGGTTTCATGTTTTTAAATTATCAAGGAAATCGAATGACTTGTCATGGCGCACTTTATCGTGTAATGATCTCAATTAATCGCAATACATTAGCTAGTTACAATCTTAGAACCAGTTTCTTTTCACTATATAAGAAAACAACCTTAAGTAATGCGATATACGCTTTAAGTAAGATAATGGCTTGCTGGAGTTAATTAATGATAACTACTGGGAAATCAAGCAAAACAAGCGTCATTTTGTTATTTATTAAGATCAAAAGATTTCGAAATGCTGTCATACTGCATTATCTGAACAGTAGCGGCTATTTTGCAATTTTACTTGTTTTACCCTCGTACTTTTTAAAGGATAAGCGTCGACAAATGGTTATGTCTAAGTTTCAGGTAACTCATTTTTTGTTGTTTGTGGGTAATATAGTAGCCTAAAATACTAAGACAGAGCAGCGTATCTTGGGTAAAATATTTTAGTGTATACGTAGGTCTGGCAGTCGGAGATCAAGACAAGCTAATCAGTAGCGGTTGTCTGCATGAGGAAAATCGCAATGTAGGACTCATAAAGTAGATGTCACTTTGTGTTCGTCGAATTTTGAAAACCAGTTCCAAAACCAAAAGAACTGAAGAAGAACTGAAGAGAACTGATGAACTTAACTGAAGAGATCAAAATATTTCTTCATACCTTCAGTAAATACTTCTTGGCCAAACAGTCAGGCGGTGACTACTTCCTAGGCGTAATTCATTCGAACAAAAAGGAGTTTCAACTGATAGTAAAGATATTCTGAAAGAAAATATAGGATTGGAACCATATTTTCCCCAACAACAAGAAATGGATAATTTTTTGCAACTTTAAACTTCCAAATTCCGGTATTTTCTGTATTTTGACTTAAGGAATGGAACTTATTAAGTTATGTTATGTAGTGAATGGGGGTGGCAGAGAAGCCAAGCACTGCGACCGCAGGTCTATTGTACTTTCCCATGCAAATAAGGACAGATGGAGAGAAAGACTGAGAAAGTATGTTGAGAGAAGTGCAGGGAAATGGGAGAACCCCGAGAAAACCTGCTCAGCGCGGATCATCCACCATCACGAAACCCACATGAGAACCGAACCCGGTACTCAGAGGTGAGAGGCCAATGTCATAGCGACAACGCCAACCGCGCGGCATAACGAATAAAACTTATTCCATCTTTTATGTAAAATAACATATAAGGGATTCTTCAAAATGGATCTTTTGTTATTTTTATCTATGGCCATTTGCAGCTGCAATCCTTCATCAAAAAACTAGAAAAATATCATCTTTTGTTTTTATATAATAAGCTAAGGATTTTATAAATCATTACGGCTGTTCTGCTCTAGTTTTCCATTTCGTAACAGTAGAATGTCAATAGAAGTTTATTTTTTGCATTCACAAAGTCAATTCCTTAGAAAAATCTATAATAGCATAAGATATGTTCAAATCGAGCCGGTTCACTTCCTAGAAGGTCCTGGTTGTTTTTTTCCCTGATTGTTGCTAGGATTCACCTGAATATCAAATCGGTACGGTTTTTTTTTTCTTAGGCTTTAAGAAGAATGACTTTGGATTAATCTCATTCTGTCGGTAATCCAATAAATCCTACCTCCTGTGCTGCCTCTAACTCTAGGAGAAGAATGTAATGCTTTAACCTTTAATCTATTCTAGCGAACAATAAAGAATTATCTTTATTACGACACTAATAAAATAATCTTATTTCTATTGAATGGAATGAATCACAGAAGTGCATAAATGATGCACATATCAAACTATTATTTCAGAGAAAGGTGCCAAGTAAAATTTTTAAATAACAATCCACGTTATATTTCATCGTAAAGCGGTATCGCCTAAATGTAGATTATATCCTACTCGATATTAGTTCCTGGAAACTATTTGCTTTCAAAAATAATAATAAAATTAATTCCAATCCTAAAAGTGTCATTATTTATTTAGAAAGAGACAGAAGAACCGAATAAAATTTATCGATTTCGTGATTATGACCTGGGTACTTCGGCGTTAGGTTTGCGATCAACGAAAGTTTCTCATAATAAAATAACCGTTAAAACCCATATTTGCTTTTAAACGAATGGCTCCAGTTTGTTTACTGCAAAACGCAAACGGTATTCCCGTGGAAACAACTGTTAAGTTGCTCTGTTACGTGGTTTCACTCATTGCAGAGCCAGTATTTTATTCGCGGCGGTGGAGTCGTATAAAATTTATGACGCACTCACTTTTGGAGTTGCTAAAATCTGCGAATCAAGCGATAGAGTAGATATGCTTAAGTTTCTTACCGGAGCAAATTACTTTGTAACGAAAGTGCATTATCAGGTTTTTAAAACTGCATCTCTTCCAATAGTTTTCCGAAGTTTTTTTATATAGAGAATGAAATTGTAAAACTTTAATTCAAATAAGTATTGGGAGAATTGTAAGTAAATTATTATACTTATTTAATACTTATTTAAATTAAAGCTAAAACATTAAAACACGAATAAATTTGTTTTTGAGATTTTCCAAGAATTAAGAGAAAATAACGATGATAACGGAGATAATCGTGTGATTTAGGCGCCGGAGTGGGGTATGGAAGAGCGTGTTTTAATTCCCAACTGTAGTCGGAATTTTTTCTAGGATATTTGTAAAAATTGAGAAATGGTAATTCAATGAAGATGTAATATTAATGTAATATAGCTTAACATGAATTTCGTTTGCTTAGGTAACAATTAAGCCCACACACCTGCCTGGAATAAATGAATTTAATTCTAACTAAAAATTACAATAATCAAAACCGGCTTTCAACTGTGCTCCAGTCTTTTTCAAGTGCCATACAAGATAACAAATATTTGCATACTCAAAAATATGCGAAGGAAAATCCCCGGTTGTGATTATTGTAATTTTTAGTGAGTATTAAATTCATTTATTCCATGCAGGCGTGCTGGCTTAATTTTTACCTAAGCAAACATATGCGCAGCACACAAACTTAAAAGTTTCCAAAGCATGAATTTCTTTTTCAGAGGCGACAGTCCCGATAATATGAAGTGAACTGTAGGATAAAATAACTAGGAACTTCTGTGATTAATTTACAATATATGGGTAGGATTTTCCACTTGATTGTACAAGACTTGTTCGATATGTCTTGTTCACATGATTAACGGAATAATGCGTATGAGTCCTGGATTCTAGATAGAGATCTGGAAAACAGGTCGGTCGTTCTTCCGTTCAACTTTAAATTCTTGAATACACAATTACAATTCACGTTTCATTGCACTTGATTCACTTTTCGTTGCACTTGGATAATTCACTAAAGAAACGCCTTGTTGATCAGTAACCAAGGAAACTGGAAATATGCAGTTCTTGCTTCTGTGTTTTTTTCTGCTTATTCCATTCGTCAAACTTAATAAAATATCTCGGTTCAGTTTATCCTCGATACTTCAGTGAGTATTTGCTCGAAGGTATTTCACTTGAAGGTGAACAATGGAAAGGAGACGTTTTGCAATTTTCATCTTGTCCTAAACCACTTGTTTCTTTTTCTTTAATCAACAAAATCGTGTCATCCATTTTTGTTCGGATTCGATTTATTCTTCACTATCACAGCCCGTATTTAAGCACTCAATTATTATTATTATTGCATTTTCCTAATTACGTATACCACAGTATTTGTTCTCGACAACAGTCTTCCCATTGACCCAGCCTCTGTAAACTGGGCACAGGAGTTAAAGACGGGATGCCGTTCAACTGACCACCCGACTCGTAACTTACGATGGCCGTCAGCCTATATCTCCAATGCCAAGAAGAGACACATGTAGTGGGATCCTTTAAGTTTTTAATGACAATGATTCCGCTTCAAATTGTAATCCCAAAATGATATCAAGTCTGATTCAGTAAAAAGTACATTAAATCTTCAGTTACCTGCACAGACTTTGAGATTTTAAAAATGTTACAGAAGCAAGATAAGTCTAAAAGGAAATGAAAGTCACAACAACTGCAAGACATTTCATCATAGGTAAATGTAGGGTTTTAAAATACTTCTATCTCAAAAGTTAGCAAAAGTCAGTGACAGGAGAATTGAATAATCCTAGTTTAGTCTTCCTAGAAAGTTACTTATGCTAAAATAATAAAAAAAAAAACTTCGTACTAATTCAAAACTAACAGATGCAATTTTCTTAGCAAATCTCTGGAAGTCTCTGGAAATCTTTATCATTTTTTCTTCATTTTCTTTCAATCATGGAAACAACAAAAATGAGAAGCATACATTTATATTAAAAATTAAAATAGCTTCTAAAAGAAACTAGATTTTTGTTTATTTTCTGTAAAATTAATGAAGTTCTCAATATTTACTAAATTGTCTAAATCTTGTTAATTTTATTCATATGAAACCATGTACAAATTAATAGATAAGCTGAAAAGATGAAAACACACTGTTTAAGACATCGATAATGACTTCTTATGGGAATTTTCTTTTTCCTTCTCGCGCTAATTTCTCTCGACAAGAACCTACTTGGAAAAGATGTGCAATCTAAGTTTCAAGAAACAACTCCGTAGAAATTCCGTAGAAAAAACGCCCATACACAAACACTAGTAGTAGACTTACAAAAATATAGACTTCAAAAGACAATTTTAACACAAAGTGAATCTACACAAGAAGTCACTATACCATTGAATGCCGCATTACATTAGAAGTTAACAAGTTTGGCTCGACTAAGGAAGAGATAGCTAAAAAAATGAAAAGTACAGAGCTACAAAGCAATATTTAATGATAAGAAGCGAAGTTGAATAAGAAGAAATTGAATGAATTGAAGACAACTTCCTGGAAAGCCAAACAATTTCAGGATAGCCACCATAAAATATTCTGACAGCTTTATAATCATGAAAAACATGCTGAAACACAGAGAGAAATAAATAAATTCACAGTTTTTTATACAAAACAAAGCAACCCACCCTTCTTAAAAGTTGCAACCTATAAAATCCTTTATAGTTAAAAGTAATACTACTATTGATACGCGCGCAAATCTCATTAATTCCTGTTATTATAATCTAAAGGTCAAGAATTTTCATTGAAGTCATTTAGATCTGCATTGATCTCAATTTTCCACAATTTGGGTGACACTCAGCCGAATTTGGTCACACAGGGTCGAAGATATAGTAGTTTCATCATAGCAGATTCGGTAATGATGAACTGTAATTTTGTCCAGTTTCCACTATTCTTCTGATCCGGTAAGCGGCTTGAACCAGACGTCGAATTTTTTACTCAAACCTTCAGGTCATTGAAGAGTCCAAAAGTTATGACTAATGGAACTCCGACTTGCAATTTCGGTATGAAGGGCATTATATTCACATTCAAGACCCGCGAACCCTAAACACTTCTCCTTATGAGTTTCTATGGCAAATTCTACGAAAGCAGTTTTTAAATATTAACTGTTCACAAATTATTATTGAAAGCAAAACAATTAAATTTTAGGGAAAATACTTTATTACAGAATAGCAAAATTACATAGATAAACGACATGGATATCTTAAAAAAGATTTGCAGACATTTTTGATTTTTCTCAGCCTAAAGTCTTTTTTAAAGTCACTTTTCTTTTTTCTCCTTTGTTGTCTGCTTGTATTTGTACTTTTGTTTGTTTTTATTTTGCAAATCAGATTGCACGTTAGACAGGTTTCCATTAAATTTTGTAACTTGTTATTTACAATCTAACATAAAACATAGGCATATTTCTTTTGGTTTTCACCCTTCTCGCAACCCGAAAATCACTCCCGAAATCCCTCGGTACAACAGCTGAATTGGCTTCTTTAAAATTTGATAGGTTGATAATTTATGTTCCATCTAAAATATGAGCACGATTCTTTTGTTCTCCCCTCCCTTCGCAGTCATCAAAATTCACTCAATCGATACAAGCTTATCCCAGCCAAATGATGAGTGGTTCAGAGTAGCCAATACAAGTTCATTATTTTCGGCATTTTTAAAAGAAAGTCAGCGGTTTATTGTTTGAATTTACACAATTTTTCTTAAAACTTCTAATATGAATTCAATGTTTAAATTCTTTCTAAGTTTTGTTAAACGAATCAAAATTTTAATATTTACCATTATTTTACTCTTGTTATTCAAACTTTGAAGAAGGAGCATTTCTTTATTCGTTCTTAAGTTAAAATGATCTTTGGTAGGAGATACCTTTAAAGAATAACTTTATTCGAGATTAGAATAATACATTCTATTCAACATCTACTTGTCCTTTCCTCCAATTCACTTACTAGCAACAATATATGAAAAATACAATTGAATAAAAAAAGTTGGTTTTCAACAAAATATTTTCTGGGGAAGATTTCTTGTAAATGGAAATATTGAATAAACACTTCAGAAAATTAATACATAAACACAAAGGAATATTGTCTAGTTGTAGTTACTGAACTTTAACTGTAAGGTCATCATTTTCTTAATAGATGTCAGTTCTTAATATTAATTGTGTTCAGTTTTTCAAATAAAAACACCTGATAAGGTGTTTGAAGTAGAGGGTGAATTCCAAAATTAATTAGAAAATATTGTAAGATTTAAATTTGTTGAAAAAAAAAAAAACCTTCAATAATTTGTTTTTTGTTTTCATAGTGTGTGTATTTGTGTCTGTATGTATTTTTTTTTCTTTTTTTTAGGAAGGGGGAGGAATGCAGTGGATGCTTCTCACTAGTATTGCAGTCTCAGCGAAAGAGATGAAGACAGAAACAGGAAAAAAAAAGGAAACATTCATACAAACCCAAGAATTGAAAATGGCTGAATTGGCCTTCTATGGCTGAATGGCAATTTTCTGATGTAGAGCAAGAAAAGAAATTGCATGCAATGAATTGAAAATGCTCGTCTGATCTGCGCTTGTAGACTAAAAATATCAACATTGAAATTTAAATTTTAATCTACCAAATAAAAAAACTTATGGCGGTGTGCACCAAACTTCAGTTAACTTGAAGGACTGCTATTTGGACGGAGCTAAAATTAGTGGGAGGTGCTGCTCCACAAAAATTTTAGCCTTTGTTTTAAAATTGTGTGAAAGGAAACAAATATGTATAAAAAGAAATTTATCAAGTTTTTGAATAAATTTTCTTTTTATACATGTTTCCTTTCACACAATTTTAAAACAAAGGCTAAAATTTTTGTGGAGCAGCACCCCCCATTAATTTTAGCTCCGTCCAAATAGCAGTCCTTCAAGTTAACTGAAGTTTGGTGCACACCGCCATTAATGAGTTATTTTTCTTGTCTGGCTCTTCTCTCATTGAGTCACACACACACACGCACACACACACACACACACACACACACACACAGAGTGATAATAGATAATTTCAGTTACTATTTTATGTGTGTTGCTCATATCATAAATAAATCCAAGGATTAACCGACACAACTGCTTAAAATGCAGATGTGTCGGCTAATCCTTGGATTTATTTAGTGGTAAGAGATATTTAACTGTAATTCCAATGTAGTCCCAAACCGCCTAATGGATAAGACGTCTGATTTCGGATCACAAGGTTGCAGGTTCGATTCCTGTCATTATAGAAATTATTTGTATTTTCACAGGAAATTTAAATTATTTTTTAAACACAGAGAAAGTGCGTACGGAAGTATGTTGCGCAAATACAGATCTCTATAAGATAAGATATATATTTTTTAATTAGCATCTTATCACGACTTATTCTTGATTAATAAAGTTTATTTTAAAAGAATCTACCTTTCCAGATATGTACAAGTATTTTCTTCAAGTTGCAAATTATAAAGAAGCTATGAATGTATGCTATGATGTTTCTTAAAATTTGGAGCTGTTTGGCGTCCCTGACGCAGAAGGCCCGATAATAAGAAATTAAAGTAAAGCAATAACACAACTAAACCCCAAAGTTGTGGCTCAATAAAAAGGATTGAACAGACACTTATTCAATGTGTAGGTGGCTCTTCGTTTCACCAAACTCTGGCAGATTTTCACTTCGGTGACTTTGCCTTAGCTCTCGCTCCCCCGACAGGTTCGGGTAGGTTTCAGCGAAAGTTCCGGTTTAACCCTCAGAGATTGTAGCTTTGTCGGGCTATGGTTCGGCGGTTAACTTCCCTTGCTTCGTCTCCGTTTGTTTTCGTCGTCATTGGAGACTGCATGGTGACCGACAGCATTCAAGAAATCGGCGTTTGAGCATCGCCCCAAGCAACTAGACTGTCGGGTCTCCATCGTGGACTGAGTCTCGAACTCAAATGCCTGTAACCACTGCCACGTACACAATAATTGAGCCTCGCACCCAACGTCTAATTTCAACCCGATTATTAAGCCACAACAATATTAATTAACAACCATTATCTTACTGCGGTTTAAGTACATTTTTCATTGAATGTAATAATAAATGGCTTATTATTCTAAAAAAAGTTGATTTAAGCTACTATTTACAGTATTTTTAAGATATATTTAAATTAAGATATATTTCAACGATTTCTGAATTTAAACAAGAGTTTTAATTGTTTTCAAAATTCAAAATATTTCCGCTCCATTTTTTTTTAACTTAAGCTCAAAAACCTATAACAGATCCACTGCGCCTTAGATTGTTGAATCGTCCAGACCTCACATTTATAGTCAAGTAGCGCATTCACGAGCCCAGGCGAGGCGCAGGGCCCTGTGCTAATCGGATAAGCAGTGGCACCTGAGAGGGCTTTCAGCTCCTATACCCTACAGAAGAATATCCCACAATAAATTTTTCTGTTATCTTCTCCATTGTCGCCTGCAGGTCGGATTTTACGATAGTCCAGACAACACCGTCCACAATTTTTCAACGGCCGTAGCGGTGGCGCACGCTGGATGTCTTCCCTGATATTTTGTAGTAGCAACCCGTGAAAATCGAAAATTTCGTTTTGAAAATCCAAAATTCGGAGATGGAGTTACCCATCTCGTCGACACCTGTCACCCCTCTTAATAAAAGTTACTGAAATAGTGATCTATGCTGCCATCGTCACTGCAGAGACAACGAATTGCAGAGATATCCGCGTTTTTTGAGTACTTCAATTGTGGAAGATACCACTTAATGCGATGGTGTGGTTGCATACACTAGAGATGGAAGCGACTGTCTCAATGTATAACTGCTATCTTCGGACTAGATAAAGATCAGGTATCATCGCATAGTAGAGACTGAATAGCCGTGCTGGCGTGGTCGTGCGGTCTCGGCGGCGGCCAGCCGTGGCGTCCAATGCGCCAGTACCTGGGTTCGAATCCCGGTTGTGGCATGGTTGTTTCTTTCGTCTTCTTCTGTGTGTTGTGTCCGCTGGGGACCCGAAATCTGCTCTGTAGGTAGTGGTCCCCATTTGTCTTCTATATGTTACAGGCTATAGTAGAGACTGAATACGCAGCCAAGGGAAGACCATTTCTGAAGGAAGAATGTACTGGAAACCAAAATAACCTTGTTCATGTTTTCAGTCGAACCAAATGTAGGCAACCCAATTTTGAGCAAATCAGTCCAAGCATTTAAGCGACGGATTTCGGGAATGATATGTAAGGAATAGGATGGGTGGGAATAAAAAAGAAATGAGAATATGTTTTAGGTTGGATCATAAATAAGCTATTACCACATTTTATGGAAATTCTTACTTCCGTTTTAACCTGATGCTCGTACAAACAGGAAACAGATGAACAGATAAGGACAGGAAAGACTAACAGGCAAACAAAGGACAAAATTGGAACAGTTCAAAAGTGGAGTAGCAGGACCTTGAATGTTTCGAAATCTCAATCATTAATTGACAATGTTATTGATTTTGATCAATAGGAATTTTGCAGTTCCTAAATCGCCAGTTATTCCGAGAAGAAGGAAAAACATGAAATCTTACTCTACTTAATAAGAAAACTTCAGATGATTCTCAAAAGTACATCCATCTATCTTCATACGAATTGCATTTCTTTCATTTGTATTAAATTTTCCATCCTTTTTAATGTATTTCAGGATAATTTATTCAAAAAAAACCTGAATGTGTCTTAGTTTTCTTTGCATGATATTTGAAATTCTGGCTTAGGCTGTTTACCGAACATTTTATCGGATGAAAATTAAGCTGAGTGATCTTCTTCACTGACATAAATCTAATGGCGTGACGAGGGTTCCGTGAAAGAAGAAAAAAGAAAAGTAAAACAATTAACGATATCAGGTTTAGAGGCTTAGTAACCCTAAAGCCTAAAGTTGATAAACAAGGCAGGTGGCTTATTTCACCAGCTTATTAAACGAAATAAAAAACAATATTTTTTTTTTAAATTATAAGTCATGCGAAGACATGTAACGTTAATCCTTACTAATAAGGACACGTTCTGGGCAGTAGAAGTTTTAAATCGTCTCATGTTTCTGAAATATCGAATTCTTCGAAACAAGCAAAGTATAATTAATTTACCTGTCAACATGTAATTAATGTAAAACACAGTTCTTTGTTACAAAGCGAAATAATTAAGGCAATTCACAGAAAAAAAACAACATATCTTCCATTCATTTCCAACAATACCGAAGAAGAGAATTTTAAGAATTAATTACTCTTCCTGATAATTTTTCTCTGGATTTAAATCATTTATATCATTTTAATGTCATAACATATTCTATTTTTCTTCTTCAAGTTTCCATTGACATCAAAAAAGTAAATAAATAAAAATAACAAATCCCGAATCAGTATATTTATTAAACAGCATATTTGTTTTCATATTTACATGAGTGTGTTTGCATTTGTGATAATTTAAATAGTAGTGACAAGTAATGTAAACAAATTTCCAAATAATTGTTATCCAACAAAATAAAAGCCTTAAACGTACAAAACAAAATCATAAATAAATGTAGAAGGCAATCCATTCTTAATAATTACCAAATACAAACTTAGGAAGCGATACCTAACAATGAACAATCATTGCCAAATATAAACATTCAACGTTATTAAAATTATTATTGAGGTAATAATATATTACATAAAGTTTCTAGTTCTATAATTTCTTGCAAAGTGTAGATTTAATTAAATGTAATTAAATACAATTAAATAATGTGTGAAGGAAGCTTTCTTGACTATATTACTTCCTGCCCTGAAGTCTCAGCACCATTAGCATATTTACAATTTTAAACACTACAATTTAATTACGGCATAGTTATAGTAATTTATATAACGTTTTGACATGAAAATACAGCTTGAGATCACAATATAATAAGTATTTGGTACATATCTTTCGACTTTCATAAAATTATTTATTTCTTATTTTGGAGATCGAAAATGTCTTTTCTACATATCTCGATTTTATAATCGAGAACATCATCATGATTCAAATATTACTATTACATAAAGCTCGTTACTTTTTTGTTAACAATAAAAAAAAATCAAAAATTTTTATTTAACAAATTACTGCGGATCACATGAAAAATTATGACAAGTGTTTGATAAATGATGAGAATATTTTAATAAATTGGCGAAATTCAAAAACTATACAAATACAATAATGAAATAAAGAAAATCTGATAAGGATACTGATCTGATCAGTTCCTATGTTGAGTCGACCCATAATTATATGCAATGTTGGAAAAGTACTGGTTCTAGATTGACAAATAATTATTCTATATAACAATTATTTATAGAGAATTTACTTACTCTCATTCAAGATGCTTCTAAGGAACACTTCACAATTGTAAGTAAGCTTTTTAAGTTAGTCAACTAATTATTACCTAGCTAAAATATCGTTATTTTGCATTTAGGATAGTAAACGGACATCATGAAGACACATTATTGAAAACTTCCATTTCGCTTATCGATTTAGGGTGGGATGTTGGGTTTAAAAAATTCTAAATTACTAATTTCTATCAAGTTGATTCACAAGAGGGTCTTTCCGATTTAAGAAACAAATTCATTTTACAGTTCTTAAAATAATTTAAAATAAAATTAAATGTATAAATGTAATATAGATTTATTTATGAAATAATTAAGATTGTAAAATAATGACAATGGGCAAACTCTACAGGAATTTGCCCCACCCTGTATAGTGATAAGATGTATATATCCATAGAAAGATCTCCTTACATAGAACATATGTTATTATTATGACTCGTCTCAATTATAAGTCCGTTCGGAGTTATATACGTCTAGATATGACTTATCTTATTGACATCTTCATCCCGGATGTATTAATTAATTATCATTTAATAATTATCTTCAGTAACAGTAATTATTATTTTCATTTATTACATGTAAATAATTATTATTTACTTGAAATAAATGATAATATTAATTATATATAATAATTATTAGCAGCGTGATTGATTCTGGTGAATGTCGGTGGCAGGGAAGCCAATACTCACCACAATCAATGACTCAAACGTCACATCTAGACGTATATAAGTTCGAAGGGACTAATAATTGAGACAAGTCGTAATGATACAAAAATGCTCTATTAATGGAAATCTTTCCTTATGTATATATCTAATCGCTATACACGGGTGGGACAGATCTGCCCATTCTCCTTTATTTTACAATTTCTAAATAATTTAAAGTAAAATAAAATATATATATATATAAAGTCACATACGTTTATTTATGAAATTACTGAGATAAATAAAAGAGATAAATATATATTTAGTCCTAACATTATAGAAAAGCAGACACACGGAGAAGCAGCTAAGAATGGATATAATAAAAAAAAAACCTCTTTTATAATCTCCTTTAAACAAAAATAATAATCTTGAAAGCAATCATAGTTAAATAATATATCTGATTTTCCTTCTAAAAAAAAAAAAAAAGACAAAAAAGATAAAGAAAAAACATGATATCTGGATATTTAAAGATTAAAATTACTGATGATTCACATGAGATAACAAAGCAACAAGTATTAAAGCTACAAGTACCAAACGTTTTATCAGTTTCTTCGCAAATAATTATTTAGAAATAATCAGTTTACACAATTTTAATTTTTTTGAAGAAGTGATTTCCAAGCAATATTTTCTGCAGAAGAAACAAATAAACATAGATATTCAAATTTTAAAAGTAGCGTCATGTTTCCATGATATCTAATTTTCTCTTATTATTTTTTTAAGTAATAATCTAATCTGATGAATGTTTGCTTAATATTCGTGACACATCCATTTTATAATTTGCTATAATTTATATCTTTATATATGTCCACTATAAATTAATATGGAACATAATTATTTACATAATTCCACATTTTAACTTCAGTACCGTTAAAAAGGACAGCATTGCACACCTTTTTTTAAGTTTTCTTAAAATATCTCTTATGGAAAATAAAAAATAATTGTGAAAAAAATATATGTATCAATTCTCAGTTTTAGCTAATTATATAGCAAGAAAGAAATTATCAGAGAAAATTATACGACTTGCACCATTTTAATATTTTTTTCTAAGTTACACTGAAAGTAGGACCTCTTTGCACCATTTGAACTTTTCCTTAAAATAGACTGTGCTACTCCATGTGAAGGAAAGTTTTACAATTGTAGCTTCACTTTTTCAATTAAAAATTAAAGAAACTATATTAATTGTTTTTATTAAATGAAGGTTTACAACTTAAGACTATTTTTACAAAGTGAGCCATTACACTAGTTCTTTTCATGCAGCAGCCTTTCCCATTGTCTGTTTTGATATCTATTTTTGGATTTCAGAAACGCAATAGAGCACACGTCTTCGTACTTACTTCGGCGGTATGAGTTCAACTATATTTTTTATGTCATACCATAGTTCATCATTCATATTTCGACACTCCCATTGTTTAGTGCATTTGTGCATGACACTGACTTGCACAGTGACAATACCAGGGTGAAAGTATTACGATGACATACTAGTAGTTCTGAGGTTGAACACTAACTGGTTTTGAACTCGTTGAACTCTTGATTGAAAGCGAAGGTCCAATAACATAACAACGTAACGATTTCCAATAACGTAAATCATTATCCTGTTAAAATGCACTGGAATTTACGAAGGATGCCTAGCAGTTTTCTAAATACCCCCAAAAAATGGTGGTGCAAAGTTATACATTCACTTCACATGGTCGAACATTTCTGCTTTTAATTCCCTTAATTAATTTACTAAATTCTTGTACCATTGTTTACAGATTTAACTGTACTTTGCTATAATTAATTAATGAATATTTACACGCTTGCTGCAAAAGCAGAAAGTTTTACTAAAACAGAAGAAAACACAAAATCAACTCCACAACTAATTTGCTCACTATCAACAGGAAATGCAAATTTTGTAATATAACTTAAGACCTAATAGAAGCACAAACTATTGGTTTTAGAATGAAGACAATAGAGCTCTATTTATGATACATTGTTAAAATCATGTGGGAAATTCAAAAAGTGTAAGTGGTGCAAAGTTACACAGGGTAAATGTGCACAGGGTATCCTGTTTTACGGTATTATATTTATGATATTAATAAACTTCTTTCAGTTCATTTCTTTTAATTTTCTAAACTAAGGAGTAATTTTTATGCGAACAAGTCCACTTTAGTTTCGAATATTAAAAGAAGTTAACAGATGAAGTATATGTTAACTTCATAACATATTGAAATTGAAGGATATTTATTTTTCAACCTAATCAATTTTCAATACAGTGTAAAAGTGTAAGAAGCAAACTTACAGTAACAGCTATAAAATAAAAAAAAAATCATACATTAATCAACTATGTTAATAATTACATAATGAAGATCTTTCTGCAACCAGTAAAGAAATCAATGTAGTTCTTAACTTTGGCCAATGTTGATGATATCGTATTTTTTTCCTTTGTCATATACGTTATTCTTAAACATTAATATTCGTTAGTGAGCAAAAAAAAAATAAGCGACAAAATGTTGCTTTGCTTTTAAACAGCTGAACTCTGAAACCAAATGTTTGATTTCAGATCTTTCCCTCTTGCGAATCAGTATACACTACGGTTGCTTCTGAAATATTGATAACTGCAATATTAAGTTCGATGAATGTGGCATCAAACAGTTACAGAGCGATCTATCATATTGTGATAAAAACACAAAATCTACAGATCAAAGCAACTAAAAGCAAAATAAAACGATATAGATGACGCTTGATTCATTGAATTATTTTATATATTATTGAAGTATCCATGCAACGATTAAACAAAAAAAATATCTTTCACTAGGTTATCGATTGTAAACATATAACATATTCGAGTAATATGAGGATAATGTATTTTGGAGTATAAATTCAATAGAAAAGAAAAGAAATTCTTAATATGGGTTTTATTCTAAACAAATATTTCACGGCTTCTTCCACACTTCCACCACAGGAATTTAGCTTTCATACATCTAGGAATTTAAATTATCTTCCAAAAAATTAGGGTAAATGACACATTGCGCGTATTACGGTAATGACTATTATAATAAAATTATAATAAAATTATAATAAAATTATAATAAAATTACTTTACAGTAGTTTCAGTAATTACATTATATCGCCATTATTGAGGCAGTGCAATTAAAAAATATATTTATTTTCATGACGAAGAACTTATTGCAGATTAATAGTCAAAAATTTCAATCATGAATTCTGATTGTGATCTGTTAATGCAAAACAGAGAATTGTTTCTATTTTTTCTTAAAAATTATTGTAATATTAACTTGTATTAATTATGCTGAATTTGCATTTGAAATCTGAAAATCATATTCGTATTAAATTTTTATTTCAAATTATCTTCATATGTCAATCTTTTACGAATTTTTTTGAAATAAAAAAATGTGTGGATTTTCTTACAGTTATTTTAAAATGGGAAACATCTTGAATTTGGAACTTTCAAACTTATTGTTTGCCTAAAATTCTATCTAACGGTGAGTTTCTGCAGTAATGAATTGAAAAATATCGTTTTAGGGATAAGTTTAGAGCTTTGTAATACATCCATCCAAATCTTCAATTTAATTAAAAGCAATTATAATTTTCAAAACCAGAACTACCAATATTTCCATTAGTAACTTCGTTTTGCCACCTACAATAATCCTCTGAAAGCAGCTTTCAATTCGAATGCATGAAAGAGGATGGGGAAAGTTGAGCAAACACCGTCCCAGAAAGTTGTGCAAGCCGTCAGATTTAAAACCTGTGTTCTGTTGGATTACAAACGTCAATATGGCAGCGTGGAAAGCAATTTCCAGTGTGGAATAATAACACTGCCAGACTTCTTTTACGCAAATAAAAGTTGGAAAGATGACGGTCTAAGACAATATATAGAAGGAGTCTCTGAAGACATGGCTTTTTGATGTGGAAAAAATAATAAGAATGTGAAGAAACAAAGTTGGTTTGTAAGAGTTTGTCTCTGCTTACAAGTAGGTCTTAAATGTCCCCAGTTCTTGTATATGGCATTCGGTTGAATCTTTTATTCATCAAATTCTTTTTCTTTTTTTACTTTTATTAAGCAATAAAGTTATATGTGTTCTACATATAATTTGATTTATAAGATTGCTAAGTCTCAGAGGAATTCTACCTTGTAGCATAAAATAATCAATTCTTAGAAGAAAAGAGTTTGCTATGGCTGCATAAAAATACGACCGCCTGAATAGTTTGGCTGTAATTTAATTTTAAAATTGAAGAAAATTTAAACACTATAAACTTGAAATTTCACCACTTTCCTCAGCATTTATTATACCAACTTCAGGGAAACATTTGTCAGAATGATCAATGAAAAATTCAATAATCCCAAACACCAAAAAGATAATTTGTGAATACCTTATGCACTAAAGAAAAAGATTAAAGAAAAGTAATGAAGCAGAAGAGGGGAATAAAACAATAAATTTCAGTAAATATTTTAAACAAAGCAGTACGTTACTTACCACAATATAAAACATAAGAATTTAGAAGTTTTAATATTTCCACAGGACTCTCTTGCCTGATAGAAAGTAAAACATACAAATTTATCGATAATTAATCTTTTTAAAATACATAAATAAAATCTCATGTACTGTAATTAAATTACTTTTTTAATGCTTCTTTTATCTTTTCTTTATTAATTTCTGCTATTTCATTAATTCATACTTTTTGATCAAAAGAAAACCTTCCTCTTTTTTATTACTAACACGTCACTTTTGGCCAATTCGTTATTATTATTATTATTATTATTATTATCTCGAAAAAGTTTCAAACCATGGGTTTCCCCAGATAAGACAATATGGCGGGTCAAAGACCAAAGCACATAATGCCAAGTATTAAAAAATAAAAAAAAAATTATTATTATTATTATTATTATTATTATTATTATTATTATTATTATTATTATTATTATTCGCTTTTACTCTAAGAACATAACCGGATGATGTGAAAATCAGCGAGCTTTGCTGATAATGGTAAAATGTTGTTTTTCTTTTCCCCAAACTACTATTTTCAAAGGTTCGCCAGAATAGTAGAAATAAAGTGAAAATATTTCTTCAATTTTTATATTTAAAGATTTCTAAATTTAATGTTACATCAGGACTAGAATAATAAGATTTCACAAAGTCTAAAATGATAACATTATACATCAGAATCTATCTTTTTATTTTATAAAATACAATAACTAAAGGAATCTGGCCTTAAATAAACAGTAGTGAAAATAGTGTCTTAAAAACTTATCGGATTTCGCATTTATCTTTCATAATAAATATTTAAGCCTGGACATTTTATATTTTAATAACTAGAATTATGTTCTGAAATATTTTACAGCTGTTGATAATATAATTTTCGTTACATATACTTATTTAAATAAAACAAAAATTATTAATTGTAGCATTATATATTTCTATAAGTTTTATGACAAAATGACATGTTTTACGGAGATATATGCATCTCAGAGATAAAGTCAATTGTGAATAGAAGCGAACTAACACAATGAGTCGAGCAGAATTTGGTAGGTTTGGAAGCATCTCCGAAGAGAATAGAATGAATTCCACGGCTTATCGGTAAACTGACTTGCTCAAAAGAGATTAGCTGTTCAAATCTGCACTGGGTTTTTTTATTATCGGAAAGGCTCACTTTAGGAACACCTAGGGCCTTAATGGGGCGTTTCCGGACATGGCTTCATTTGGAATATATTGATGCTTAGCCATGCGCCTACACGTGGTTTGAATAATACCAACGAATTTTGCAACACCCTGAATATATATTGGTTTTTACACCAACAGTTAATGAGTCAAAGTGAAAATATGGAAAACGTAATAATTAATTACTTATTTGTTCCAAAAAGTATTTATGTTTGGAACAGATTATTTCATAGAAATTAACATTAAAATAATAATCACTAGATAATATATCATTCCACGTTTATTATTTGATATGCATAATGTTTTCTAAAAGGTGTCATCTTACTTCTTCAGTTTACATTATGAAAAAAGTCATAGAATTACATTTAAAAGTTTTTTTTTTTGTTAAATAACGATGCTAATAATATTTGATTGGTTTTTTTGAAAGAGCAGAATTAAACAAAAGAAATAGCTTTTTTAAATTTCTGAACTTTATTTCATTATTTGATGTCGGATTCATCAGTGGGTTATAAATTTAATATCAAACTCTCACAATTATTTTCCAAGTATGTATCACAACGAGTATCATTATGTGAGTATTATTAATTAAAATTATAATGTTTTTTTACATTACGTTAGGAAATTAAATAAGAATAACTAAGTTGATGAATTACGAAAATTTATACATCTCTATTAATAAACATAGTGTTTTATCTAGTGATTATTAAAATTTAAACATGAAAGAAGTTTTAACCAATAAAAATCAACTACCTCTAAGTGTTTTTATTACTAGCCCATTATCCATTCTGTAAATAAAAGCCCTAAATTCTTTTTATTTTAAATGGAAAATTTGACTCGTTAATTTTAATAGAGGTCAAACGGAAAAGTGTAATTAAGGAAATACTTAGGAAAGGAAAAAGGACTTTTGTAGAAACTCTCTGCATTGCGATCATCTTTTGAATAAACCATCTGGAGAGTTCAAAAAGCATTCGAATTGAGTCTTGCGATGCACGTAAACAGTCATTGTTCCACGTCTGATCTTAAGATTTATTCGGCAGCAGGAAGTAATTGCATTTCTCGTCGATTGCGTTTAGATTCAATTCCAAATAACATGAGCAAGAGAGAAAAAAGTGGGAGAGAGAGAGAGAGAGAGAAGGGAAAAAAATATTTTAATTAACTAACAACAAAACGCCTGGATCCCGTCTGTCAACAAGTAGAACGAACAAAAGCCAAGGAGACACATAAAAAAAAGGCAGAGGAAGATAAAAGATGCTCTTGCTGTTGATTTGCTGTTTATTAATGAGCCTACTCCTCCAACAAATCAAATTACCAAAGAGTTGGTTGTCTGCAGGAGACTGGTAAAAGATGCCACAATTGTTGACTGCGATGAAGCTCATTGTCTTGTGATGAAGAATGGAATTCTCTCTGAAAGAAATATTCTGCCAAGAAAAAAGGATATGGTATAAGAAGGTGTTGTCTGCCTAGGCAATTACCGCGGGCGAGTTGAGAGCAACTTTACATGCATAGCTGTCAACAATTTCCCACCCAAACAAACTGCTGGAGAGTCCTTTAAACAGTAAATAAATTGAGAATCTAATAGTTGAGGTTGATAAACGAAAGCGAGAAAACATAACAACTTCAGTGGAGTCTTGGAACTGTGGAAAATAAAACCCTTAAAAAAATAATTCTAAATGTAGCTTTTCATTTACAATTTAATTGCAATTAATAAAAACTTCAATTAAAGTGAATTTCAAAATTACATTAGTTTATTTAATAGCGAGCTTTCAATTAGTGTTTCTGAATCTTTATGTTGCACTGACAAAGACTCCAACACTCCGAACCATGAATCGAAAGGTCCATGGAATCTTCTGCTTAATGTTAAATGTAAAGTAAATATTTAAATGAAATTTTGTAAATCCTAATTGACTGCAATTACGTAAGGAACCTGCCCAGAAGTGACCACGTAAGCTTTGCAAATTTTTCTCCGTTCCGGAGGATATATTAATAAAACATATAGGAAACTCTTAGTTTAGTTAATATTTAAGAGAGCAGCGGTGGATAGATCTTTCAGCGAAACTCATAAATAGGTCACATTGGAAACTGCGTTCCCGAAATGGCTCACTTCTAAATGAGCAGAAATAATGATTTAAAAAATAGCTAAATATATTTCTGAAGCAGGTTCAGAAAATGTAGAAATTTTTTTAGGCTGACAATATTTAACTAAAAGAAAGCAGTGGCTTGAGAAATTGCTTTGAGAAAGAAAAAAAATTGAGATCTTTAATGGAAAAGGAACATGTGTTCGGCAATTAACATAATTTTTTAATTAAATTATTGCCTTGCTGCTGCTCATATCAAAAATATTTTTCCTCATATGTGCATATTCACAACTTTGAGTCTTCTGCTTTTCCTTGTTTCTGAACTAATAACATGGATCAAATATTAAGACAAATCATATTTACATTTATACGATTTAAAAGTGAATAACACAAAATACCATTTAACAATACCATTATTTAGAAGCCTAAATAAGTAATTACTTTTGAAGGTTGAATTTTCCTCGACTAATAAAAACCGCAGTATTTAAAAACCAGTAATGATCAAAGAAGCTACTTTTCTAAATCACGTTTACTTCAATAAGACATCATATTAGGATATGTAGAATTTTCTACCTATACTTTCGCTTTGAATGACGTCATGAACTTATATGACTATAAAGTGATAATCCCATCTCGATATGTCGTAGCGTAGAAAAATTAATTCAATTAGTCTGTCTTTACGCATACAGTCACAGTTATTGGAGGTAGCAAACCCATCCCTCAGTTTCTAAGAATTCTCATCAATGAATTCTGTATTTCAATTAAATGTATTAGATTTTCCACTTCATTCAAGGTCGTTAATCAGAATCTTACATTTCTAGAGGTGTAGCTCAAAGAGCAATCATTTCCTTCTTCTCTTTAACCTTGTTATAAACTATCAGAGCCTTACATCATCTGCCGTCAATACTTTTCCTATGCTGATGAAGAATGCCTTCTATTTGCTAATAAAAACGTTGAAAAACGTTCCAATACTCAATTCTTTACGTATCTTGAATGATGGCTCCCTCAAATGACTTAACCGACTTTATCCGATTACTCTGGACTAAATACTGCATAAAATAATCCCTTAAATAATCCCTATCATCTTTACAAGCTTCAGTTGATAATCCCCTACTTTTCATCAATCAAAAAACTGTGTCCTTCAATTACATTAAATACTAAGCTCCTTCTTGTGCTTATAATACTAGATCCAATCGTGTTCTATTTTATCAAATTAGCACTTGTTTAGAAGAGCAGTCACTTATTTAGTTCCTCTTATTTGGAATAAAATTCTAAAGGAATTTCGTGATTGTGCTTTTCTGTTTCAATTTAGCAGAAAATTTAACACCTATCTACTCAACATAATACACCATCATAATAATTTTTATTGATGAAATTAAAATATTTTTATTTTACTCCACCCTTTGTACGGGTGGGACGGTCATGTGCGGAACAAATTATGAATTTGAAAATCACCATACATTATTTTCGGAACACAGCTAATAAAAATTATGTCATCACATTCGTTAATTTCAAAAAAGCGTATGACAGTATTGACCGCGGCTCGCTACTTGATGTTTTAACAGAATTGGGACTTGACCAAAAAACGAGAAATATTATCAAAGACATTCTCACGGAAACAAAAGCTAAAGTTAAGTTTATGGGTGGATGTAGTCATGAGTTTGGAATAAACACAGGTGTCCGTCAAGGTGATGGGCTCTCCCCATTGCTTTTCAATTGCGCTCTTGAAAAAATTGTCAGAGAATGGAGATTGGCAGGTGCACCGTCACACCGACTTGGGCCAAAGATTAAGGGTATTGAGATTGACTGCCTTGCGTTTGCTGATGACATGGCACTAATTGCCAAAGACATCCCTGATGCACAGAAGCAGATTATTATACTGGAAGAGCAAGCAGCAAAATTAGGACTCCAAATTTCTTACGAAAAAACTAAATTTATGACGAATATCAACAACGCTCCACGTGAGATGACCATTAACACTAATAAAATTGCCAGAGTAAAGGAATTTAAATACCTAGGTGAATGGATCACAGAAAATTGCAACGAAAATAAATCTGTAACATCAAAAATTCAGAAAATGGAACTTGCTTTCCAACACACCAAGGATGTTTATAACAAATAATGCTTGTCCTGGAACTGTAAAATTCGCCATTACTTAACAGTGATTAAACCTGAAGCTCTCTATGCATCAGAAACGCTCAATCTCCAATATAAGACATTAAAAGAACAATTAGAGATTAAAGAAAGGAAAATTATAAGAAAAATTCTAGGGCCCAGAATTAAAAATGGAATTCATTACCCCAAACCCAACACTGAAATTTATAAGCACATTTCTAAACTTACTGATACAATGAGAATGCGACGAATCCAATTTTTAGGTCATTTGGAAAGAATGAATCATTCCAGACTTACTTATCGGATCCACAAATTTTTACAAAACAAACGCACAAGACCAAAATGGTACAAACAATTAGAAAAGGACCTCATTGAGTTAGGATCCCCAAATTTACAGGATAGAAAGGTGGTCAGACATATTGTCCACACAGGGAGATTTGAGGAAGATGTGAAGAAACCAGCACGCCGTGCTTGGTCGGAGGAGCAGAAATTGCATCAGTCCATCCGAATGAAGAACTATTGGGCAAGGAGGAAGGCTCAGAGTGTGTTGATTCCGCGTGGTCCTAAGTGACCCATTCGCGAAGAAGAAGAAGAAGAAGAAGTATTCAGGGTTAATGGTGATTGGGCAGTAATTGCTTGTACTTTTGCGGTCTTTCTTATTTATTAGACACCCCCCCCCTGCCCTGCTCTTTCCTCTATCTGAGCATGCGCCATCTCACCCTCACAGTATCAAACTACCTCGAAATTTATAATCTACGTAATATA
>JAFIDM010002131.1:34039192-34056446 GCA_023159025.1 Thereuonema tuberculata
AATATAAAATAGATTTATAGCGAACAAAATCAGTAGCTATTGCGCTTGTCCTGTCCATCCGTTCGTCTGTCCGTCCGTGTCTGTCCTTCCCTAACAACTGCCGTACGGAAGGTCGGATCAAAGAACGGATTTCACCATCGTGTTCAGAGGTCCAAACAACCTAGGAATGGGGTATTTTCGGGCCCAACGCACCCCCTTCATTTTAGAGATATTTGGCATCGTTTTCATTGAATATCCGCTATTAGCTTAAATGTTAGAAATGCAACCATGTCTTTTCAGTTGTCGGCTGTAGTTTGATTCTTAAGATCTCGGTTCGAAATGCCGGTTCGAACTCATATATATTTCGTTTTTTTATACAGTATTTCTTTATTTTTCTACCCTTTTTTTACTTTTTTCTTACCAATGGACTTCCTTTATTATTATTATTTTAATTTTTTTTTTATTATTATGGGTCGCCCTTAAATTTATGCGTTAGCACAAAATGATATTCACTTGTTTTCCTCTATAAAAAGTTTAGTCGAGTTTTGCCTAAAATTTTTGTTTCTCTTAATTGATTTTATTTATTATCTGTCTGACACCTTTTTGTCCTATCGACGATCCCCCTTACGGCAACTTCGTTATCAAAATTATAATCAATAGATACTTTTGTAAATATTTTATAGCAATAAATTGTTATATTATATTATATAAAAGTAATTTTATAATTATTAAAATTACATTAGCTTTTGAACTAAATTATTGACAAATTGAATTTCCTTCAAATCAAAGTGAAAATTACATTAAAGCAAATAATTACATTCTATAACGCTATACCAAAAGCTATATTACCTTTTAACGGCTTCTCGTAGTTCCTAATGAAAATTAAATCTAAAAAAAAAAGCAAAAAAAAGCAGAATATTAATTTTCATACATTATGGATCGGAAAATAAATTGACTGTTAATTCATTCGTATTAATGCTAACTCAATCAATATTTGTTTTTAAAAAAAATATGAGAATACTACCAGCATATTAATTTCGGTAAGTTTCTTATGTAAATTTGAATTTAGATTTTCTGCAGTATTTCTAAAACTCGATAACAATCAGAGAACAAAAAAATGGATTAAAAGAAAAATTCCTTAACCTGAAAGTAATATGAAACGCATATCCAATTAACGAAACATCCAAATAACTTTGATACGTCTCCTAGGTACTCATGGGTAAGTCCTAAACAAATGCATCGCATTTGAAGACTAGCTAACATAAAAACTCGAAAAAAATTCGGCAAACACACATAATGAATCTTAAAACAAAAGAAAACAGGCGGAGATATAATTGTTGTTGTTGTTCTGTTTTGTTTTGTTTACTGTTTGGCGCACTTCGCTGTGAATTTATGTTATGATCAGGAAGTTCCTGTGATCGCCACTAGAGGGTCCGCGGTGTTCCTTTCATTGGTGGTGGATAAGATTAGACTACCGCCCTCCAGCACCTGATTGATGCAAGTTTACCTACGGGGATGCAGCCCCTATTTTTATCTTTTCATTCATTGGTTGATTTACGATTATATAAAGACTGTAATGTGATGTTGTTCCTTACATTGAAAACGGAATATATTAGAGTAATCGGAAACTAATCTGCAATAAATTTTCTTTTTAAAATTCATTCTGTGTGTTTTCCGAATTTTCTTTCCAATTAGAAGCTACAACGCGCAATACAATATTTGGTATAAAAGAGAGTTACTTTAATATTAGGGCAATTAAATGTTATTCCTTATTGATTTTGGTAGCAATTGCATTTACAATGGCAAGCAATGCTAATTTGCTTGGGGCCAAAGTTCGACCAGTTTAGGTTAATTTGAAAGATAAATAAGCCTGTAATTATACTTTTGTTAAAGCTCTTTTAGATCAATTTTGACCAATAATAACTGGACTAGGATACAGTAAAGTTGCCATTTAATATTAGAACGTTTTTAAAGATGCATACCACCAAAACGTATCACGCATATAACCTAGTAATATGTAAGCATATTAAAAATTTATCTTTTATATTTTATTAACAATTAATCATGAAGAAAAGTAAATAAATAAATAAATAAATTATGTATTTAAATTTTTTTCGTCGTCTTAATAATTACATTTAGTTTACTAATTCGAACTGTCAATTAAAGGCCTACACGCACTACTCCGTCTTCCGTTATGTTTCCGTAACGTAATTGCTTAAGTGACGTAGTT
The DNA here is from genome assembly GCA_023159025.1 of Thereuonema tuberculata. Taxonomy (NCBI): domain Eukaryota; kingdom Metazoa; phylum Arthropoda; class Chilopoda; order Scutigeromorpha; family Scutigeridae; genus Thereuonema; species Thereuonema tuberculata. The sequence goes on from JAFIDM010002131.1 coordinate 34,041,402, forward strand.
ATGTCTTCAGGGTCACAAGAATGGGGAACAATTACGTGAAATTTATAGGATGGTAATTTTTTGAAAGTAGATTAATAGAAATATATGGTCAAATGTGATTTTTATTTCACGTAATTGTAAGCTTAACAATATGTTTTTTAAAAAAAATAACATATTTCACAATTTAGAAGGTGCGCTGTTTGTCTTAATTTTAACATTTCTCAACTGTTCTTATATTTAAGAATGGGGCTACAATTATATATTTTAGTGTTGAGACATTTGCCTTTGTAAATCTTAAAATATGTTTTCTCATCATATGTAAATGACGTAAAGCAAATCTAAATAAAGAAAATGTTTCCAGGATAAAGCATCTGTGACAAAAAACCTTACATTGAAACCGTAATATACTTTCCTAAAATGATTTTACATATTTTGAAACAATGCAAATTATATTTAAAAACAGAGCATTTTATTTATATAAAAGTTTTAAACATAAAAAATGATTAAAATGTAAGAAATGAAAGTTAATTCTTTAGCGAAATTAAAGTACTTTAATACAGGTATTTTAATTAAGCTTCAACTTGAAAAAAAACTATTTTTGTCGTTAAAGCTATGTTCAATAATATTAATTCATTTGCATTCCATTGGTTTGTTAAAAATACGATTATGGAATGACTTGTTCTGAATAGTTCGTATTATGTAAATACTTGTGTTATTAATTGGAATGAAAAGCTGTTGTTAGTCAATTATAAAACATATACAACATTAATTAAAGTTGATGAAATTGTTAGATGGTAAAATAGAAATAACCCAAGCATAAAAATAGAATATATCAAATTTATTTTTAATCCTGAGATTCATTCAGCCTTCTAATATTAAGTGGTACTTTCCTTGATGAGTCTAATTCTAGGAAGGGCTGCATTAGCTATATAGTTTCCACTTTTTACAATTTATCTTCAAATAGTTTGGAGCCTATATTTTTAACAGGTTATATGTGAATAAGCATCACGTAAAATCTAATATCACAATAAAATACTTACGGTCCATCTTACGGCATTCTAAAGAATAGAATAGAATACATTCAGAGATCCCACAGAAATTCTGGTTATATATAGAAATACTATAATTCGTTTGTGATTTAAAGAACAGATAAGATTGCAATGTATTACTAATATCTATCATTTACCTTTTAATAATGATGATCTGTTGCTGTTTGGAGGTGGAATATCGGTTCCGTCCAGTGCTCAAGTCTTCGATTATAGCTTCAGGGCTTATAAGCTATATGAATGCAATTGTGATGGACTGACACTATAAATTTAACCAAGGTAACCAAATACCAGATGCTAGATGATATTACTAGTTTGAAATCGTTTTAACTAGAATTAGCTATTCAGAAAATGATTTATTTTTGTTTTCAATCAGTAAAGGACTTTGGTAATCCGACCTTTAGGGAAATGGAAATGTCGTTATTGTGAAATGTTGAAAAATAAGCAAAGAACAGAGAAATTATAAAGAAATATCCAATAAGGCTTTGCTTTCTATCTCTTAAAAGTAACGCATTCAATTAAACATATGTTGAAAAGTCCTTCGCTTATATTACATCCAAAAAATGCATCAAAAAAGTAATTATCCAAAATTGTCATATTAAAGCCCAACGCTAACCCACTATATATGAAATGAGCTGAAACTTCAGTATTCTACTTTCTTTGGTTTAGCTTGGAATCGAATGGATGATTAGACAATTTTACAACCACCATACAATGTAATTTTAAAAATATTTTATTATTTAGCTATAAGGAAAGGCTGCGCGGTTGGCGTTGTCGCTGTGACATCGGTCTCTCACCTCTGAGTGGGTTTCGTGATGGTGGACGATCCGCCCTGGGCAGGTTTTCTCGGGGTTCTCCCATTTCCCCTGCACTTCTCCCACCATATTTTCTCAGTCTTTCTCTCCATCTGTCCATATTTCCGTGGGATAGTACAATAGACTTCCGGTCGCAGTGCTTGGCTTCTCTGCCACCCACATTCATTACATAACATAACTACAAGGAAAAAATTAATATTTGGGAGAAACAACAATTCTGTAGTTTCAATTTAAATTTTATTCTGGAAAAACAAGAGATGAACTTGATCCTCAATGACCCAACTCTTAAGCTATTGTTCTCAATTAACGGCAGAAATTGGGAATTATTTAGATAAATAATCATTGCCCAATTCACAATATCTCCACAGAAACAGTAGAAGAAAGTGTCATACATGCTGATTCCGAGATTTGGACTAGGTTCAGTGCCTATCAAACTTAAAGTGGGCTGTTATCTTGACCACAAGGTTGTATCTGAAATGCAAAATAAAAGATGATGATAATCTTTAAATTATAATAAAAAAGATAATAATTCAGAATTTTCTTTACCAATTAGCATATAGAATACTATAGAACATGTTTCTATCTGTCCGCCGATCTATCCAGCAATCTATTTACATGTAGTTATTTCTAGTGCAATTTCTAAAGTAAATACAAAAAAATTAATTTATTACCGTTGTATCTACGTAATTTTTCTCCCTATAGTTTTTCCAGAGAATCAACGAATTCACTTTCCGTTTTAGAAATCAGTTATGAAATACTGTAATATTGCCTTTATATTTCCCCTGCCACTCAGTTGCAATCTCAATATTAGGTGTTCAAGAGGCCTATGCCATTACATATGTAGGAAAAACAGACTCACAAAGCAATTACTTACATTTTTATTGCCTTAAAGGAAATCTTATTAAAAGCGAAGGAGTATTTCCGAATTCCCAATACACCCTTTCGCTTCAGCCATAAACAATAGGCAGTGGTCGAGCGTTGCGTTGTAATAGACCGATATTGCCCTACTTGATAAATGCATCACTCAACGGCGGAAGATTGCAACGCCGGTTGGGAATTGATTTAAGATCGTCAAAACCATCCAAATTCCACAGCGTTGCAATTTCGCAACCTGAAATCACTTCCTTAAGTTTCATTTTCGATTTCCATTTGAGATCATTTTGAAGATAAGAAGAATCCGATCCACCGTCCGTGCGGGAGGATTTAAATATCTGGCTTTTATCATCTGCGGTGAGCCGTCGTAAAGAAATCGAAGGGAAAAAAAAAAGAAGAAGAAGAGAAAAATGATAAGGCAGTTTGGTTTTTATAGTAAAAGTCAGAGGAGAACGAACAGAATGAAAAAAGTGGAAAAAAAAGCTATAAATCATGGAAGATTGGAGGAAAAGCATAATTTTATTTTAATGCTATCTTAGTGCCAATAAAAAATATCCATTACATTAAAAATAATTGAATTTAATGCACGCTTTTATATCTTGAATTTGAAGATAGTAACAGAATGTTTAAAGATAATTTGTCTACATTTTCAGGTGTATGAAAAAGGCACTATCTAGTGTCCTTGGATTTAAAATGAAAGGCGTATCTGTACTTGTGGAAAAATTGACTTCAAACACAAACAGCTAAACCAAATGATAATAGGGAGTAAGCTTTATATAAACCATCGCCTTATTTTTATAGAAATTTAGAAAATAAAGAATTTTGAAAAAAAGCATTTTCCAAAAAACGAAAGAATTTTGGTCAATAACCTTAGTCCTTTAAAATACACAATAGAAACTTAGTTACTATAGGTGAGTGAGTGTTTTATCATGATTCCGTTATTGAAAGGTTTCAGATATACTGAAATTTCATATCTTATCGCCATTCGTACTGCAGCTTTGTAGTGGAAGGAAAACCCTCATTATAGATTAATATTAAATTAATATAGATAACTATCTATTTAAAAAGATGTGGCTCTTATTAAAAATGACCATAAGTGTTTCAATTTCTGAATTAAGCTGAAATGGTCCAAACTTACTACCAATGGTAAGATAAAAAAACGTAAAGGTTCTTTACAAACTTATATTAATTAAATGCTTTTAGTTAAATAAATAGAATCTGCTATTACTCATGTAGAAGAATATCCTTCTTCATGAGGCAACTTTATTTTGAATCAAATCAATATAGCTTGATGCGTAGAAATTTATCAGGAAGCAAAACAAAAAGAGTGATTTTTATCGAAAAATTTTGAGAGGTCTTAAATTTTTGGTAGCATAGGTTTTTTTTTCTTCTTTTACAGAAGTAACCAGATGCTGTAGATACTAAAACTGTCAAACTCTAATTCTGTCACTTCTGAGTTGGCTTATAGATGGGCTCAAATTATATCCAAACATTTGCTATCAATCAAATGTTTTTTGTTTTTTTTTGAATGACAAGATATTGTTTCATTCGTTTGGAAGATATAGTCATTTTCTCTGCTGGTATAAAACCTACTATTTCCTCTGAGGTAATGGATTGTTTTTAGTAGATTAGTAGGGTATTGTAATTATTTATAATAAATACAGAGATCTCTGATTAGCAGAAAGAAAAAAAAAACAGTAAGATTCGGTTAAATGTATGCATTAATAATCGGAACCATAAGTTGAATCTTCCTTTTCTGTAAACATTAATTAACTAAAAGCTGCCATTGCTTTTTCCAAAATTTTAATATGATCAAATCTCAATATTTATTTTTATCAACTAAGTAATTGAAAAATGATATTGGAAGCTCCTCTATAAAATAGGTGAGTTACACAATTGTTTATTAGACATACAGAATAGAGATGATTGAATAGATTCATCAGTAAATAAATCTTACTTATAATATTTAGCATGCCATCATGTAAATATCAATACTAATATCAATACACCGGTCACAATCATTATATGTTACTAATTAAACATTAAAATGTTTATTTTAAAATTTTGAACATTGATGTTAAGTAAATATATGCCTATGTCGTTTAATCACAATAGAATTTAAAGCATTTTATTTCTTAATTTATGGGACTTTAAAATACCATATCAACCTCGAATATTATGTTGTGAAGGTTGTATTACAAGGATTTCTTGTAATTAGCTTTCATCTTTTGCTCTTACCTACAAATAATAATTTATAAAAAATGATAACTTGTAATTTGATGGCAGTTTCGTATGATAACATAATATTTTTCATTAATTAAGAAAAACACAGAAAAATGTGATAAAAATGATTTGGAAATCCAATAAACTTGGATATATTAAAGTAATGTACAGTAATAAAGTAGTGTGTCGTAGGCAAATAAGCGACGCTGTCATTGTTTGATGCAAATGAGCCGCAGAATAAAAAATGGGCTGTTTCGAAGCAGTTGTTCACTTCGTTGTTTGTATTTTGCAGAAATGAGTTTCAGGTATCAGACGTGTTATAATGGCTTGGAAACATCGTTTAGCAGATGAACTTACCTCGTAAGATTAGAGGCAGGCCAAAGTGAAGAACAAATACCAAGATGACTGAATTTGGATGTTTCTGTGGTTCACAGGCTGTGAAACTAATTTGAAAATAAATCATCAGCTTACAAAAGCTTTATTTAATGAAAGCCTAAGGGTTAAAATTTTGAATGATCGTTATCTATGTACTATGTATCCGGAGAAACAGTACAGCTGTGATCTGCCCTTGTTAAGACAACAACCACTCGCAGATACCTGAATCCATTGCGTGCAGAAGGCTTCACGTAGGCGATTTTATGTTTTCCGACGAGCAGTGTGTGTCTCCTTTACTCTCGAGAGAACGTTTGAAATAGACAAGGTTTGAAAAAAGAAGATAAGTGAGATCAGTACTAGTTACGGTGGAGTTCAGACTTGCTTTGCAGACCATGCTGTGATTTGAAAAGAACGAGGGATCTCCATCACTTCCCTAATATTACTGAAAGTGCCCTTTACATGATGACGTGATGTGGCGTCTCTTTAGATAGTCCTGAATGTGATTCCAAAAGGAAACACGAATGCCTGACGATTAAGGGATGGTGTACTAGATCCTTTGTTCGAACTTACGCAGAAGCAATAGACGATACATTTCTCCTACTAAGCAATAATACACATCCACACACACAGAGTAAGGCTTACAGATCAATAAATTTAACTTTAAAAGTATGCCTATGGATTGACCAGCGAAGTCTCCCAACTTTACTCCTATCGGCCATGTCTGAGATACAAGACATGTTGAGAAGAGCTTTAAAATAACTTAATATTAGAAAATGACTACTTTAAAATAATTTTATTAGCTACTCACCTCATCAATTACCTCATCAAAGCATGTAACAACGCTGTGAATGACTTGCATTGCTGTTAGCATTGACCACACCTCATATCAAGAGTGTTTAGCTATTGAATTTGGACACTTGACTTTTGACCAGTTCCTCTGTGTGTTCTTTGTTGTAAGAAATAAGTGTTTCATTCAAAATGTTTTGTTTCGTTAGCTAATGTTTTTGTTTCGTTAACGTTAAATATGCTAAAGGTTTCACCACTTTCATATAGATTAATCACATCTTTTTTTGAGTTATGTTGTCGCTGTATTTTAGACAAAAAAAGGGATCAGCAGCTTAAAACAACTTATATGTATATATATCTTTATATGGAAAATTACAATTCTCTTGTTTTCAATTTTTTTTGAAAAAGATTAGGGGAGATCCGTGTATTATGGACCATCGTGTAATACGGACCCTGTTGAAATTTATGTGTTCAACACTAGTTGGCAGAACCATCCCATTGCCTTTAGTGAATATTATTGTTATCCAAAGCAGGAGGTGACTTTTACATGTGTACCTTCATTTGGACGAGTATTAAATTGTGTTTTCCGTTTTATATGATCATGGATGTAATAGGTATGTTAGCTGTTAGGTAATTTTAATATAATTTTCACGTCAATAGTAGCAATGTACTTATTGTACTTATCTTCATGTACTTATTTTCTTCACAATCCAGACATGTGAAGAAAATAAGTACATTTTCATTTTGCATAGCGATATATGATTGGAAACAATGTTGCTCCGTCCATGCGTGTAATATGAACCGTGTGTTGTTGTGTAATATGGACCACTGGTTGCTAAGCATATTACTATGAGCCTGAGGCTTGTTTTTTTAATATATTAAACGAAAAGCACAAATTAGGCTTATTGTAATATTGCTTAATGTAATTCAAGTCGTACAATTTTTAGATTTAAATTTTTCAAAATTCGACCCATAAGTGGGGCAAATTTTAAAATCACCATATCTCATACACCAATCCAAATAAAATCGTGAAACTTCAAATGCCTACAGTATGATTATTTGCATCATAATAACTTACATATGTCCTCGTACTGATTATATATAAAATAACTAGACAAACAAACTCGTCTTCATTCCTTCAAATTTTTGAATGAACAAAAATCACTGTCCAGACTCGATAGTGAACAATGTTTTTAATATCAAAGATGAGAACAAACGCTTTAAATTGGAATCATGATTAATTAATAGCTGTGAATGTTTAATAGGAATAGATCACTTAAAGTTAATATGATATTTCCCTAAGCATCTTTAAGAAATCCTTATTAAAGAATAAGAAAATTAAAGATTTTTTAATTTTGAAATAATCACATGTCTGTTCAATACAATTAATTTATTGTTAATTAGATTAACAAATAAGAAATTGCTTGAAGTTTATGTTTATTACTGATTATTGAATGTAATATTTTGTATTAATTATTTAATGTAATATACTATGTTTGTTTGGAATTTACTTTGTTACTTTTCGATTATGTTTTTAAGAGAGAGAGAAGGATTTTCTCTCCTTTTATTTTGTATTTCTTTGTAATCCTGAAGAAGTCCTTTCATTAGGATGAAATATAGATTTTGAAGGAATGAAGAAGAGTTTGTTTGTCTAGTTATTTTTTATATAAACAGTATGACTATTGTTTACTGAATTATAATGAAAGTTTGTTTCTAAAAATTATTTTAATGAATTTCTTGTTATGTTTTGTTTTTGGTTTACTAGGTCTATATTTCACGAACGTATGTATAATATGGATCACCGACACGAAAATAAAAAAATTATTTCCTGCAATTATTAATAGTTACCAGAGAACTTTACCACGTTTGAATCATGTAGCTAGAAAATTGTTATGAGCAGCCAACAAATTAAATCTTTTTATGGTAATAATTTAAGGTTTATGAGCATTCTTGCTTAGGGGGTCCATAATACACGGATCTCCCCTATATGAAGAAAACAAAGTAATAAGAAGAAAAGAAATAGATATAACAACAGCTATATATCTTTATATCATATATTTACTATACATCCTAGTACAATAAAAATGTATATCGGTCTATTAAAAATTTTAAAAGTTACTATAGCTTTCATATCAGTTTTAATAAATATCAATAATATTACAGAAGAATTTCACAAAACTATCAATAACTTGAAATTCATGTCTTACGATTAGAATGAGATATTATAGTTTCATGTTACGCTTTAATGAAACACTGCAAATTTTAAAAACTAAGAGAATTAATTAAAACCGCGTAATGATTAAACAAATATTCATTTACTTGCTACAAAATGTGTAAATTTATTATAAATAAATCTTTTTGCGGTTTCTTGACTGTTAATAAATATTTCTACAGTGTATTGCCAAGAACGTTTTAAAAACAATCACAGATTAAATCCTTGTTATAACTCTTATAACTTAAATAATATTAATGTAATATGTTCAAATACTTTCTTTCTATCGATTTAATTTTGTCCTAAGTTGACTTCTTTCTTCACACTTTTAGGCTTCAGTTAACAGTCAAGGGGCAAAATATCTCAATTAATAAAATTAATTAAAAAAATACACTGAATACAATTACAATTAATTAAAATTGCTATCTGTTATTATTGAATTTGATTCGCAACTTTGATTGCGTGTCGAACATTTAGACATTTGGAATACATTATATATTCGAACTAAAAGCACTTAATTTGCAATAAATGTATCTGTTTAACTGAGATATGCCTCAAAAATATAATAGATCCGTCGAAAGTTTAGTCACCGGAATAACAATTGTCAAAGTTTTCCTTCTTCGTTTCCAATTAGAATATAGTACGGAGATATTACAAAAAAATAGTTAACATTATCTGGAATTCTAGTTTAAGGAATATTCAATGCATTGCTTGAAGGTTGAGTGCTTTCGATGCTTAAATGGAATTGCAGAATAATCACCAGGTATGTTACTATAATACTAATTAACTGTAAAACAGAAAATAACAATTAAAGCATGAGTAAGTTACTGTTGGAATGCCTAAAATAAAATTGCTTTTTTAAATTCAAATGTTAAATTCTATTAATTTTAAATCACTTTAAATAGATATATACTAAAATATCGTCCTTTAAAATTAAATGTAGGCATTTAGACAGTTCTTAATTAACAGAATAATGTAAAAGAAATGCCTTGTCAAATTTTATAACATTTGTACACTGTCTACAGCATTATCGAAAGCTTCAAATAGTAAATAATTTGCTTGAGGAAAGTAATGTTTTCCGTGAGTAAATTAAAAAATAGTCATTCAGAAAGTTATGTAAATAATTCACTATTATAGGAAATTGTCTTTATTCAGTTCTGGAAGATTATTTTCCAGCAAATTTTTTATTTATATTGTAGGACTTGGGTTCATCTTCCTAATTGATACAGTGTTTGTTGTTTTTGAAAATAAAAAGGCTATGATAAATAAAAACAAAGCGTCCATTATTAGCATGAAGGGAATCAGCTCGATATTGCTTAATTATTAGAATACTATCGTAAATTTATTGAAAATTAAGATAAAAAACAAATCTAAGCATCAAATGAGATGTAATTAAAGAAAATTTATATCTTACCGTTGTCAAAGTTTGCAAATTTATTTTTAACAATCCCAAAGCTGTAAATTCTGTAGCTGAAGCAGACGAATTTATTACAGTTAAAAATATCTAAAAAAATAAATGAATATATTAGATTAGATTAGTGAATGTGGATAAGAGGATACTATTGCACTATATGCACGGAAAGAACGACACATGAAGAGAATAATGAAATTAGTGCAGAAAAACAGGATAACCCCCGAGAATGTCCGTGTGATACCCTTCATTCCGTGCCTTAAGTATACTTTTGAATGACTAAGAGCTTACGCTACATTCGGAAGACTAACGCGCCATTTTATTCTAATTGGCAAAATTAAAATCATTGACTGCATTAGTTAAATTCTATTCTCTTTTAGAATACTTCACTATAAATTGTTAGATTCTGTTATCGTTAATTTAACCTTTTTCTTATTGATTTGATATGAATCAACCAATCATTACCAAAAACAGATTATTAATTACCCAATCGGAATGCTTATACTGTATATACCTTTAAACTTTTGGAAATAAATTTTGTTACTATCAAGCTTCAGAAGTTGGAAACCTCAGCCCATCCTTATTGCAATTGCTGCTTTAAGTGCTGTTCGATGATGGATGCAGTTATATCCTCGGCAGTATCAATAGGATTCTGGAGACCTGGTTGGCCAAGAAAGTGTTTGAATTGCTTTAAGACACTTTGAGGAAACATGTTGGAATGTATGGATGTCCAAATTGCTGCTGGTAGGGATCAACACGAAGGGAAAAACAAAGGGTTCAGAATCATCTCCATGTATCGCTATGCATTTAAAGGTCTTCGAATTACTATGAGAGCGGATCTCTTCTCATAAGAAATGCCTCTCCAGAGCTTTACATCAGTTGCAATGGCTGCGTGTCTCTCGACAATGTTGTCAGGATTTGAGCGCTGCCAGTCTTCCTCCAGTCAGCGTGGCCAGTCTTCTATTGAGCCATTAGGATGCTAACGTTTCTTCACAACTAAATGATTTGCATATCCAATGTCAAGATATGTTTCTTTCAAATTAGATGCTTCTTTCCTACCACTTTGATTTTTTTGTTCACAGAGTATATACATAAATAAACCAGTTACGTATTACAGTGGCTTATAAACATCAAGAATTACTTACATTCAATTTGAGACCAATAAAACATTATTTATCTTACTGTTATTTTAAGAAATATGAATAATACTTGCCTGGATAGTTTCAAGTTCTTCTTTGACATTAGTATTTGCAATCTTCTTCGTCAAATTAAACCCAATTTCGGTAACCTACCAACATCAAAAAGAACATTTGTAAAATTACTTATTACGTTCAGTTGAATTGAAGAATTTACAGAAGAATCCTATTATCATATTTATAGAAGAATTCACGTTTGGCCTCTTAAATATAACATAATATAATAATGAAAAGCAATTAACTGAATTGCATTTAGCAGTTATTGTTGATGAAGAAATAATCAAACTATGTCTGCGGAACCTTAACTGGAAATTGACCAAAACATAGATTTACTGAAAACTCATAGAATAATCTTGTAAAAGCGATCTCCAGGACATTGATTCCAGAAAGGACTATAATATGACGGATGAAAAAAATAAGAACAGTTCATGTGGTGCAGTTCAAAATGATGTTGAATGATAGATTTTCTCATCCTCCTTATTTTCCTCATCTTTTTATAATTTTTGTTTCCGTAGCCAGAAAAAACTAATACCGGAAGTTAAGGCTTAAAAATTTATATATAAGATAGAAACTAGAAATATTAAGGCACTTAAAATTTTAAAAAACAATACTATAAAATTATTAAAATAAGAAATATTAAAGCCCTTAAAAATTTAAATATTATAAAATAATTAAGTGATATTAAATAATTACAATTAGAAAGGTAAATTAAAGAATAATAATGATATGAAGAATGATTCAACTACCTACCCGTAGTCTAATCAATTTTATTCATTTAATATTTAAAATGAAAATCAATTATTTCATTGGATATTATCAGTAATCGATTAACATATTTACCTGATTCTTTAAAGTACTTGCACTCCATGAAATTTCAACTATCAAAAATAATTGAATAATGGACCAAAAAACAAAAAAAAAATTTTCAGAAGTTTCCTTGTACAAGAAATACAAATGATATAAAATGAAGATAGTAGTATAAAGAAACTGGAAACATAATTGTAATGAAAACAATCTCCTAGTGTCATCAACAAGCTCCAAAACATAGATATAGCATTTAATTAAACTGTTCATGCATTCTTTAGAATTAGATTTATTTAAACGATTGGAAATTTGATGCAAGTATTTCCTATATACTTGACAAAGAAGGATAAAACACATGCTAGTTAAAAACTGAACGACAGCAGAAATCGAATAAACTAAGGCTGTAAATATGGTGAGGAAAGTCAATCTTGTGAACCTTTCAGTCCACCAATGAAATACAACAAAGGGGATTAAAATGGTTAAGACCAAGCAGAACGATAGGGATTTCTTACTTGTAAATTGACAATCACAATATTTTGTTAACAATTTTTCATGTTGACGGGTTTTACGATTATTCACTATATATTTTGATGCAATGAACATCGCAATGAAGTTGTGACTTAAGCCAATTATGGTACCAATTATTGATAATAAACTTAAAATCGAACTCAAAAACCCTGAATTTCTGTTTTTCTCTACAAATTTTTGAATTTCCATAAAAGTGTGAAATCCATAGATATGAAGTTGGAAAATTTGAACTATGCAAGAATATAAAAACATGTAGCTCCGCCAACGAAATTGAAATAATCTAGAGATACGAAATACTCCATCAATAGGAAAAGAACCCAAAATTTTCAGTAACAGAAAGATTGGTCTTAATTTAAGATAAGTCTGTGACATTGGAGTATCTTGTTCCGTCTGAAGATTCATATCACAATTTACTGGTAATACAGATCTCATTCCTGTCTATCTAAAATTATTAAATCAGATATTATAAATTGGCAGAAACAATAGATATTTTGGATATTTATATAAAAAGTTAAATATTTCAGTACAGCAGCAAGTATTGAAAGATCTATCGAGAAATTCGACGAGCAAATAATAATCAGTTGATTAAGAAGGTAAATGTGTTTTTCTTTTTTCTTTGTGCTTAAGCAATACTTGCTTTCTAGGTGATATTACGGGAGTGGCCATTTATTGATTGGAATTGATTTTATTGCATAAGGTGAGCTGAACCAACATTTTCCAAGAATTTTAATCTTTATGAATAACAAAAGTTAAAAAAAAAATGACTAAATTTCCAGTTAGGCAGCAAATATTTCAGTAAATAGATCCGAAAAATGTCTGATTTGCAAAAAAATACAGAAAAGTTGTCTTTCCAAAAGATATTCAAAATTTATTATTTACGGCAAACGAGTGATTCTGAACTAAAAAGAAATTAAAACTATGAAGTTTTACAAATTTGAGCTTAATAAGCTTTATTGTTGATCCAAAATTACAAATACCTTGGGAATCCGCACAAAACTTGTTTTATATAATTTATTGTTCTATTTAAAACAATATAGAAATGTATAGAAAGAAGAACAGTAAAAAAAAATAAAAATATTCCTTATTTATATATTAGCAAATTACTACAATCTGTCAATGTAGTACCACAAACAATTTCAGTATTTTGTTTTCAGTATCATTTTTGACATTGTTACTTGTTATAAAGTTGCTGTTTCAATTTGTTAAATTCATTTTGTTATGTCTACATAACTCGCTTATCTTTCAGAAAGCTTAAAAGTATTAAAATATTCCGATAACTTTCATATCATTACTGTAGAGAGAAAAATTTGGCATGTAAACTTCAAAAGAAAACTAATTTCCATCAGAAGTTAGTTAATTTTTGTATAATTTGTACTCTAAATTACCATCTCTAATTTACCAGCTTTCAATTATGTCCTAATTATTGAAAGATCTAAGTTATTTAAACGATTTCTGTTCCTATTTAATCAATGTTTACTGGTAGACTTTTAGTTTTAGGCTTCTGATAGGAAGCCTACTAATCCCGGTTTGTCCGTCTGTCTGTGGACAAGTATCCCACAGTGCAACGCACGACAATCACAACAATCGCAACAATTGCGCCTTTTGTATTCGCAACAATCACAACAATCATAATAATCGCAAAAATTGCGCCTTTGGCATTCGCAGCAATCACATTTATAATAATAAGGAAATTAAAGGAATAATGCAACACAAATCATGTATCGGAAGCCGTTGCGAAGCACTGTGATTGGTTTACTAATCCCTTGTTTATATTTAATCATGCTATTGTTTTTAATGTTTTGAAAAAAGATTATCCATAATACAACTTTTAGAGCTTATTTACTTGAATCTAATGAGCTCATTAGCTCAAATTCAAATTCAAGATGCCATCAAACTTTTATTGGTTATTAATAACTACCCAATTGATATGATCTTAAAATCATTGCAAAAACTTCAAGGATTGGACTTTATCACAACGTCTACAGAAAGAAAGATAAGAAATCTATTACTTATTACTATATAATAATAAGATATAAAAGATAAGAAATCTATTACTTTATGAAAACAATAATTCATCTCTCGAATTGCATATATTTTATTTAATACAGCAAATTTTTGGAAAAATATTTTTTTATGCTTTTCCTTCTTTAAGCCATTCTTTCATTGAAGATTAGCAATTAGCTTCTCAAAAAAATGAAAGAGATGATATTAATTATAGCATCAGCTTAACATTACAGTTTACACTTTGGCCCGCTCAATAAACAAAGTTTCTAGTTCTAACCTCATAAAATTTAAATTCTTCTTATTAACAACAATATCTAAATATGATATTCACTTGAATATTAGAAATAAACGATATTATTATTTAACACTCTCAATAGTCAAGTTTAAAATATATGCAATTCGAGAGATGAATTATTCGTTTGATAAAAATGAAGAGAGAGAAGATAAGAAGAAAATACGGTTATTTTCTTCTTTATCTTATTATGGTTAATGTCTGATCATTTAAGGATATCTTTTTTAACAATTTTTAAACCCGTAAATAAATTATTATATTTATTTATTCTATATCTGAAACGAAAGATGTTATACCTCATTCACAAAATTTGGTGTAGTATTTTATTAGCGGCCCCTATTTTACAGCTTGCCAACCTTGATTTTATCCTGTCTGGATGTCACACTCTGTAGCGGCCAAACGGCTAGAGTTATTCGAATGAAACCTTCACCATTGTGTTCAGCATCAAAAAGTACAAAAAAATCAGACCTCTAGAACCACTCCCTCCAAAGCGTTTTCTGT
>JAFIDM010002131.1:34056456-34098965 GCA_023159025.1 Thereuonema tuberculata
AAAAAAACCAACATAAATCACTAAACTCAACTTTGAAAACTCATTTATTAAATAAAGCCAATCACATTTATAATTGGAAAAAGCCCTTAGCACATATGATAACAAATGCAGTCTAAAAATCAACAAAGTATTGTTAATTAAAAAGCACTTTAATGATCTTATAAATAGAAAACATGAAATCCCAGATGTTGCAGATTAATTACAAACTGATTGCTATATATTTTTTATGCTATAGTCATGCTATAATTGTTTTAACTTGTTTACTGCTTAAAAAGTCTATTTTCTTATTTACATATATAAACTCTGTGAAAATATATGTATGTACTGTTTAGTTTTGTTTACGAGAGCCTTCAATGCTTTTGCGCATGCGTCAGGTCTCCTTGGATTTCATGAAAACAGGGATGAGGAGAAATAAAGAGAGGATATTTACTTTTTATCAGTGTTAGTTTACTAAACTATTCCCAGCGAAAGAATGACTCTGATCTTGAACTACACCCATGATCTCTTAATCATTCCAGGACTGAAGTTTGTATAGAGACACTATTCACAATGGCGACTCTCAAGCGAGGCAAACCTATCAGAAGCCAAACACTTTCCCGCCATAAACACTGACATATACAATCTATTCAAATTCTACTATTGCGCCATCTGGTGTCCACAGTCGTTCTTTCGCTGGGAGGACTTTAGTAGCTGCGTTCTATTTGCGCTTTTCGGGAAAGAATTATGTAAAGAATAAATATTATTGCAAAAATAATAGGTACTGAAAGAAAAACAGGTCTTAAGAAAGTGCCCATCTCAGCGTATCACCCCTTTGCGGGGTAGAATCGTCTGTGTTGTTCTGATTCTCGCTTTTCGAAACGGACAGTATCAGTATGATTATTAAATTCATTTACCCTATTTCTTCGTTTATATTCTATTATGGCTTTCTTCAATTATTTGACACACAATATTATTAAATAAAATTGATTAATTTTCTTGCTTTTTCTTGTTTGGGGGGCCACTGCCCGATTGGCGGTGGCCTTCACCAAAGGGATCTCTCCTTTCTGATTCTTTTATCGGGGAGGGCGAGGTTTGGGCTGATGAGTGCGCAGAAGCACGAAACAGTTGTTCCCAATTCCCTCCCCATAAAATGAATCAGAAAGGCGATTTCCTTTTGTTTTGTTTATTCTTGTGCTGCTCGTTTTCTTTTCTTTGCTTTTAAAAAATTGATTAATAATTTAATTATTAATAAAATTTTAATGCAACTGTGTTAAAATTTCCCTGCTTTTTAGGCAGGGAATTCATAGAACTCTCAGAAAAACTGAATTTTTCTATAATTTTTAATTCAAAAAACATTTAACAATTAAAAAGTGGACATCTTCGAATTTTTTCTTAGAAGTATTTGTAGTGGATTACTTTATCAACAAGTGCTAAGTCCAAAGATTTTGCAGAAAATTCTAGAAAATGGCTGCATCAAACTACAAATTAACGACGACCTCAGGGAATAACGAACAAACTACTGAGCACCTAGACACAAACATCTGCAGAATGATATATCGCTGTGAGGCCTGTCTTACTGTTAGGAGTGGCCAAACCCCATATTGAACTAATTTGAATACTTTACTTACATTACTTGGTTTCGACATTGTTCTGTAGGTGTTCATTGTTGTCCAATGGGTATTGCATACAAAATGCATTTGGGTCATTTTATTATTTGGAATATATTACAAGGTTTCACCAATTTTCATAGAAATTAACCGTGCGTTTTTTGAGTTTTCGAAATACATTTTTCTGGGTATTTTTCTGAATTAATGGTAACAGTGTATTAATCAAGCTATTTCGAAGCTATTTCATTTCTTTGAAGATAGTGAACTGTGACAGGGGCATCAGTTCTTGAATTTTTCATGCATACATGACTTTGCAGGAAATAATGAATTAAGAATGCGGAAGATACTTTGTTGTCAAATTAGATTTCAGCATTCTGCAGTGATGAGATCAACAACCAATTGAAACTTAATCGTTGTCAACCAATTTAGACACATTAATTGGAACAGTGAAGGAAGTTAACAATTATTTACAGCAACAGAAACAGTTTAATTTGCTTAGTAAAGAGGTAAAAGTTTTATGCTACTGATGAATTTCTTCGGTTCGAGCACTCGCTAATTCGATAAAGATAACTTTGAACATAGGAAAGTCAATTTCATGCGTGTTGTCTCAGTACAGACAATGAAAGAAAAGAAAGAAGTCTATTCAAGGAAACGTCAAATAGAAGACGGAAAATCAATTTAAGTAGGACGAAATTAACTCAAAGACAACCTTTCACTGCCTTTATTAAGGTGACTCCTTTAGGCGACAGATTATGTAAAAGGGAGACTCTGTGAAAATGGATTAGTCCAGAGGGAGAGTCACTTGACAATGGACGAAGCCAACGTACAGCCATGAGAATAAGATTATAATACCCTTATTAAAAAAAAAGTGAAATTAAGTGTATATATACAAATGTATATATATTCAATGTGTATAAACAAATCAAAACAAAATTCAAGACAAATTAAAATTTTGAAAAATTGAAGAAAAATTAAGTACTTTGTTTAAAGAACACTTTGTATGTATGTTTAAATAACACTTTGCATAATTTCACATAAAATTTTTGTTTCTTATATTGTGACTATTTGTCCAAATTAGTGTTATCACAACAATATTGTAGTCCGGTAGTCCAGTGGCTGAGGCGCTGAAGGCCGGGTTCAATTCCCTGCGGGGGTCGCGTATTTTTCCACGATTATTTCTCCTCCAGACGGACCCTAGGGTTCAACCAGTCGTCCGTGTTTCTTATTCGGGGTTAAAAGATGGGCGGGAGTCGGCCTGACATTCCACCCTAGTCCCGTCGGTTGAGAATCGCTAGAAGTCTAAAACTCTCGCGCACCTAAGCGATCTGTTGCGACGCATTTTAATCTTGTTAACAACAGTATCATCGACATCATTTGTTGATAGTTAAAATACTATTTTACATCAGTTACTCAATTATGTTTTTTTTAATATAATTGATCTATTAATTTAATAGGTTTTCGAAGTCATAATAGAAATATTGATATCCTAGAGTGATTTATCATTCTATAAACCATCGCATATGAATAAAAAAAATTATTTGCATTTTATTTTTTCATTTTTTTATTTGTTTAAGAATTTTATACTTCATTTCTTTATTCAGTTACAAATAAAATCAATACTTTTTTCCCCTTTTAACTTCACAGTTTATTGATTTCTTTTTTAATTCCAGTCTTTTAGTTTCAATCCACTACCATACACGACGCAACTAAAGAGTATTTTAAGCAGACAGGTCTTTTCACAGTTTGGCAAGCAATATGATATGTATGACAAATCAAATCGCTCCTTTTCACAACATCGGATTATCTCACAATTCTGAGAAGACTATTCTGCCGGCTTGAGTCTTGGGAGCCATTCCGGCAGCCATAACTTAGAAGCCCAAAAGAACGCATTGTTTCTTGGGCAGGTACAAGTCAATCTGTCCGAAGTATATACCAAAGCGATTAATGTTCTCATGGCCTGTAGTTTGTTCTTGTAACAGATCTATTAATATAAATGCAATGAACGATCCCCAGTTGCAGTCAGTAATTGATAAGGAATTGTGGTATTTTGTGTGAGGAGTCCAATATCAGATTTGTCCAATATAAGATGGGAGCCATAAAGTATGGACCTAAACGATATTGGTCTCTGATTATGGCGATAATAAGATAAGTTCATGCTTCAAACAATAAAAATTGATCTCTAATGATCTAATCTCTAATGAACTGCAGAATCTGGAAATATTTGGCTTGTGAAATCATGCCCCGTTTGGCTAGTCATCAATTAGCAGTAGATGTTTTGATTCCGACAACTACCGCTAATTTAGCCATATATCGGCAGTACGATGTTGCATTCGACACAATCTTAATTTGGGATGTTACAGTATCAATCTGTTGAGTGGTTTGATTGCAGAAAGAAATTAAAATTGATGATTCGCGGAAACGATTGTATGACGTCAACTATCTCTCATTAGCCAAACGAAGCTAATGCATGTAATTAGAGGGCAACAGCTGTTAGTAAAGATTTTAATAATTTCTTTGGAAATATTTAAAATAGCAATCTACTTTAATTTTATATTACTATTCTAGATTAAATGACTAATTCAACGAAATTTCTTTACACTCGTTCCGGCCTAGACTCGTATTCTATGATTACCATGAGGTAAGTGTGTTCGAGTCCCAGGGTCGGATACAACTTTCTTCTTCTGTGTTTCGTCCTTTTCTGCGGATATAATGTGAGCTGCCTCCTGTGGTGTTTGACTTATTCTGCAAACATTTCTTGCCCCTTGTCGAGACCAACATAAGCGTCAAGAGTCCGGGCGTTGGATTTAAAAAAGTTAAATTTCTTTATCCTTCAAATATATCGAAATTAACTAACTGTTAACTAACTATTGTTAGACGTATTTTTTTATTACGACGATTGTTCGATTTTGTTACGTCGATTATTATCAAAATAAGTAAGTAATTTTTGTTTACTATGTTATTTTTGACAGTATTTTAATTTGATATCTTTATTTGCTTTTGCATCTTACAATATGTAAAAAGGAATTTAAAGATTTATTTTTTTGGACTGTGGACACACCCCATGTGAGCTTTTATCCTTCTGGATTTCTCGCTCTCACTCTACAATGGGCAGAAATGGTGAAATTGTTGTTTCTGTTTTAAATTTTCTGCCATAGACGGCAGAAGAAGAGAAAGAGGAGAAGAAGACACACAAGGAAAGAAAGTAAAAGTCCAAGCCAACGCCGGGATTCGAACCCAGGCGCAGCCGTATCAGCCTCGTGGGAGACCGCCGTCTAATCCAGTCTAATTCAAAGATTCTTCTAATAGCTTACTTCCGCAGATGAGAATAGAAAACGAATTTATAAATACAACACTGGGCAAATTACCTGAAACTTATCAGAATATATCGTGTAACTGCTTAAACTAGAAGCTAAAATTTGGAAAGTAATGAAAAATTCGAATAACCAAACATTCCTATTTTCATACTTTTTTTTTGGTATTTTAGTAGTATTTTTTTAATTAGGGAAGTAACTCCCGCCAATTGATTGAAAGACGTTACCTCGGAGTTCTTGAGTAATTTCGTAAAGTGCTTTTAATGAATTGTAAAACTTCTAAAAGAAATTGAAAATAAATAAAGTGCAATTTTTTCTATCAACCATGATTTTATGTTTATATGATCATAATCCAAAGTTAAATGTTTGGGTTTTTTTTTTTAATTTAAAACTTTGGAATCTTCCTTATTACAACTATTTAAACCCACAAAGCGAGTAGCATTATTGGTATGTAAGCAAAACAAAAGTTCAACTGGTCAATCACATCACACGTTAATGACAAATAACAGATTCAAAATTATATTCAGAGTTAGAAAAATCCGACATAGGATTACTGATAATTTAATAGTATTATAGTAATTGCACCAATAAGTATAATTATACCACATTCCATTTTTCCATTATTTGAATCGTTGTTTTTACACACAAAAAAATAGTCCTTTCAGCTTGATTTCTGCTTTTATTAGTAGACATGTGTCTGTACATACATACATATCCTTTCCCGTTCCACCAACTGTGGGTCTAGGAATTAACTAGGCCTCTCCACCTCTCCCTGTTCTTCCAAGCCTCTTCTCTACATATTCTTTCCCATATTCTCTACATGTGTCTTTAATGGCATTAGAGATAGTAGGATGATAAATAGTGTTATCAGTTTTAGGCTTAATCAACAGCTTACAAAGTGTTTAGTTTTTCTAATAATTTATTTACTGTGAGAGTAGCAACGTTTCTCATTGCTCTGGTACTGGTACTTGCTCTTTAAACATTCACATAATTGATATCGACGAATTATTCTGCAAAATGTTTGTAAGAATCTGAAATCCTGCAATATTCTGGGTAAAGATGTCTTAATCCTATTTCATTGCAAGCTCTCATTTGCATAGGTCGTTCTGAGATTATCGCGATGTTCACGCAGCATAACGTTGTTGATATCTAGTTAAAATTCTTGAGTTGCCTTTTCTGAGTTTGTCTTTAATATAACAGGTCTCTTTGAATCATAAACCGACTCAAATATTTTGGAACCAAGATGATGATTGTGTAATATTTAATGTCTATCTTTGGCTAAGTCAGAATCATTGAACTGAATAATTTTTGCATCCGTAAATGGCATTTCCAATTCAAGACCTGAAGATCTTAAAATAGAAAACAAATAAAAAATACAGCATTATAGATACACTGTTTGTATTATAGTTACAATTTTCCCTATACAGTTAAGTGTGGCAATAATTTGAGAAAATCAAAGTTCATTCGACATTGGCATAAATATCCAATTACGTTCATCTGTAAGAAATTTATGAACGTAGGCTAATTGGATATTACGTTCATAACGAGTTAGATTACGAGTTAGTTGTAATCTAACTCGTATCACGGCTTATCTGTCGGCTTCTTCAAAACAGTATAATCTTTAAGACCAATGACTTTAAAGATATCGAATTCAAATTGTTACTGAAATTAACTAACGGTTAGTAATTCACAAAGCAAGTGCCGGAAGATTTGGAGATTTTAAATAATGAAGTATTTTTCAAATCTAAAATAGCATGCCAATATGCACAGAGATGGCGTGGAAGTTGTTTTGAAATGAGAGATTGCTTTGAAATGAGAGATCAAAGGAAACAGCATCTTCTACAGGCGCTGCAGTCTATTCAGACAATGCTAAATTTTCGTAAAATAGATCGATTGTTGTATAAGAATTTTTCAACTCTGTATATAAATTCTGAAACTGATCATCGACAGCAACAGCAACTCTGAAAAAGTAGATGTTGGAACGCATTTTACATATAAAGAATATTGAGGAATTTTGTAAATTAAGGCTTAGCGGTTACAGTAAATAGAGGTTGGACGTTTAAAACAGGAAATCATATGGTTTTTCAATATAACTTCAATATAATTTCGTCTTCCCACCGCATATAACTGCAAACAGAAACATTTATGTGTCACTAATGATTAAAATATTCGTAGTTTTCAGAATCAAACGTTATTATTCAGTTATTCTTCTTCCTATTAGATACATTTACACAAAATGAAGGTCGATGGATTAAGTTCAAATAACTTCCACTGTCGTTTTCCCACTTCTTTCCGGTGGTTCTCTTCATATAGGATCATTTTCATAAAAACTCAAAAAAGGGCGCAGAGAATTTGCAAAGCGCTTTAGACCTTATTTCCAGATATAAATTCTCTGTAATAGTGACAAAGGCTGAATAAAAACTGAGACAAAGATTTCTAGAGAAGTCAAGTTTGCCCATATTTCTTTTTTTCCCTTTGTTTAGGTTTTCATTTCATGCGAAACGTATTCCGGCGGACATAAATTGCGCAGATGTAAGAGCGCCCTCCTAATTGCTTGCGGAAACTCCGGAGAAACCACCTGGTACAGGCAGATAGTTTGGCCGGAGTGAAATGGAATGACCCGGCTAAGGTTAATCGCCTCAGAACTGTAAAGTTTAATAATCTGCAGCGAATCGTGCCTCCTGCATACGCGGAAGCCTTCCTAATAGGCCAGCCCAGGGTCCGTGGCATCTTGGCAACTACTCATATCCTCTTTCCCCACTCATATTTTCGACGCCTTACTTTTATTCCTCCTTAACTTTTTGAGTAACTTTGTTTTTACAGATTTTTTTCAAGGTTTCTCATTTTTTCCTGCTTTAAGAACGATAAGAAGCTTGCAGAGAAATTCTAATAATATCTAAATTGATAAAGTAATGTTTGAACCCTTTAAAATCCTTTATATTTGATTTACAGTAAAACTTTTATACTTGTCAAATATTTGCGTATATCGAAAACGAATACAGAAATTTTGGCTTCTTTCAGAGCTTTGTATGATTATTTGTTTCGTATATTTATCCAACAAAAATGCTAAACTTTAATTTCGAAATCCGCTTCATGATTAAATTTCTGAGACATATTTACAACTATTTGTTTTACAGAAAACTTCCTAGCAAATATTTACTATATCATATGAAGAACTTAACACAACTTAAGTGGCTTACGTAATTCTTTTAATGCTTTAGACCATAATTCTTACATATATTTGAGGGGCATAGAATAACAACCTATTCCAAATGAGGTGTTTTTTGCAAATAGTTTTACTTTAAAAATTTGTCTGTTGATTATATTTTTGTTTAGTTACATGAGGCTTATAGCAACCACATTAATACTTGGCAGGAGTATTCAGTGCCGTAATAAAATAAAATTTCTGATTGGTTGGATATGTCGTTTTTATACTAAGCCCCTCATTTATCTAGCTAAATATGTTGCATGTTTACTAGATATTTAATGCCGTTCCGATGTAGCCTTGTGGCCAAGGCTGCGGTCTTCCATGAGGTAGATGTGGGTTCAAATCCCGACGTCGGCATATATCTGTATTTCCTTTCCGGTGTTTCTCTGCTTCTTCATCTTTCCCTTCAGCTCTGAAGCCATTATAATAGCTTCCTGAGGAGGGCAAATGGGAAACCTCATGAATATCAGTCCCTAGATATTCAGTAAGAGTAAGGAGTAAGATCAGACTTCTATCCGGCGCGCCCTCGGGTGGCGGCTGAAGGAAACCCAAACGGGTTGCTCCAAATAAGGAATAAAGAGCCGTGGACAAAAGGGTGCAGCAGAGAACTCGTAAGCCGACTGCTGCTATTGCCCAACATCTTTCATGCACAATGTTATCAAATGGAAGCTGACCCGACAAAGGATGAGGACAAGTGAGTCAGGGAATGAGACATTTAGAAGAATGAATATTATGAAATCAAAAGTAAAATTTAGGTAGATAAGATACCTCTTGAATGTCGAAACATTGATATTGCAAACTAATACTGAAACACGAATATTTCACCCAAAAACCAAATTTGCAAGAGAATCCAAGTATATCAGAATTTTAATAAAGGCATTTTCAATAATTTTCTTCTATCGATTAGGGTTTAGGCAGAGCTGACTAATTTACACAGTAAGTTCGTAAATCGACTAATACTCAAAGACCTATATCCCATTTCGAGATCTGGCTTCGATGTTTATCTTTCTTCTACATTCGTTTCCTTAGATGGTAATTACCAAGCAACAACTCTTCGACGAAAGATACTTTCGAAAAATATGAAATTATTACATTGCGAGTACATATCATTTTTGGATCTTATAAACCATAACTAACATAATAAACTGTATGTTAAAGGTAAGCGTTTATAACTTTTTAAACCAAGTTCTTCAACTTAAATTTTTTTTTTAATAGTTGAGCTTTCTAGAAAAAGGCGACACTACAAGATTTTCTTGTTTCATTATATAACGGAAGGAAAGGTATAAGCCAATCGTAAACATAGGAATATACAATTCTGCATTTTCATTTTCGTATAATGCATTGAGGTGTAACCAGAAATTTCAAAAAAACTTAAATTTTAACAAAAGTTTTTTTTTTTTATTTACTTAGTCAATTCTAATATTGTGTAATAACTTTTGTTATGGTATTACAGTGAAGAACAAACAAAAGTAATAAGAAATATCAATTCACTCAATTATCTTTATTTTTTACTGAGATGTGGGTTTTCTGCGACAAAAACTAAAATCGACAAAACATTAAAAGAAATAAACTTTCTCGTTATCACAAAAATTCAAAAAATATCTCAACTTTTTTATCAACTTCCTTAAATATCTCATTACTTAGTTATTGTGCAAAATAGAGAAACAGTATCTTCTCGATGTGGCCGAACAATTATGATGAGTTCAGGTGGTGCAATGGGTCTGATAGTTAATCTGATGCATCATGGGAATAGTAAAGGAAGATATCTTCCTTTACAATTCTAAAGATCCGGGGTGCGATGGACATATGACTTACACAAGGACATGAAAAGGTTTAGTTGAAAATATCTAAAAATGTAATAGACAAGACTATCATGCAGGCATGATGTCGTTAATATCATATCGTTGAGGCAGCACATGATCTTTAAGATGGGTCATGACGATGGGTTGTTGTCAAAGCAGGAAACGGAATAGAAATAATGGCTCACCAGAATCTTCACAAAAAGATTCACGAAAGTCATTGTTAATGAGATGCTGAAAGATCAGTAGAGATATTCGCCACATATTCTACTATTTTCAAGCCCTTTCATAGAGAAATAAGGGCAGCTTTAAATATATCGATTAGATATTTTAAAGACTGATTCTGACTGTGTAAGATGGAAAATCATGAACATTGACATATTTCAGAAAATTATTCAAGTAATTACTACCAACAACCATTCCATTTTAGGAAAAAAAGAAAGTGTTACTAATTTCTTTTGTATGAAGCTACAGCTGTCAAATCACGATTCCCTAAAAGAAAAGTTTGAAAACTTGCTTGGATAGCAATAACAATGGGTGAGACCAGTATGTAATTTATTCCTAGAGGCACCACTGCGCTTCCGATATATTGCTTGTGTAGCAGTTCATTGAAGAATAGAAGAGAGGCAGCATAGCATTAGCATTGACCATTCCAGATATCTCAAAGGCATATACTCTTCAAAAACTAAACTATTTGTAAGCTGCCCTGGAATGCATGTAAAAATTGTGTTATATCCCTGCAACATAATGTGATGTTGTTTATTTTTGAAATTTAAATTTTTTTATGCCCATCTAATTATTAATATTTAATTATTAATTATTAATATTAAAGTTTCTAATATTAACTTTATGTTTAATAAATAATTTTACTTATTGATTGGTTCGTTTTTATTCGTATTTTAAATAACTGCAGTCACGCGAACTTCCAGTATGGTTATTATTGGTCATTTTCTTATACGGCAAGCTTTCTTTGGTGGCAGTAATTAAAGTTCTACATAATCTAACAATAGCTGACAGCTTCTGCATTGATTTCTGTTTAATCATCAGAAACTCTTCGACAAAGCAAACTTCATTAATATACACTTGCAGTTTCCTAATTCATATCAATTAATGGACATCACAATATGATAGAGAGAATTAATGAAATAAAGGATGCACTTGTTAGGCCTTAAATAAGTCAGAATTCTTCTTCAAATTGAATAATCTAAACTTATTATGACACAGACAAAATTTTAATCAATACGCTAACAGATATCACAGATGATTATTTAGCAAATTCAAAGTGATAATTTCATTGAATTATAACATCATATTTAAGCTTCTTCGATGGTTACTAGATAAATAATTCATTGTATGAATTTAGAAACGAAACCTGTTCACAACTGCTTAATAATGAAGGATTTTTCATCACCTCCTCTGATGAAGGAACTAATTTACTTAAAGAACATAACATGGTATGAATTAATAAATAATTAAAAATTTTGAGTGAAATTACTTTAGAAGATGTCTGCTACTTCGTCATTATGATACATTTAATGATTGTATTTTGCAGTTTTTATAGTTTTCAAGCAATATATTCCGACCAATTACGTAGTAGGTGTTTTTTTTGTTTTTTTTTGGAAATGTTACGGCAAAGACAGAAGGTCTTGTTTTCTGAAAGGCGGATCATTTCTTCAAAAATGCAGCAGAAGCCACCTCCCTCCCTAGTTAGTCTGATAAAATTGTAAATAGGTCTTTCATTAATTTCACTTTTAAAATGCAATTTAGCAGCAAAATAAAAACTCCATACTAAAAAGCGAGGTTATATAATTTTAGGCAAATGGCAATAGATGTTTTCTTCAATTTTTATCAATTACAGCATAAAATAATGAATAAAGCATAAATTGGTTTCTTGTTTTCTTACATTTTGCTATCATACTGCAGCAGTTAAAGGAAAAGATTTAAAATAGAAAGTATTAATTATCCTAAAAGTATATTAACAACATCAATTTCTTTTACACATTTTGTAATAATTATAACTTTTTTCTTTGATTATTATTTTTAGTATTTCATGATCATTATACATCAGATATATTTTTTTTTATGTATTTGATATTCGTAGTATTTACACTATTTTGCGTTGGGAATGTATGTTGCTGTAATTTAATTAGACGGTATAAACCAATTTCCACACACGATATTCTCGTCTCGAAAGATATACTTTAATATCCGGAACCCATCAGAAATACTTTATCATCATTATTTTGAAAGAGATGTTACTCAATTGTGAATACTTATTTTTTTCTTGTTCAATTTACTTTTTTAGCCACCCATTTGGGAGCTATTGTGTTATCGACCAAAATCAGTAGCAATTGCGTTTGTTCTGTCAGCCCGTCCATGTCTATCCACCCCTAACAACTCCCGAACGGAAGGTCGCATCGTGTTCTGAGGCCCAAACACTGCAGGAATAGGGTATTTTCAATGTTCTGCCATGTTCGAGATATTTGGCATTGTTGTCAGTGTACCTCTTAACAACTTTCCGCCATTAGCTTAAATGTTAGAAATGCAATCCTTTCATATTAGTTGTCAGCTGTAGCTTGATCGGTGAATTCATGGATTCATAAGATGACTGTTGTTGGTTCAAATCCATGGAACTACTGTTTTTTTTTTTTCTTCTCTTAATCTTTTTTTCTAATGTCCGCGTGGGTTTTTGTTTTTGTTTTTCTCGTTTTCCTAATGTTATATCTATTTTTTTCCTAATTTAATTTTTTATTTTTCCTTTAGTTAACGTACTTCCCTTTTTTATTATTATTTTAAAATTATGTTATTATTATGGGGCTCCTTTAAATTTATGCTTTAGCACAAAATTATGCTGAAGTATGCAAAGTGCTGAAGTTTACCCTTACAGGATTAGCTAAGTCCAACAACTGGTTCAAGGGGATGCGGAAACGCGGAAATGGATGCATTTCTCTCACCTGTTCCTAGCTCGGATGGAAGTGGACGATACATGGCCTTGGAACATTGCATGGAGTTATGAGGCGCATTTTCATCTCAGCGGCACTGTCAATACAAAACTATCGGACTACGGAGAACCTCATGCTATTGAGGAGATGCCGTTGCATCCAATAAAGGTCAATGTTTGGTGAGAATATACCTCCTCCTTCATAATTGGTCCGTACTTTTTCGAAGAACTGCAAACAACAGAACCAGTGATATGTTCTGTCACTGCAGTGCGATATCAATGCGAAATTTCGTTATTCCAGAACTTCAACAACATGGATGTCTTGCCACGACTGTGTTCCAATGACAAAGGATTGACGGTGCATAAATCTTACATCAGCATTTCACCGACGACCCCATAATTAGTCGAGCATTCCCGACGACGTGGCCCACACATTCGCCTGATCCCAAGCCATGCGACTTTTGGTTGTAGGATTACTTGAAAGCGTTGATTTACCAAGTACATGTTGATAGTTAGGCAACATTGAAGTACCGAATACTGCTTCACGTGAGACAAATCTACGATCTATAAATGCAGATTTTGGACAAGTGCCAGAACAACATATTGAACTATATTTGTAACTGACTAAGAATAAAACCTATTGTCAACTGTACGCTTTTGATTTCTTTCCTTCGTTTGATTAGCTCACAACACTGCGCCAGTTTCCCCCTGGTGGCGCCATTCGGAACTTAAATAATTTTTCTAATAAGAAAAATTTAAATAAAATTTAACTAAAGTTATTTAATTTTAAAAACTTAATGCTTTTATGGGTGTTCTAACTTTTACAAATATGAAACTTACTTACAAAACAAATTATTTGTTTTTCTATTCTGTTCCAATTTAATTTGCCGTTAAAAACTTTAATAATAATAAAAATAATTCAGTATATTTAAAATTCAGTTTTTCAAACTTCTTTCACTTATGAAATTTTTATTACCATAGTTATTTTGAGCATAAATTCACAGAAAAATATTTATTTAAAAATAATTAAGAATTATTCAGAATATATATATTAAGCTAAAAATTGTTTACGAATAAAATTAATAAGACCTGGACAGTTTCGGCCTATTTTCTATCATGTGGCCATCCTCAGCAGAACATAAAGATTATGTACCAGCTCCTAAGCAGAATTACAAATATATTGAGGATAATGAACATTAATCTTGTAAGTCATCCTAATCAACAATTTCGAACTAAAAATCTTTCCACTTTGAAGCTTTAATAATAAATCCTAGAAATTAAAGGTAATTAGTATCGCTTTAATAATAAATCCTATTAATCATCAAATATAGCTGAATAATTTATTATATTTATTTCATTTTTTTAGTTTTAATTTTAAAGCACAGTTGATTTTTTTTCTGCATGCAGAGAATGTAGAGAATACTTTCAGCCAGCGGTGATTTAGTCGAATTTTGTCTTGTGAACTAATAATTAAATGTAATAATTCCAAAAATAGCAAATATTATTCAAGTTGAATGGATTCTGACAGATTTACTGAAGATTTCGACCTAAATATTTAGTGTTTTTCATATAATACCTGTAAGCCTAATTGGGTTTGCGGAAACTCTTTATTTTTTTTTATTTTTTAGGGTTGCAATAGTTATACTGAAAATTAAAATTCACTAATTGTAACTTTATCAATTTATACAGTTGTAATTTACTTCCATCGAGCCGGTGAATTAGTGGAAAACTGTTGTTTCTTTCATAGAAATAAATGTGCTGCCACACGAAGTTTAGCATAAGTTGATGCTACACGACGTCATAGTTATAAGAAAGCGTTTTTGGTGAACTTGGCTAAAGTGTCTCTTCTGCTCAAATACCTCATATTCGGATGCCTGCCGTTTTACAAAGAAAGAAAAAAGTACACCAGATATCCTAAAATCACTGTTCGCATCTATTTAAGTAATATTTTTTTAAGGAATTATCCCCATGGTAGAACACAAAACCTAACTATTGTTTCATGCTCAACATTGCCTTCAGAGTTTGTGAATTGCCCTATAGGGTATGTCATCCTTTTTTTCTTCATGCATGGAAAACTATTTGGTTGATGTGTGAAGAAGACTCCCTTCCCGTGTTACAAAGTGGACATTTCTCAATGTTGCCTATTGGTTAAGAAGTTTTTGCCTTCGTTAGTTCTTTTCTTGGATGACAGCAGCACATTGAAGACTATTTTGCATATGTGCTCTCATTGGTTGAAATTCCTATGTAATATCAGAACCTTACTATGATTGTATAGTTTGAAAAAGCCCAAAAATATGAGGCTCAAACATGTTCTGTTTTTTTTTTAATTTTAAAATGTGCGTTTTTTAAAGTAATGTGTGCGTCATTTCTTTTCATAAAACTAGACTTTAGAACCAATAATATAGAAATGTTCGTGACTAGAGCCTTCCGCTTATGTAACACTTAAGAATTACTTAATAAGCAATTATATAAGATCAAGGCGATTTTAAAAGATGATGAATATTCCGGATGGTTTTTAGCAATAAACACAATCACAGCACTGTTATTAAAATATACAACATTAACAATAACACCATTCCTATATAATATTAGTTGACAATCTTACTGTGATTGAAAAAGGTCAAAAACCTGTTGTGTTTTTTTAATTTTAAGATATGATTTTTTAAAAGTAATGTATGCATCATTTGATCCCACCCTTAATTTCTTTTCGTAACACTAACCTTTAAATCCAATAATGTTCGCGACTAGAGTCTTCCTATTAGATAACACTGAAGAATTATTTAGCAAGGAATTAATTTAAGATCAAGGTTAAAAGATAATGAATATCCCGCACGGTTTAGCAATAAACACATTCCGAATACTCTTATTAATATATACAACAATAATAAGGACACCAATACAGCACAAGAAAAAAAAAACAGTATAGGGCTAGTTGCCATACCACACAACAAGTGCATATTTTAAGATATTAGATAAGGATATCTAATATCTTTAAAGATCTGTATGTACACACCATCGCTAAAATGCAAAATCCCATCAAAAAAAAAATCATTGGAAAACATTAAATAAGCCTCACTGTAGCAAAGTGGGGTTGTATAAGCTAACCAATGCAAAATAAGAGGGTGCTTACTTAGGAGAAACCAAACGGGACCTACAATGCAGGATCACCGAACGCGCCAAACATTACACAAACAGAATAACAATTATTTGAAAGCACTATACATCCAACAAATCGGTCGCACATTAGATTTTGAAAACACGTCATCTTTGCAAAGACTAAAGCTACGTTCCACATGAGATGTAAAGAATCCACTCACATAATATAAAGCAGTAAAATAAAACAAAGAATGCACATAACTAAAGAAAACACAAATACACTGAGCTATTTTTTGATATTTGTGCTGAAAATCGGAGACAGTTCTGTTTCGAGGCTATTTGGCCCTTATCAGTCCAATCCGTCCAGCATACCTAGCTCAGTGAATCAATACAGCACAAATATCAAAAAAATAGCTCAGTGAATTTGTTTTCTTTAGTTCTTTGTTTTATTTTACTGTAAAAATGTATTAACGCACGTTAAATCTATTGTATAATATAAAGCACAATAGCATAAAATGAAACATATTCAGTACAAGAGATACCATAGTATGATATCAAGAAATTTTCTAAAAGAAATTTTTTTTTTCTTTTTTCTTTTCTTGTTTTCCCCTATTTTTTTATTTTGTTGGTGCTTCAGATTCAGATAATACGAATCTCGTACAGACAACAGTTCCGGATGAAATTTAAGCTGAAGGATACATTCAGTAGACAACAAGACACCAACAAACTGCATAAAAAAAGCATCAACATCTTTTTGAAAGATTCCCTCCCCCCCCATAAGAAACCCCCAAAGGGGTTTTATTTATTATTATTCATATCATTCAATTATTTATTAAATTAGGTTCTGAAATCAAGATAAGGCGAACCCTGTACATCCTTTATGTAATCGGCAGCTTTAGATGATGTCAAGTCTTATTACATTTATCTAAAGAATGAACTTAATAGAGCTAGCAGCCACGAAAACATTCCTAACATCCCTCCAGCCATTTAAATCATCTTTACTTGTTGAATTATGAGATTGTACCACGATCTGTTACAATATTGTTGGTCCAAAGTTTTCATTCATCCTTGGACTTCCATGATAGGTGAATACAACATCAATGGCCAAACCTTTCATTTGATTTAACTAGAAGCAACTATCCCTATAAGTTGAGCAACTGGTTTAATTATAACCATAACTTGTCGAAGTGTTGAAATTGGAGCAACTGAAACCATTCGTTTTAAATGTAGTATTTTTAACTTATGTGTGGTGATTTATTTTAATCTGTTACTTTTATACACATTAAATCGTGCATCAAATTAACTTTTTAGGTTTATTCGAAATTATTTTATCCTATTTGTTAATTATAGCCAATTGTTATTTCTGATCGTTTTTTCCTATTTTAATTTTAAGGTCTTCAACGACAAAATTAAGATTCTAAATGGATGCCTAATAATATAGACATTAACTTCCATCTCATGGATAAGGATTCATAAACTTGAAATTCATGTATTACTATCATGATGAAGGAACCACTTCGGAAACCACTTTTCTTATTCGATTTCTCCAATTTCTATTCCAATGTTTCCTTAGCATTCTTATTTACCTATTACTCGATAAAAATAGTCACTTTCATTGTGACTTATCTTACCTTTGGACCAGAAAAATAGGTAATTTAAGTTTTTATTTTATCTACTATTTGACTGTAATTATCAAAAATTAATGGAATAAAGAGAAAACTGTATTTTGCTCGTATTGGGAACGTAAAGTAATTGTTTTTAAAAAGATTCAGTTTTTATTTTTTGTAGAAATTATATTTAAAAATAATTGTACATTGGATCTTGCATTCGGATTAATAATTATATTAATAACTTGTTTTAGTTACCGGTACATTAATTTTTTTAGTTAAAGAGCAAGATGAATAAAAACATAACGAACGATAACTAAATGTTTTAGTTTGGTTTGATGTATATTTTTGATATTTAAAGTAGCTTAAATATTGAGTAATATTTGCGATGCTTCCATGGTATTGTTCATTCTAAATATAAAAGTCTATATAAACATATGTTCTATTCCGGGCGAATATGGACCTTTTTAAATGTATAGTATTTTCAATTCGGTATGAAATAATGTCCTTCTTTCCAGCCGTAAGGCGTTACGTCTGAAGCACGACTTGCAATGTGCCTTGATATTGATGGTAGAAGTTTTGAAATTTTATTTTAAATTGTCACAAACTTGCACTAGTACAAAAGAAATAGCACATACAGTAAAACCTCTCAAATCCGACCTAATGTGGCGCCCAGTAGACCGGATTACAGAAAAGCCGGACTACCGAGAGTGTTCTTAAAATAACTCAATAGCTCAATTTTTGTGAAGACATAATGCCAGGTTTAATTAATTTAACCCTATTTTCATAATTTTGCACTCAAATTTTTATTCAAAACAATACAAATGCGCTTTTTCCGAAACCAAGCTCAAGTGATATTTGTTTTGCAGTTAACAATCTCCAATCTCCTTAACGCATTAAGCTTCTGTTCCATAGTGATAAAGTTTTTCTTTCTATTTTTCACTCATAATTAATACGCGCGGATAGGAAACGAATTTAGTTAATAAAAAAAAAAATAATCAGGACCAGGTCGGATTACCGTGGGGCCGGATTTGAGAGGTTTTACTGTATATCTCTTTTTTATCAATAATATTGAACTGCACATTCAACTATTCAGAAATCGTTCAGAATAGTACACAGAATTATGTAAATTCTTTTTTCTTAGAATTACCGATTCCGTGATCTCCCAAGTGTTAGCTCCTATTACGCTTTGTATTCGGTATCGGTTTTGGATTAAAATTAACGGCACTAAAATTACATCTATATTTAAAATCGGTATGCAGAAAATAAGAATAAAGGGAACATTCGTAAAATTTACTGTTGGGAAAGAATTCTTCAAGTTGTCTAATATAATATTAGATATAATATCCAATGATAACTATCAGTATAAAGTTTTATTGAGGTACTTACTGTTTCACAATACTGTTTTCCTCTTTCAGTTGAAGATGATAGTATCTTCTTTCATCTGGGACAACATTGATGCCAAATGTGCTTGAGATTATCACTTCTTATATCTATTTAAATTAGAAAATGACAAAAAAATGATTGTGAAGTGTTCTTAGCGTTAATCAATGCCGAATGGTCAAATAACATGTCTGCAGCGCGGCTGATACGCCCGAACCTGCGAATCCGGGAATTGCTTCGTTTTATTCTTTCAATCTTCTGTGTATAATCTTTATCCTTTCCCCGAAATGTTTCCCATTTGCTACCTTATTACTGCTGCCGCTTAGCTTTCGTCTCTATGTGCCGTTACAAAAAAAAAAATGTGTGCGAAGAAACAAACAAATAAATGTGCAATTTTTCAAAAGAAGATACTTCTCTCTAAATTTTGAAACAGTTGGCCTCATTGAAAGATAACATTAAAGAGAAAAAGGCAATATTGAAAATCAATTCAGAAAAAATTGATATTCTTTAAAAAGTTATACTGAAAGTTAGATAAAGAAAATATTTATTTACAAGTTAGCAAAGCAAAGATAACTTGAAGAATAAGAGAATAAATAAACCAAGATTTAATGTATTTTGAAAATCTTGATTGATTCTGTAATATCGTTTATGAATGATATATAGATTTTGTACGAGTTTTTAATTTTTAGAATGGTAAGGATTGATAGCCCTGGAATTGTGGGACAACGGTTCCATTAAAGTATGATTCACTGTATTACATTAAAGAAATTGGTTTTTAATTAGTTCTCTTCACATTGGTAATGAAAACATTTTGTTTAAAAAATGCAAATCTAATTCGGAAAACTTTCAGAAGTGGATAAAACAAGCTATTTATCCAAAGAATTATTAAAATGATCGATTGAGCTTCGCTGTGTAAAAATCGTAACCAGCAAATTGGAGTCAGAAATAAATAATCATTATTTCCGTTAGTGTTTCCCATCTGGTGGTTGTCGAATCCATTGGGGATTCTTTATGAAAATGTGAAAGCGTCTGGATCAAATTAGATACAAATTAGGCTCGGCGTTTTAGGCTCACCACGGAAGAATTTCTGATGAAAATAAAATGCTGCAATGAGTTTGGGAGGTGAAAAAGGCTGAGAACGTCGAATGCTTTTCGAAATTAACAGAGTAATTAAAATTTCTTTTAAGTAAGAATAATTTTTTAAAGAATAAAAAACAATTTCTTAAACGTTTTAGATGCTGCATCATTGAGCATTGGGACCTCAGAATTGTTGTTCCTGAATTATTACCAGTCGTCAGTCAAAGTTATTCAATGAGAAACTGTTAGAGAAAGAAGAGGCTTCGATACAAGATTGCTTTCCTGCTTTTGCATCTCTGTCAAAAAATAAAAATGTTTAAACCAAGTTTAGGCTTCATTTTTGTATTTAATGCAAAAGTAGTATTTTTGAGATAGCTTTCTTATATAGAATGGACAACTTACATTTCCATTAGTTATCGTTTTTCTAAATCAAGTTTTTGTATTTTTATATCTTTATCTTTATCTTTATTTTTTTTTGTATTTCTAAACAACATTATAATTGAAATTAAATGATATTTTAAAATCAAACAACTTCTCGCTTTCTAAACTCTTAATCAGCTTTTCATTGCTTTATTACATTTTTTTTTTTTTGGCCATCAAAAATCTTATTTGCGTTTTGATTCATTTCTGATTAGTTTTTGTTGAAATTTTCTCCAACCGGAAGCAATATGACAGTTCATTGAGAACTGGAGATTGTCATTATCCATATCAGCAGTTTGTTATGAAACCTCGCCTAAAGCTAAAATCATTTCAATCAAGAAATCCTGAAGAGGGTTTGTAGAATTTATTGTTGTTGTTTTCTTTCAGCGATATTTAATGATGATATCAGTAGTAGTAATAACAGTATAAAATACAAGTTCTTCCTAATGAAAAAAAAAGAATACAGAGAAAGTGTAGTTTTTCCTTTCACGCCTTCAGCTGTTATCAATGGGAATCTGGTTCAGCTGTTCTGTCCTTAACTAATCAGCCAGAATAACCAATTAACGATCGACCTAGAAAGCGTGAAAGGGTATTATCTTGCTTCCCCTATCTAAATAACACCAATAAAAACAAACCAATCAATAAGAAAATGATTATAATCAGTACAGCATTAAAACCTTAGTTAGATAAGATGGCACTAAATTTAAGGACAAAACTACATTAGGACACATTGACATTAAATAATGAAATTTAACGTATACGGAATAAAGCATGCAAAAAAGAATACAGAGGATGTCAGTTTTTCCTTTCAGTTCTTATGTGTGTAGTTGTCAGGTATAGTTGTCAGGTGGACAATCTGTGCATATTATATTTTTTTTTATTATTGATGTGTGCCTTTAAGGGGTTCCTCTCCCAGCAGCGGAAGCTAGATCAACAGCCTTTCATTATTTCTGAGCTGAACATCAATGGGGAAATCTGGCTGACAGTCCTAAGAAGGACGAAACAGCTTTCGTAGAGTCGATGATATCCTAAGTCTTGAAAGGAAAAAAAAATCTGCAATTCTATTTTTTCCTCTTTTTTCATATTTTATTACGTATACTGTAAACTTTTCTAAAAATTGATCAAATAATCATAATAAATATT
Organism: Thereuonema tuberculata; assembly: GCA_023159025.1. Taxonomy (NCBI): domain Eukaryota; kingdom Metazoa; phylum Arthropoda; class Chilopoda; order Scutigeromorpha; family Scutigeridae; genus Thereuonema; species Thereuonema tuberculata. The sequence continues at coordinate 34,078,028 of JAFIDM010002131.1, forward strand.
GAAATGAATGTGTAATGTCTTATTATATGTTTTCTCTATCTATATACACATAAAAATATTACACGCGTTGCTATTATCACAAAGAAATAAATTATCAAGGAGAAATCTGAAAACTTAAGCTATCCTGTCTAAAGAATAATTAGTTTTGGTTTCTTAACATACGGGGATTCGATGTTTTCATGTTTCATGTTTCATATTTTCATGTTTTGCTTGAACAATAGATCTAAAAAGGCCGTACTGTTAGTAGGATAACCTGCCCCGTCAAAATTTCCAATTTACAATGTTCAGTATATTTACTTTTGCTTAAATACCGGTTAATTACATCTTACAATTAGATTAACCTGCGCTGTGTCAGTAAACTGCAAACCTTGATGTTATTAAAGGGAAGTAGCTAAAAATATATATTAAAAGAAAATGTGGCTTTTATATATTCTGTAAATTTTAGAAAATGCTAGAGAACAGATGGAAATTCCTCTTGATTTCTCTTATTTTGCATTGAAATAATGAACATGGGAAAATTAGCTAACCATATAATAAATAGAAATTCCTAAACTAAAGATCTCCTTATCTCCCTTTTATTAATATAGTTACGTGTAAAAAATATTGAGCAAATTGACTTCAATATTTTAGGCTTTACTTTATAAATTCACTTTAGGAATCATCAGTAAATATATAAACATAAGTTTTCAATTACTATTCTCTATTTAGGACGAACTATAATTTGTTAATCTCATTGTGAATTATAAGTGAATTTAAATTTATAGGATAATATGATTTGAATACGTTGTCTACAAATGATGGAATGGTTTCATAATTGTACTGTGAATGTATTACGAGTATTTAACATATCATCAAAAAAAAAAAAATTGTGCAGAGACATAGAGAAACTGTCCAAGTTTTTGTTAGTGACTCTGAACACATCAACTCTGTAATCAAGTTCGTCCCACATTCGATGTAGCATATCGCTATCAATTCCAGCAAAAGCATTGCAGATGCGAGTCCGCAGTTCTGGCAGATCAGCCGGTAATGGAGGCACAAACCCTGTATCTTTCACATACTCCCATATAAAAAAGTCACAAAGGGTTAAGTCAGGGAGCGTGGAGGCCATGGCAGCAGTGCGTGATCATCATTCCCGGTACGACCAATCCATCGGTTTCGCAATGTACAGTTGAAGAAGTCACAAACGTCATGAGGGAAATGTGATTCTGTCTGTCTTCAGCTGTGGAATAAGGGAATTTTCCAGCATACCCAGATAAATTGGTGCTGTAATGGAATTCTCGATGAAGAAAAAAAGGCCGTACATTTTAAATTTTCAGACAGCACAGAAACATTGATGTTTGGAGATCCCCTAACGCTGGACCGTTGTGACAGATTGACTTGCATCGAATTAGAGAACAGCATACGCAACTGCAGCGCTATCGTGGTTGGATGCGGAAACATATGCCTGTCGGACAATTCAAATAAAACTTAGAGAGATGCTTAACTTATAATAATAAAATCGATCAGCAGAGCTGTATGAATGTGGCCATTAAAAGATACTGAAAACACTCAAATCATTTGTAACCTGTGTAAGTATTAAAAATATAACAATATTTCAATGACCATTCTTCTAAGATCAAACTCTTTAAAAAACAGACTATTTTTAAAACAGACTATTTTAATAAAATGTAGACAGAAAATAATTAGCGAATCAGTTATGATTTAATATCATAATATAATATCTCAAGAATGTATCCTGAGTTCCCAATCTTCTGTTATCCATCACAAGACTGTTGTGATTTCTATACTTAAAGTGATTATAGATTATTCACTAAACTCTTAATATATCAGTGGGTTTCCGTATAATGTTGAAGATGAAACGACGGCTTTGCGCCAAGCCTTTTGTTTTTTATTTCGGAATCCGTCATCAATACCTAAACACTAGCCCTAGATATCTTTAGCATCTAATCCTAGCAATTACTATTATTTTTAATACCTATCCTCAGATCGCCTGTAGCGTCAAAATAACAACCTATTTAAATTTGTCTTTTACTGACCTCTACATTAGCAGTAAAGCTGAGAATTTATGGTTCATTTGAAGATGCTGCCTAATTTGCAAATGGTAAATTTGACTGTATTTCATCGAACAACTGTATAACAATTTATTTTCTTAGTAATACTGTTGAAGAAATTGAGTAAACTATGTATAATAGCTATGGAAGCGATCATACAAAGCAGACTTTAAAAAGAAACATCTGTAAAACAATTGAAAGTAGTCGAAGGCTTCAGATAAAATATTTCATATATATTTTAAAGTACAAGAATGAAACAGCGACCTTCCTTCTGATTACGGAGCAAATATTCCTGGGAAAGACCCATGTGAATATCTTTCTACAGAATCAAGTTTGTGGCACCCACTCCGGGCAAATACTTCGGTATTGCAGAGATTCTTTGAAAATAGTGCGCATACGGCTAACATTATTCCAATATTATCGGAAAGTGATTCCATTGGAACTCTTCTGTCTTCACGAATGAGACTGTCCACTTCCGAAACGGAAATATCGTTAATCGGACGGTGTGATTGAACTTATCAGTCATCAGTCAACAATGACCGCCCTTCTCGCCATACTTCTAAAAAATGAACACGTAACAAAGATTTGCAGTTTTGATACACAATACTTCTACGATGATGGATTTCTTTATTTTTAATACCTTCTATAGTTAAAAAAAGGATAATCGCTCGCTGTTCAACATTCAATTCCGTCAATCATAACTGTTCGGACGATATACTAACACGATGTTCTGAATTCACTAGCACAGGAACACAATAGTTTCTGACATTTCTAGCGCTTCTTCTTTGACTCCTTTTATTTAAAGGACTCTTATACATACACAAGTAATAAATGCATTATAATTTTCTGATGTTATGTCTGAGATTGCAGTAATACTAAAGAAATTATTGTTCATCTAATTAACTTGTTTAATAATGTCAAGTAATAACTTTTCTAAATGTGCTCCTCGTATTCACATTTCAAACTCATATTTTATATTACTAAATATTACACCTAAATTTTTAAAATATATTGAAATAAAGAACTTTCTTTCAAGTACTCTGTTCAAAAACTTCGCAAACTACAGGATACATGAAATTACTCCCAACCAAATTAATTTTACGAAATTAAAACACGATTCAAGAATTCTTCCGAATCTAAGCTGATACATTTCCTTCTTTTTATCTTTTCTTCTTTTTTCTTCTGCTTTACTGATCCGCAGTCTTTATCATCCCTACAGTGCTTTCCGCTGGTTCTGGAATAATGCTTCTTCCATCCTAACTTTCTTCGCTTCCTCTTCTAAAGCCAGATATCTATTCTAAGACGACCATCGAGAAGTATCGCATAACCCTCACAGTCGGACTCCATCGTTATTCTAGAGAAACCCCGTCGTTTCAACGGATACTTCGGCGGGATGTCTGACGCAATGTTCGGCTGTAAAAAGCGGCCTCCCGGATATTCTCATCTACTTACAACCGGCAGACGATTCGCAAATCCTTTGGTCGCCGTGACCGAAGAGCCACTGGTCGTAAAAGAAAGTTGGTGTCAAATGGGCAGAGAAGGAACATTAATAACTGCACCTCCCAGGACAAAATTACAAACCAGAATCAGGTGACCACAAAACGAAAATTTTAACGGGGACAGCACGCTTGAAAATATTTTCAAAAATGCTCAATTTTTTTATATCTAATACCAAGGCAGGTTTTTAAGTTAAACTCTAATTTGAGTCCTGTATTTTTTCACCGCCTATCTACTAGCTTTCAGCAGTCAATAAAAAATTTGCAGAATTCAAATTACCTCATGACAGATAATGTAAAAAAAAAATTCTCGTAATTTTTTTCTTACTTTATTAAATAAATATATAACAATAATTTAAACATATTAAATATTAAATTTCATGTAAATATAGAATGCATACAGTATAAAGTTACATGTATCACAGTATTAATCATGTATGTTTTGAAAAATCTGTTTGCTTATAGTTTCACAATACATTTCAATTACGACTATCAAGAATTCTATATGAACTTAATTCAATACCTTAAAATGACTTTTTTATGAACACTTTCACGTCTAAATATTGCAAACATTCTGAAACTTAAATTATTCTTGTAAATTGATTTATGGTTTAGGTCCTAATGTTATTGACGATAAGGATAAGTAAACTTTTTTTCATTATCACTCCATTTCTCCACCTACCTAGACATATAAGTTCCACAGATTTGAGCACATTCTGGTATAGATATTCACATAAGCATTGGTCAGACGTCAATTGAAATAAAGAATGATAGAACGTGCTACCGGATAACTCTATGGAATCTACTCTGTTTAACAATACTTCGACATGTAACAATACTTTATGAATCACTGTCAGAGACGAAAATATAGTTATTTACTATCTACCTACTTATCTATCTACCTACTTACCTACCTATCTATCATCTATCTTTTGCATTTAGGTTGGAATTTTAATCTCACATTATTTATATAGCTTTAAAATTTCTATCGCAGTTTTCTGCGCAGAGTTGGATGAGGTAAAAAAATGATAATAGCCCTTGTACTGAAGTAACGAATAAATACAGTATTTTGCTAATAACAAGTTTTATAATTTTCCAACTTAATTTCTTTAAAATCAATTAGATTTTTCTGGCCCTGTCTCAACCTCTCCCATCACTTCCTGACATTTTCTGAATATAAAGGTTTCTCTTGCAAAGCCTGATGACTTAACGGTTCGTTTATAGCATTTATACAATTTGTTTATGGTGAGCACATCGATAAAGAGTAACTTATTCATCAAAAGCCAGAGGAAAGATGAAACATAGATGAAAAGATAAATGATTGGGAGGAAATAACCATTACGATAAGTTATTAACAAGAATGGTATCCATCAAGGCCAAGAGAGAAGGGCATCGCTGACTGGCAATCGGATACAGGTTACGTGGATTACTAATGAATAATTTGAAAATGAGAAATCTGACTTCCAAAGTTATTTTCTTTTTATCTGTATTCAATAACAGAGCGAATTCTATTTCGTAATAAATAAGCTTGATAGCTGAAAAAAAAGCAATCTTTCATAATATACTGTATAAAGGAAAATGTTAAAAATAAGGAGTAAAGGTTATAATTCACTAGACTCTAGATTAATCCGACCATTCCTTGCACAGAGGGGTGCCAAATTAGCGAGAGTGCCGGATTACTGAGAGTGCATAAAAATTTAGTTTAATGCTTCATTAAATTTAATGTTACAAGTTTACAGACTGCGGTACACATTTAAAAAACATTATCAGTATGATGCTATACTGTCTCATTTACAACAGTGAAATGATCTCTTCATAACAATACCTTCATATCAGAACATAAAGTACAATATGTGCACAATAAACAGTAAAATAAAGATATAATTGTAACGTACTCTCTGCCTCTGTCGTGTTCTCTTCCCCATCACTTTCATCTTTTTCTTTCTGTACACTTTTGTTGATTTCTTCATTTGTTAAAACCTGGTTACTACAGGAATGTCATCGCAGGGCCGCGCCGCCATGATAGCAACAAATGATCTAAAAATGAATCCGTCTCTTTTAAATCAAGGGAAAATTGAGAGGACGGATTACTAAAGGCCGGATTAGCAAGTGTTAACTGTATTCTACAGTATATCCTGTAGCAATTCACTGATGAAAATCTCTGTTGTTGTTTTTTTTTTCAATATAGGTTTAAGATTTGACTTAGCTGGTAGATATTCTCCTTTATCACAGTTTGTCTTCAGTTTCTGAGCTGATTTGGATATTTCTCTTCCAAATGTGCATCACCTTGATTCACTATATCTTAGTGAGTCCCACATCCACTCTGCAAACCACTTCTCTTAATAATTATCAATCAAGTGTGTGTGTCAATTTGAATTCTGAAATGCATTTAATTAATATTATTTTTTTTTCTTTTCGAAAAGCAAAAAATTAATTGTCCTCAGAAGATTTCGCTATAAAGTTTCTCACCAGTGTTTGGAGTAATGTGCTATTGGAGTAGTAACGTACTATGTTAATTTTTTTAGGCCTAATCTTCACAACCACAGAGGGAAGGATTTCCTGGAAAAATAGTATTTACGTTTAATGGAAAATAGAAAGGTAGTTATCTTGTTTATTCCATTTACAACCAAAATGTATCATTTAGAGCAACTTTATCTGTTTAATGATTTAAGCTGTAGAAAGATTCTATAGGTTATTTGACTTATAGAGGTGAAAGTATGTAATAAATGTCTTTAACGATACATTCAAACATACGTTTTACTAAAAATGTGCACATATTTAAAAAATATTTAATTAATATCATACTAAAAAAAATATTGTCTTTGTATTAAAACGGGAGACAATAGTCCACTTCCAAATTCGATAAAATTTGTCTTAGGGTAAGTTTATAGGGGCAGACGATTGCGTAGCATTAGATGATGAAAAGTAGCAGATTAAAACACGAAAGTGCGTTTGTTTCGGAAAGTTTGTTTTTCAGATTGGTAAGAGTGCCTCTGCATTGTAAAGAACCCGATTTGATTCTGTAGATTTGTTTTTATGTTAATGTTCAGCATTTGTGTTCATTGTTCTCTTTTATTTCATCCATCTTTGTTTGCTGAAAACATACTTTAAGCCTCGGATACCAGATTATACAAAGTATATTTTACAAAGTAGACATGAAAAATTAAAGAATTTCAGCCCAGACGCTATCAAAAAGCAACATGCTGATGGTCCAAATCTGTAAATTTTTTGTTGATGATTAATGATCATTGGGACAAGATTTTTGAATCGTACAAATGTTTTTCTTCCACTTAGAAGGTTATTCTTAATATATTTCTTATATCATCAATTCTTTTTATTCATCAGATGATGAAAATTGTTTTTACAATACTTTCATCAGATTTACAGAATTTCTCCATCTCAACTAAGCCTGAACGGATATCGAAAAATAAAAATTTTTTAAAACCATTATAAGATTTTGGTTTGAATCTATGTATGTATGCATGAATGTACGCATGTATATATAATTTTACTTGAAGTTGACAATTTAGCTTTCAATATATCAACATTTTCTAAGTTTATATATTACATTTTACATTTTACCTTTGTTACATTTTAACGTAAATTTTCTCTTACCTACAGCAGTTTCTTGAATACAATATCTAATAAGATTATTTTATCATTGCATGTACAACAATTATTTTATGATATCAGAAGATAATATTATTATAAAAATATGAAAAAATATCGAAAATCCCAAATCAAAGTTATTGAAATATTGATTTACGTGATGGTAAAGCTCGCGCACAAAGTGCTGAAGGTTTTTGTAAATGAAAACTTATTAAAAGTAGTAGAAGGGAAATCAAATAACCATCATGGAAGTTAAACTATGGAAATGTTCTGTCATTCCTTCCTTGTTGACATTGTTTACTTCCTCACCTCATAATTTCGACCCTAAGTTTCAATAACTTCGCAATGGACGTGTTTGAAGGCCACTCCAATGTCGAAAAGCCACCAGAGGGAAAAGCATTTTCAAAGTCTTAAGTCTCGCGAGAAAGGCGTAGGATTCAATTTCATTGTGGAGCTTGACAGGTCGCCTATTGGACACTCTGATCCCAGTCTCAATACAGCAAAGTGAGCAAAAAGATAGGATACTGAACTCAATTCACACGTCTTGTGCACCCTCTTTCAGTTCCCGGAACGTTCCAGTTAGAAAACAGAGTAGGAGAGAAAAATGTCGAAATTGATACTGTTATTGACTTAGTGGTGAGATGAGTTCAGATGACAAGCAGACGTTCGATCCCAGTAAACGTTTCACATTTACCAGTAAGTTTGACAGATAAAAGTGAATTGGTAAGTTTTCATTCATATGAAAATTAAAACTCTCCTCTGGTAATATTGAAATGGATTAAAAAAACGATTCCAAGATCTGTTTACGTTTTAGTATCTCCATCCTTTATTATTTTATTTATTTTATTTATTTAATTTAGTCAGTCTATAGTATATAGCCTATATGTGTTCGTTTGTATGTGTGCTTGGTAATCCTCCACTAATAAGTCCTGAACTGCAAGATGGATTTTTAAATTTGGTCAGCATATTTAAGAACCATAGATGATCTTACTCTTATATTTGAATCCATGGCGAATATTTAGCACGACAAGGTTACAACTATTTCTACAAAAATACATTAGAAACTAAACAATATTTCGTAGTTATGTACTACCAGGACCCATTTTTTTTTTATAATCGATTTCTAGTGTTTTCTTTTCATATATTTTCTTTGTTTGTTTTTTTTAAATAAAACTTGTGTCGTTACTTATGATACCGCTGGTATTTCGAAATGAAATGGAAAGTATATTTTTTTCCGTCATATTTTTAAACGAAACGTATCGGAGAGGATCCCAACCTCAATTAACCCAACCTTAAGTTAAAGTTAAGCAATCCCATAAACAGGCCATGCAGGTCCACGGGAGCGCGGGAGGTAAGGCTCCCAGCGTTTCGAGACCAACGGGACTAGATTGAGGTTGGGAATATTAACTCCTAGCGTTACTTAAAAGGATAATGTTTATATATTGTTTATTTGTTTTTACAAACGTTTTCAGATAAAAAAGGAAGTATCTATTTTTATTCCACGTTTGGAGGGTTTAATGATTTAAAATATTGATACATAACCTAAACCGATTATTAAAAATGGGTGCTGATACTACGTAGATACCAAACTTTTTTCTATCGATGTCTTAAACAATGTTGGTTGGTCCTTTTCGTTATCCCTTAATTTCGCTTGATTCCTCGCTGTTAATACCATTGAAAAAACTTTATTAAATAATGATGATTTCATTAATTTTTCCAGTAAATGAAAAATTTATGCTATTGGTTTGATATTATAATTTGGAAAACAATAAAACGTAAACTTTTATTGTTGTCTGGTCCTTTCACATATTTTAATAAAAAAAGAATAATAATATAAAAATAAGAATAACATTTATAAGAAATTATGCTTTATTTTTCCTGGAGTTCTTGTTTTTATTTTTGTTGTGTTGTTGTAAAAGTTTAAGATTCTTCTTAAATTATCGAATCATTGCAATAATGCATTAATGAAATATACGAAAGAGATAAATGTACAATTTCATCCGAAATTCTTTTAAATGTTTATTATTGCATGAAATAGCAAGGGTCTTTTCACAAAACATGATGCAAGAAATCAAAACATAAAAGAGCAGTTTTACAGAAAAAAAAATGAAAATTTACAGTCCGGAAAAAACAATTTTTATGTCACAAATACATTAAAATTTGAGAAAGAAAAATTTACTTATATTTTACTAGAATTTTACTAGAAAGTAAAGAAATTTATATTGTTTTAAGAGAATACAAGCAAACCATGCTTTTCATATATATATATATTTATACATAGCAACTCGCACAATTTTTAGCGGCTTCCCAGCTGACTGAGGAAATGCTATCGGAATCCAAGTTCGTGTGTGTGGTAGGGAAGCCTACCAAAAATCAACGGTTTACCCTTTGACCTTACCTCACGTGACTTATGGTTGACCCATGTCGATGAAAAATGAATTACAGGCATCCTCAATAGCGTACCTAACATTTGACATATTATTTGTATTTGTGTGTCTTATGGTTTCGGAGAAATGGCGGGTAGAAAATCCAATGTTTTAGTTTATAAATATGGATAATTCTAATAACCTAATATTCTGTAATTTCACAAATGTAAAGAAAAGAAATATAGATGACCTTATCTCTTCTTATCAATACTAAGGCAAACTCTGTGAAATAAAAATGTAAGCAATTCAGAAAAAAAACATATATCCTTTTATCACTATTTCTAAAAACTTTGTCACTTGTAAGAAAGCAACTTTGTCACTTTTAACATATTCAACGGCTTGTTACCGTATGGAAATTTTGGCATCAACAACTTTGTCTTCCAATCAATTGGTGAAAAAGAAGTATATTTTACAGAAAAAAGGAATATTTAGAAAAACTCCAGTATTTGCAGTAAGCTTTACAGTGATACAAATAAACGAAAGTAGTTAGGATTTGCTCCATATCTAAATCGTTCGGCGCGTATAACTCTAGGGATGTTCGCCTTTTTATCTTCACCAACTCTCACGATGTGTCACTTTATGAAAAAGTTCAAACGTGCTTCTCAACGAATTCTCTCTCTAGTCAATGCCTGGGAGTTTCGATTTTAGACAGTTCTAGAAAAGCTTCATTTGATTTGGGTTGTTTTGATAGGAACTGAATGACAACTGTAATACCTTCTCAAGTACAAAGTAATAGTAACAGCTTCAAAAATTTTATGGGGAAAAATCTACAGAATATTTCATTTTATGTATCAATTATATTGTTCATATTAAAAATGGTAAGATTAGAAATAGTTTTGAGCAAATAAAAATGCCCTATTTCCTCAAAGCCTTTCCTAAACTCACGAACCTTGATTGGCTATTTTCATAGAAAAGTGGGCTAATCAAATCAGTCTGTCTGCATCCATGTCCGTGGTTCAAACTTTCCTCTCTATAATTACTTTTGAATCAGTGAATAGTTCTACTCGAAACTTGCCATTAAGAAGATCTTCTATGAAGAATAGACATCTAACTTTTATATTTCCGAGTGGGTTCCATGATTGGAAATTACATCGCGAAATTGTCAAAAATTCTCACACAAAAAAGTTAAAACAGAAACACGGATTTTTTAGTAAATATGAAAGTCCTAATGTTTATATTGATTTGATATTATACTCCGTAATTTAAAAGTAATGTAGATTTTTCGTGTTTAATGTTTTCATGAGAAATAAAAATAATAAAAAATTGAAACTTTCTGCTTTTTTAGGAGTTTCTTATTTTTTTCTTGATATATTTGGTCTCTTGAGCTATTATAAAGATTGGAAATTGTCTCTCTTAAGGCTTCTGTTTGTCCTTCCTTTTTTCCCTCTGAAGTCTTTTGCTGTAATTGTTATTGTTCTTCTTCGAAAACTTTTGTTTCAATTAGCTATAAATTGATGACTTGTAGCCAATATTAACTGAGATTTATTTTAAATGTCTGAAAATATAAATATACCAGCTCTGAAATCAATACTATTTTCAGAGTTAATTTTAATTTTCAGACCATTATTAAGAACTTGATATTCACTTAAGCTTATATAATTACGTAAGAGTAATAAGTGATGCTAATATTGCATTTATATATTTGATTGAGACAATGCTAATTGCACTTCTAAGAATATAAGACTCGGTTGAACGAGATTGTAGAGTTATTGAATTTTGATGTTTTCGGAAACAAGTTTTAGAATTCTCCGAATCTCGTGAAAGATCAGTAAACAATATCATCAGTTTGACTATATTGTTGTATTTTCTTTGACTGTTCATATTTCTTCCAGTCAAATATTCTTTAATGTTCTGCTTCTAGCTCAAAGGATTGAGGTTACTGCCACTAACGGATTCATGTTGTGTAACTTCGAAGCAGTCTATATAGTGCACATCTTTGACTGCTCTTAGAGCGGAAACTTCGGGCCCGTGCATATATTCGTCTCGTCTCGCTACGCCTAAGTAAGCGCCAGTTGGGCGATAAGTTTAGGTACCTCGAGTAACACATCGCCTGTTCTATTTCCATATGGTACATAAGCGTAAGAACAACATTGACCATCACTGTTACTCATAAAACATGATGGCATTGGAATAATGTATGATAAATAAATAATAATTACAAATAAACAATTTTGTAATGATAGAAAATGAAGAATCTTAAAGGAATAAAAAAATAATCAATTCTCTTGAACTGAGTATTCTTCTTTTTGTTGGAAACGATGTGGGTAAATTCCATCAGTAAATGCTGAGTTGCAACATGCTAATTTAGAAAACACTTAAACAATTATTTTAAAAGGTAATATTGATCACTACTTAAGGAGTATATTCAGAATTTGTAGCCATCTATATTTAAGATAAATATAACTTCATCCTAGTTTACGTTACTCTTGACAGAGCTTCGAACAATTGTGAATTCCGATTACATGAGATTATTTTTATATTAAGTTTCTTTACCTTGTTATTGTATAAATTTTCATCATTGATTATCCTACTGTACAATGTTCCTTTAATGAAGATTATCATTGATTCCATTGGTTAACACTATTTGATGTTCCTTATATTTAAGGACTTCGATTTAAGGTTCCGTATTACATCTTCCTTCTATCTCAACGAGGTTTCCAATATCGGTGACAACCTTGATCTCCTAAGTTTTGTCCCTAAGGAAAAATTCCTTTTTCCATATTTTCCAATTTTATATTTTATGATTTCTGTGAACACAGATCTGCTATCGTGCATCCTACTACGTTTAACATTTCAAAACGATTGCCTCTTTACACACATCGTTTACGAGCTGTTATCCAATCCTACTGTTTCCGCAATGAAAGGTATCGCTTCATCATTTAATTAGTCAATGGATAATTGCTTATGGCATTCCTGAAATTATTGAAAGCTCAAATTATTGTGAGGATGCAGCTTTAAATTTCGATACAAAATAATGATTAATTTATTACAATATCTGATATTAATTATGGAAATTCTGTCAAGTTGATAGGGTTTTGTTTTCCTCTAGATCCAGTACTACCATAAAGCTCTACGGTCTCCCATACTGCAGCAAACACTTGGCTCCTTATTTGATAAAACCAAATATCATGCTTCTCTATTGAATGAACAGAATTAGACAGGATGGCAATTGTTTTTAGATTTAATGGCCTTTTTTCTAATCTTTTCTTTTACATTTAAAAGAATCTATTTTTTGGTATAGATTTAATCGTTATACCTCTTCCGATCAATTATCTTTATATATAAAAATGAATGTATCTTTCTTTCTTTGTCCTTTATACACTCCAAGGCCCTTTGACCTATCTAGACCAAACTTTGCAGAATTACTCTTTAGTACCCTGCGGAAAAGATAGGCTACCTTAGAACCTGGAAACACCACCCCCAGGGGTTCAAAAGGAGTTAATTCCACACAAATATTGTTATGCAACAATTGGAGCTCGGCGACAATGACAACTATACCACCCCATAGTGTTGTGCAACAATTGGCACGAAACTATTGTTGTGCAACAATTGGACCTAAACTATGGTTGTGCATAATAGCGACATAATGAATAATAATGAATTTATAATAATAATAATAATAATAATAATAATCAGATGAATTTTTACAAACTAGAAAAGGTCTGACGTGATAGGATTATGATGTTATAAAGTTCGAATAATCTCGAACTAGGGGTATAAACGGGACAGAGAAAGGGGAGGGAAAATCTTATTTTTTCCGATCTCTATATTATTTTCATATCTATGAATGTCGAGTTACAAAATTCAAATAACATGGAACTAGGAGTGTACACTGGGAGGACGGTGAGTGGATGAGCAAACATGATTCAAAGATACTTCTACGAGGGATTCGGAATAGCTATAGATATGTAATGAGATCAGACCTTTTGAGTTGTTGTTGTTTTTTGTTTTGTTTTTATACCAACCGGGAAAGTTTCTAAATGATCTCGCAATTGCAATTTCTTTATCATCCACATTTGGATATTTGTTTTTTGTAACCCGTGCGAAGAACGGGTCTTTCCGCTAGTTTATTATAAAAATCAAAATCCAATCATGAGATGTTAATGAAAATTTAAATAAAAAAAAAATTAATAGTCTTGATATGAAAATTTAAACTTTAGCTCATGATTGACATCTAATAAAAGAAACCAAGAAAGTTTGAGACAAAGTTGAGAGTTTCCTAGTTATTTTTTATCTCATTAAATCATTCCCATTTATTATGTATTGCACCGATTCTTAAATTGAAAAAACACAAAACAATTACACTAGCTTTAATTTCTTTTTTTCTTTACTTTTTGTTAATTATACGATATTCATTTTATACAGTAAAAATACTTTTCGTAGTATTAAGAAATTTAATTGCTAAACGATTCAAAGTTAAAGAGTTTACAAAACAAATCTTCTTTTAAAAAAATAGAAGGTAAAACTTTCAGCTCCAAAATTTATTTTCATGAAGCCTTTTGGAAAATAAAACTAAAAGAGTTGCCCATTTATGTGTCAGTTTACAAAGTTAAAAGAGTCCTTTGACTTTACCATGAACCCGGTCATTATTCAACAACAAAAATGAAACAGCTGCTTAGAAACAATGAGCACAGGGTCAACCACTTAATGCACGAAACAGGTTTGTACCAAACAAAGAGAACCTTTGCCATAATAAACAGAATTTTATTCTAGTTTATCTTCTTCATTCCTCGAATTATAAATTTCATAAATATTAAATAATGGAGGAAGAAAAAAAGGATTATAATATAGAAGTAAATAACAAAAAGGAGAAAGAAACCAAAAAAGCAAGAAATTGTGGCTTATAGCATTCAGACAAGTTATTATAAATTACGATAGCTCTTGTTTCAAACGCTCTTCTAGCTTGCTTTTAAAACAAATCAAAAGAAACTTAATATATCTACTGTCGTTGAATGATTTACGTTTGTAATTTTACTAATGTTATGTTTGAAGTTCCTGGAAAAACTTCAAAATTCATTACTTCAGGCGTCTGGAATAGCAACCAATAGCTTACTCGATATTTAAACATTTAAATATGAAAATGATTAACAAAACTAAACTATTAGACTAGTAATATTTCCGCGGGAAACAATTTACTTATTGCTGTAATAAAGAGACTGCTGTCATAATTTTGAGTGTCTTTTTAACGGTGCTTCCTCACAGAGAATACAACATAATGGTTAATGTTTATTCAAAAAAATAAAAAAAATTTAGATTCTTTAAAATATTAGAGTTGTGAATCATTTTTAAATGTATTAATTACAATGTGCATTTTTTTTTGTTGTGTTTTAGTTTTCTTTTAAAATGAAAACTACGTTAATTACTCGTTAGTTAAATATTCCTTAGTTCCTTTTTTTTTAAATATCTGTATTCTCTTATTTACACTCAATAACATATATATAAGGAAAATATAAAATCTTGTTTGTCAAAATTCAAAACGAATTGTCTAACGTCTTAGATCTCCGATCTATGCAATATCTTCACTTTCTGGAATTTAATACTTCACTCTTAGCAATGTATACTACTTAAGTATCTGCAGCGGAGTTTAATGTGAGAAAAAAAAATAAAACATGAAAAAGGAATAAAGAAAATACATTTCATTCACACTTTGAGTTATGGTCAAACGGGAATCTGAGACAGCTGTTTCCTCCTTCTTAGGACTCATCAGCCAGATTTAAGGCTTATCTCAAAGCGTGAATGAAATGTGCATTTTCTTAAATCACTTTTTCATGTTTCATTTTTTTTGCATGTTAAACTCCCCTATATTTTGACCCCACTGATCGCTATATTGTTTTGTCCCTTTCATTGCCTTTTGTGCCTAGCTTTAGCTGATGCTATAGTAGTTACAGTGATTTTCTTATTGCTGTTTGTTCGTTTGATCTCACTCCTGGGGGCGGGAACCATCCCCACAGCCTTTTACGCCTTCGAGTTAATCGTCAATATGAGTAAATCTGATGAGTTCTAATAAGGACGAAACAGCTAAGTTTCCATTTGACGATAACTCAAGGCATTCTTTTGGTGTTCCATAATACATCAGTAGTATAAAACTTCTTTTAGATTTTGTGTTCTGGGTTGGCTTAGTTGCAAGGAACATACAATTTTCTGAGGATAATTTTGCTGAATTTTTTCTAACTTTACAGCTATATTGATTTTGTTTTCAATCCTGACAGAAAAGAAAATAAGAATATTACCCAAAAGCAATCGAGATAAAATAAAAAAAAAAACTTAAAATAAAAGAAATATGCCTTTTGATATGTGATTTATGTTTTTTTTTTCCTAAGACTTAACTGGTATACAAATGCCTTAGTCAGACAAATAATCTAATTACATTTCTATTTATTCCTGTTACGTCTTGTAAACTATTAAGTATAGATCAACTACATTTTATTCATTCATGACTCAAGTACATGGAAGCTAAAAATTAAACTTGAATCCTTTATGGATTTAGATTGATATCGAATCTCGAATAAATAAGATTGAACTTTTGATTAATCTCAATAATTCCTCAATTATCAGAAGAATGCTAAAATTCTAAAGAAGAAAACCCTCAAAGAATAGTAGTGAAGATCAATGCGTTTATTATTACAAAAAAAGCAAAGATCAATATTTGGTGAATTTAGTTTTCCTAAATTAGCTGTATTGAGTTCAATTGGAGTTGAATCGTTTGCTTTGTGTGTCTGTCGATGCCATATGCTAAGTTAGGCATATCTTCTACCGAAAGAATGAGAAATTCCTTTCTCTTCTTTTTTCTTTTTCTTTCTTTCTCTGCAGGAGTCACCGGAACTTTACTGATGCATTGAAAATTCCTTTTTTCCTTTCCGAATAATTCATCTTTTTCATGAACTTCCTTCCCCCTAAAACTTCAATAAATTGAACCCTAACCTAAATAAACATGTTCCTTAAGAGAGCTTGGTGTTACCGATGGAAATGCTGCTTCTTAGCAAAGGAAATTGTTCTGTTTCCTTCAATTTCAGATCACGAATAGACCTTCTCTATATGAAAACTGCTGAGACAACCAACCCTCGTCTTTCAAAGACCTTCAAAAGCAGAGTTGTTCATTGCCAACTAATATAGTTTTTTACAAAGGATAAATTTTTTTAAAGAATCCTGCATTTTTATATGTTCTAAAATGTTGTTAAAGGAATATTATCATAAAGGAAAATGAAGACTATCAAATTACAGTAAGCTGGTTCAAATTTATTTTCTTTCTTTATTAGTTTTTATTTTGCATTTCAGTTCCATTAGATCTGTAAAGTTAAAAGATACGTATTGATGAATTAGTATAATTCTGCTGGACTACGAACTATTAATAAATAGGACTTTGCAGCAGTGATTAATTAATATGTATTGATTATAAGACAAATTAAAATAATCAATTATATTCGTTTTCAACGGTGCCTTATCATTTATTTTGCTGTTTTTCTGTCCTACATTACCACCGCTTCTTATTAACAAGATCAATATTTTCATCTAACAATTGCTGCTTTTTTGAATTAATATTACATATGAAAAGTTAATAAATAATAGAAAAAAAATGAGAGTAAGTGCAATCGAACTAAAACTCATAAGAATTTGATAATAATACTTTTATATCCTTTCAGCAAAAAAATAATTGTTGCTATGGTGATATATTATATAAATATTTGAAGAATATATAGTACCTTCGTGAAATTGACGTTTAAAGCCAGTTAAAGTATCTAATAATTAAAATTCAATCTTCAATTTTCAATCTTCATATTTTGTATCTATCTAACGTTCTGCTGTTTTAAAAAAATAGTCATTTTACTTTCAACTTTGATCAATAGGTGCATGTATTAATATATCTAAAAATGGCAATTTATTAGTATTTCAGATATTGCTATATTAAGCTAATCAAAAGTTTGGATACTTGAAAACCAGTTTAAGTTTTAATTTCGTATTCCATAATATTTCTTTTTCATAACTGTACTGTACAGAAGTACTGTAATCGTAACTTCTTAACGCCATGACCTTTTTTTTATTTTTTGGACGGCCTTGTGCTTCAGTCCAAGGCTGGACGAAGGCGTCCCCAATAAC
The DNA here is from genome assembly GCA_023159025.1 of Thereuonema tuberculata. NCBI lineage: Eukaryota > Metazoa > Arthropoda > Chilopoda > Scutigeromorpha > Scutigeridae > Thereuonema > Thereuonema tuberculata. The sequence continues at coordinate 34,095,704 of JAFIDM010002131.1, forward strand.
TAAGGGGACTCTGGTTATAATCACCGCTACTGACCAGGTGATGGGAAATGAAGAGAAAGGGGACAGAGAAGAAGCAGACAAATACTGGAAACAAAATAAACATCCAAGCCGACTCCGGGATTCGAACCCAGGTGCTAACCCATCGGTCTCATGGAAGACCGCCGTGTTATTCACTAAACCTCCGGCACGGCCATACCGTATCCAAATTTATTACCTTTGTTATATATCAAAGATAAATTTATAATTAAATAAATATATAATTTTTATTTTTATATCGTTTTTATACAATTTTTTTTCCAGGAAAACGTGGCTCATCAAATCAATCAGTCTGCATATGCGGCTGTGTATGTGTCCATCAATTTGTCCACTTTCGGAATCGCTAAAGAGATCTTTTTTAAGCTTGGTATGCATGTTTAAGGATTCGAAACAATCTAACTTTTCTATTTGAAACTTTGTCAAGAAAGTTGTTTTCGAATTAACAAAAATTCCATAGTGATGCATTAGAAACTATGCAATGATGTCTTACATTAAGTACGGATCCATTTATATCATAAATTGAATTTGCACACTATTTGATAATAGATTAAATCTAATCGGATTTATAACAACTTCAGTAAGTAATGTGGATTTAATAATTTTTTCGTCAATTGAAAACTACTTTATATTCACCAGACCTTGAAATTTAAATATATTAGAATTTAGAATTTTTGTTTGTGCCGTTTTCATAACTTCAAAAAAAAATACAAAATAAGAAATAAATATTAAGGAAGTTCTAAGGAAAGTAGATTTTAAGTTCTTTGTGAAAGTACTTCTGTAAATTTCAAACTTACAGGTAAATTATATTAATAGATAGATATCAAATGAGAAATAGAAAAGGAATATTCAGAATTGATGGAGTTCTCTCTGTACTTAATGGTTCAATATTAATTAGGAATGAGATATGAATGTTTGGTGTCTGTTTTGTTTTGGAATGTATAGACTGGGAATAATCATCTATGATATTTTTAACGATATAGAAAGAGTTATAATTGAAAGAAACAATTTTTCGACAGCCGATTCTTAGGACTCCCGCTTTAGTTTTATAAATGTGTAAATTATATCCATAACAAGAGACTTAAAAATCAGGTAATACTGTATAGCCTACATGTAGGATAAAACAGATGAAGAAAAATGTTAATTACGATTTCAATTAATAGATACTTTGCACTTCATTTTACCAGCAGTGGTTCTAGCTAATATTAATAATTCTGCTGACTGTCTAATAACCATACTTAATCCACATGTCTTCTAAATAGATAGAATAATAATTAGTTTTCTCATTTCCATCAGTCAACTTAAAAGTATCTCTATTACGTCAAAAATAACTTTAATAGGGCTAACTTTCTCTTAAATTTTAAATTTATCTCTCAGAGAAGTTGCATCCCGTTTCATAATTATCAAACATGTCATACCATACACTCTTAGCAACTAATATGGATAATTAATATTGCAGGTGCAGTTCGAGATAGATTCTACGATTGCTGTTATTTACCAGACAAAGCTTGAAGGCAAGGATACATTAAGATTGGTGCAATTTTATCTGTCTAATTTGACTTTGTCTAGTCATGGATTCAAGGCCATCTAATAACGCCTGCAACTCAGAAAATTTCGAAAATTTAATTTGGCGAACTGGATAACTTTAATAACTCCATCACTCCTTTTGATTTCCGAAAGTTAGAAAAGTATTTTATTTAAGAATTTAACTCGCTGTTACATATTATAAAAGAATGGCTGAATACAAAAATTATAATTACAAATATAGAAGTTAACCATAGATTACAAAAAAAGTTTTTACTAAAAATCCATAAAATACTATTTCTTAAAATACCCATAAATTTCTTATCATTTTATTAAATGCCGAACATATTCAAATATAGCTAGCTTTAAAAAAAATAGAACGAACAAAATTACAATTACAGAGTAAATAAGAAATAAAACTTTCAAGATTTATATCTTCCGGCAATTGAATCACAGATAGACTCCAAAGCAAGGAATGAGTATACTACTGCCATCTATGAATGTCAACAGAAACTACGCTGTACCTTTAGTATTCTTTAATGTTGTAGAGAAATAAAACACAAATAAAAAGAATTCCTAATCTTTTGATTGACTTAAGGATGAAACTGAATAAGAGATTGAATGGGTTTCCAAAATAATAATTGTTAAATTTCAGAATCCTTATTGTGATACCATAGCTTATATAATATTATTAGTAGCAGATTGACTTTCATAAAGACTTAATGTTTTTGCTGAATCGTAATTAAATGAATATTTATTGTATGTTTTGTACATGGAAGTTTGCTAGAATGACTTGTGGAAAAAAAGAACTTCCTAAAAAATAAATAAAAAAAAATGGTAGCCTAAATATTGTAATCTAACGTCATTTTTAATTTTAAAAATAAAACTGGAAAGCTAGAAAAAGATAAGAAGTCTTATGCAATTGATGAAATCATTCAACATCTTTAGAATCACTTTAAAATTGTAATCCTAAGTTCAAAGAAATAAATGTCACACATTTCTTGTTTTTATTTACATGAAGGAAAATGGTGATTTTAGTTAAAAATGGTTCTTTATCCGCTTTTGCTTTGTTTTCTTTTCACATCCAAACTACTTTGTGAAGTTTATTTCTTTACTTGATTTCTTGTTTCATGGAGAATTAGAAGAATATTTAATTTCTAAACTTTTGGTCTTGTTATTATTTGCCGAAGTCAATTAGTGAAGAGTGTGAATCGTTTTGTAAATCCCAAAATAGAATTAATGTTTTAATCTTGAACTTTCAGTTGGTCGTTCACTTTACCTCCAAATCTTATCCCAAATCTTATCCTAGCAAACTAAAAAAATATTTTACGAAATTACTCCAATAGAATTATTAAGCCCATATGGAATTCTATTTTGAGTGCATTGGCACTTTGGGATGATGAATTGTTCAATGAGTAGGAAAAAAAACCTTTTTACTATATAAATACATCATTGTGATCTTGATCGATATTTTCTGGTCACACACAGAAGCACCGATATTTGATGTTTTCTGAATTATCCGTTTCCGTAAAAAAAATCAATGGATAAACACAAAAAACAAGGTTCTAAGAGGAATTGAGGCCCATTTTCCTTTATCTAGCTTTTCTTATTCTATTTTTTGTTTTTTTAATGAAAATAATACGAACAAGAAAGCAATGGATAGCTGAGCATCTATCCCCGCCTCTACCATCAACATCTACACAAC
>JAFIDM010002131.1:34098975-34142849 GCA_023159025.1 Thereuonema tuberculata
GAGCATGTATTCTCAACTTTGCAATGGATAGCTGACCGTCTATCCCCACCTATACAGTTAATAGCTGTACGTCTGTCACCATTTATGCAATGGATAGCTGAGCGTCTATCAACATCTACACAATGGATAGGTAATCGTCTATCATCACTTATACAATGAATAGCTGACCATCTATCCCCACCTATACAATGGATAGATGAGCGTCTATCCCCACGTTTTTTTTTTAAATCATGCTTAGAAATTCAGTGTATTAACAAGGTTTGAGTTAAGAATGACGATTATTCCATATAAATAGGGGTGGGTAAGATAGCATGTGGTCGCAAACAGACTCGCGCGAGCATTTTCTAGACCAACCCGGCACAATCTATTCTAAAGTAAAGGTAACTCAGAAGCCGTTGCGAAGCACTGGGATTGGTTTACTAATCACTATCCCTACCTTATTTCTTAATAAAGTGTTTCGAATTTATTTGTGAATGATCACATCTGCGAATTCTTGTATGAAGATTCCTAAGAAAGATTGCAATTTTAATCAATTGAGTTTCTTTGCATTCCAGTGCCTAAATAATTTCACAAATAATAAAAAAAATAATCTATTTTGATTAATTTTTAAAAGGTTCATAAAAATATACATTTAAAATTATTAATCATATTATACAGTCATTCTTTTTTATTACACACTGGTTCCGCTTCTAACACATGAATATCTAATTTTTTGGGTAATCAGTTTCGACTCAGTAAACAGCAAATTTATCCTACGATTCAGCTTTATTTGTGAATTTTCATGAAATAAATAAATGAATTCTTGTTTTAAGGTAACAATTTACTTCCTCTTGAGAATTGCTTAAAAAATTCTTAATTCATAACTTTTTAATTTAGTAAAAATTGTTCGTCTCTCGGAGTCAGTTTGTTTTGTTTAAACCTGGACTGCAGTGAGATCCCTTCCAACTTTCAATCAATAACTTGTATATATTATAACTCTTAGTTTTGTAAGTTTGGTTTGTAACAATAATATCTTTTTATTCATTATTTTGAAAATAAAATAGAAATTAATTTTTTTTAAATAAATATATGTAATGTTTGCGAACTTGTTACACAAGAATATGGCAGATAGAGGGTACGAAAACAAACAGTTTTCATTAAATAATCAGTGTCAAGTCTTGCATCGAACGACGCAACAGTCGTTTTAACGTTGTGGTTGTTGGCCTCCGTCCTGTGGCCTCCACGATCACCGAATCTTCATCCGAATGACTTCTTCTGATGGGGCCATGTAAAGAACCTTGTGTACCCCACACCTGGCGATCGATGGGGTAATCGATGAAATGCGTCAACGAAGCCTGCAAAAACCATCCGTATTACACCTAGCATTTTTGAACGAGTGCTACAGTCACTGCTCCGGTGATGCCACTACTGTGCAGAACAAGAAAAAGCGTCACTTTGAAGATCTTCTCTAATGCACAACACTCCAAATAGACAAGTGGCAATGGCCCTATTATGAATGATTGTCTACCAGCCACAACTCTAAAACGACTGTAGCGCCGTATCAGTGCAAGATATACATTACAGTAGAACCTCGATTATCAGAAACTCTTTTAACCTGAACCTCGTTTAACCAGTCGGTTTTTTTTTGTTTTTTTTTTGATAAATACACAATATCACTTCAAGATCACCTTCGGCGGCAGCTATTCCTACTGCTGGCAGTGCCGATAGGCCGATATCTTATCTCTTTCTCCCCCCAATTCCCCCTCCTGTCGGCAATTCCATTCTATTGTCCTCTTTGCCGGAAATGCCATTAGTCTCCAAGACCATCTGCCTTCTGCCTTTCTATTGGCTACTTTCTATCCGAATCAAAAGCTTTACCGAAATGTAGAACATTCTTTTATGCCATGGAGCCCACTAAACGAAAACGCAATAGCGATGACGATAACAGCGAAAGTGATAAAGATGAGGTGATCAAAAATTCTGAAATAAGCAACTCCGATGCTTTTGAATGTTTTGCTAAAGGACTGATGTGGTTGGAGCAACAGACTGACTCTGATTCTACAGAACGTATGATACGGAAAAACTTCTGGACACAGTGGCTAAAAGACGTCAGTCATGCTTACGGCAGAGCAAACGTCCGTTTAAGCCAATGTAAAGTATGTAATATATGTCATATAAACATTTACATTGCATTTTCTGACTTGTGTGACATCTATTGAATAAATTTATTGCTTATAATTATAGTCATATAGTTAAAAACATCACATTTAGTTATTTTGTACATGTGTACATGTTTAAAATCCAATGTTAAAATTTTTGCGGTCTCCTGATGACCATTTTTAAGTGCTCTCTTTTATCCGGAATTTTCGATTTAGCGACGGAGGTCCGGTTCCGACCACTTCGGTTAATCGAGGTTCTACTGTACTTGAATACTGTTTGTTTTCGTATCGTCAGTCTACCTTATTCTTCTGTGACATAAGTTCGGAAGCACAATATATACATATACTGTATTAATAAAGAAAGATACTTTTAACAGATGCAAGCATTCCCTCGCAAAGATATGGAAAACTAACTTAAAATATTAATAAGATCAATTTCTAGGCTTAAAAATACTCTAGAAGCATAACAGTTAATAATTTTTACATATACATTGTTAAAGGAAGAATAAATGGGTCTAACAATCGCTAAAATTTCAGAGAATATAAAAGTTTATTGAAGTAATAAATAAATAAACTATAAGCTTTTAAGTCCATATTTCTTTCTTAACTCCATTCTACTGATTGTTATATTAACAATTAAGTATCATCTCCACAAAAAAAAATATTATGAAATATATTTATTAAACAAATTTTCGGAAAGTTTTTTCTTCTTTCCTTTTTCAAGTTTTTTTCTCTATAAAACTTTCTCTGTAATTATTTCAATTTTTCTTTAAAAAAACCTTGAAAAAGGAAAGAAGAAAAGACTTTCCGTAAATTGCTTTAATAAATATATTTTCTAATATATTTTTTTGTGGTGATGATGTTTATTTGTTAATAAAACAATAAACTTGATTAATTTCTTTGTTTTCTTTTTCGCCTCTTTCGTTTTCTATCTTCTTTTTGAAAACAATCATTTGAATATATTGAGCAGGATCATAAATAAACGTGATTTTAGATTTTAAAGAAATCCCTTTAACCATTTCAACGAGTGTTTCGAAGGTCAGGCTTGAGGGATAGGTAAAGATAGATAGATAGATAAAGACGTACATAAAATGGCCTTTGTTTTAAATTTGAACATAAATTACCTAAGTTCCTTATCTATTTCCAACTTAAAATATTGCACGTTGATTTCGTCTTCATCTTCCATCGCTAGAAACGTAGGAGTGATTTGTTTAAAGTTTTTACGATACTTATTCATGGTTGAACGATTGTTTTGATCTCCAATCACCAACATTATTAACCTCCTAGGGCTGCAAATTTAGTCTGGATAGCTGGATACTCATCGCTTACCTACTTTGTATTAACTGTTAATCAGATTGAAAATATACAATTTCGAACAAAAAATAAAAAAAATAGTAATGTTAGTGGCATAATGATAATAATAATATAATACAGTAATATAATGTTACTTATAATAGTAATAGTTTGAAAAGTGAAGCAGTTACTACATGCTTTGAATTTGTAATTTATCGGTCATCTTTATTTGGAATTTAGTTTCCCTCTTTAATTCTATTTTCTCTAATTTCCCGTTTAATTTCGTTGCTAGCTTTTTAATGTACGTAGAAATTAGTCTTTTAACTCTTCCATTAAAGATTCATCTTGAAGTGTTCATAAAAGAGCTTCACAAACAACTTTCTAGAATAAATATTTGAAGCAAGAGAGTTTTAACTAGTTCAGTTTTAAGCTGGTGATGATGTAATTGTCCATTCCCGTCCCCGATCGATCTTGGCTGCTTCTCCGGAACCAGATTGTGTCACTAAGATGGACTCGAGGGAGTGCGAGCCTTGCTGCTGTGGCCCAGCATTCAATCCCAGTCTTAATGACTCAATAACCTGTCGGAGGAGAGAAGAGGCACGTGCCAATTGTTATCTGTCCCTCGTGGCTTCGTCTAATAGCCTTCGTGGACACCAACCTCCCTAAATACAATACTCCAGGCTTCAGAATTTAGAGCTGTATTAAGGTGGTAAGTGATGGCAAAATAGACACATCAAATGGGACTCAGCCACAAGCAAATGAGACATATGGACCAACACAGCTGTAATGAGTTTAAGCAGGAACACGGCTACAACTATCCTTTTGTTACATCAACTTGTTTTGAAGTTAAATAAATAATTATTTACTACTTAGCTACATTGGTGTTAAGTGATGTATCTTAATTTTCATAGTCCTTCTTTAAACTTTCCCCCGTTCGTTCTTGAGATATTTTTTTTTTGTTCGCGAATGGGCCCGAAAGGACCACGCTGTAGCCCCTCCTGACAACATCAGAACAAGGCTAGGAAATCAGAGACGAGAAAGAATGCACTCACCTGAGAGAGTGAGTCCCGGGGGGAAACGGACGAAACACAGAAGACGAAAGAAACATCCATGCCACTACCGGGATTCGAACCCGGGAACTGGCGCACTGGCCACAACGGCAGACCACCGTCTAGACCGCACGACCACGCCAGCACGGCCTTGATATATTTATTATACTAATTTAATATACAGTGTGTCCGGGAAGTTCCCGCACCCCTTAATTGGTGGTCATATTTTAAAAAAATATTTGCACAGTAAGTGTCCAATGCGTCTGTTTGTTCGTCATTATTCTGTAGACACAAGTTGTTACGCCGCCACGACCTACTTGTTTTTTTTTTTTTTGGAGCATATCTGATGTGATAATTCGAAATGCGTTCTCAACTGCGATGCGCAATTCTTCATTTGTAGCGAAACGACGTTCAGCCTTGGTGATTCCAGACAATTAATTCTCAGGTGTCGTAAGGTCAGGACTGCGTGGTGGCCTCTTCAATGGAGCAGGCAATGCTGGAATACCGCGACCAATCCAGCGTCCTGGAAAATGTCCATGATGACACTCGCGCACAGTAAGAGCGAAATGAGCAGGTGCCCGGTCTTGCCATAGCCACAGGCGTTCCATGATACCCGCGTCTTCAAGCTGTGGGATTAACCATGATTGTAACATGTGTAAATAAGTTTCGCCATTAACATGAGCATCATACAGATATGGTCCAAACAAATGACGTGATGTCATCGCAGCCCATATCATTATGAGTGGTGGATTCCTCTCCAACTCTACTGTGTAATGAGGGTTCTGATTCACCCAAAATACAACATTTCTGTTGTGTGAACTGCGATTAATCGTACATTCATCTGAAAACAGCACCATTGCACGGAGGAATTGTGCAAACAAAGCACGGGATGCTGTTACGCGCTGATCCCGGTCTGCATCCGATAACTCCTAGACGAATGTCGGGCGACTTTTAGGTTTTTCTTCATTGAAATTGCATTGCTGTCCTTGGTACACCAAGTACAGAAGCATGTTTACGAGTCGATTGCACAGGAGATTGTTGAATCAAAGCAGCGAATGCGGCACATGTTTCTAATCGTTTTTTTCTTTATTCCACTTCGCGGCCTATCTTTAACACTGCCTAAAGCAAAAGCACGTTTCCCCCAATTCAGCATTGTCGCTTTTCGAGGGGAGACTTTATTAAGTCTTTCCTGGAAAGCTCCTATTATTTGTCACATTGTCTGTCCTGTGTGTTATCATTCGTGCACCAACACACTAACCACTAATCGCATCTCAATAGAGTTACCGCAAAACTATTATCGCTTACGTCTGCCATGGCTGAATACTGGAATCTGCTTGACTGCAATTCTCTTATCCTTCCTCGAACGCAATAATACCACCTGCATTCGGACACAAATACCTTCATTCTAGTGCCACCTGCATTCTAGTTCAGGTCAACAATTGAAACACAATCAATACTAAATATTTACATTTATTACTACATAATATTTGGGGTACGAGAACTTTCCGGCCACCCTGTATTTATTGGATTACTACATTTAAGGTTCAGGTCACCAAAGAATAGAAAAGAGATGAGGCAGTTAGTAATGGATTAATCATTCCAGATATCTTAAGGGCATCTGTCGGTGAAAATCTGTGCGTTTGGAAACTGCTCATGAGGAATTTAAAAATAATACGATATTCTGTGTTTTATTGTAATTTCGTCTACCTTGGGATTTCACATATTAGTATGAAAGTTTTAGCTTATTTTTTTTTAATTATCAATTTTACTTATTGTTTGTTCTTTTCATATTTTGAATAACTGCTGAAACGTGTACTTCCAAGCATGATTAAGAGTTGGGTCATTTCTTCACATGACAAGTTTTCTTTGTTGGCAGCAACTAGAAATTTGTAGAAGTGAAAATGTAATGCATTGCATCTTTTTAGTAATGTAACACAAAACTTTTTACATTTTTTGTTTAATTTCATTATTAAAAGTATAATATCATAATCAATAGTAAAAATAAATATTATTTAAAATTCGCTGCAGAAACCTATAAATATCAATTATAAATCTATCAATTCGATAATAATAATGTACGAACATTATTTTAAGTGCTACGTATCAGTCTTTTTGTACTACGTTGCTGGTTTGTAAAGAGAAATATTTAATACCGGTAATGTTAAAGTTTCCCTTAAACAATGAACCTGCAGATTTTACATATTAATTAAAATAAAAATTCAGCCTACATACCAATTTCTAACATTTTATTAATTGCATTTATATCTAAAAACATACATACATCACTGAAGCTTTCGGATTTCCTACACCGAACCCATTGTCAACATGATATAACTAAAAAAATAAAAAAGGTCTTACACCAATGAATATTACATTTAAAGGATTAGAATAATTTAAGAATAGATCCTAATGGTTGAATTTCTTCTTTTATATTAACCAATGAATATTACATTTAAAGGATTAGAATAATTTAAAAACAGCTCCTAATGGTTGAATTTCTTCTGTTGCTGTCTCTCTACGTCTCTCGAAGAGTGACTGGTGAACGCATACTGATCGTGAGTTCGTACTGATTGGATTATTGTTGGTTTAAAGATTTTATATCTAAATGTTATTTATTTTGACTAGTATTGACGATTTAAGGGATTAGGTGAATTGTTGCCCTCTATGAACCCAGTTTACAGAACAATAAGTTGCAATGCCCATGTTTTTTTTTTTATTGCGGGTTCAACATAAAACAGAAGGCACATTCATTTTCGTCTCAATCACGCGTATGTCTCAAAAATGACTCCAGAATTTCTGCGTAAAAATGGCTTGACTGATTTTTATACCATTTGGTACAAAGCTTATTTATGATACAACGTAAAATATGAGCATGGTAATTTTGGTTTCCGCACTCCGTCTAGTTCTGGAACAGCAACTTTCATGCTCAGCACATTGTAACTTGTTTATTAACTATAGAAAGTGTGTTTGCCTTGAATGTTTCCATTAGATAATAACTTAGGAACTAAAAGACGTGAAACAGTAAATGGGATTTAAATATGCATATAATTACGGTTTTCGCCATCCTCTAATTGTAGATTTCATGGGAAGTTCACATGCACCAGCTACATTTTTTGGCTCCCGGGGTTTAATAATTGCTTATGTAACCCCTGTAGAGATGGTTGAACCGAATTAGATCTTAAATCATCAAACCAGAAATGTAAACATTTTCATAAGGTGAATAAAGAAAGAATAAACCACACCTCTACTTAAAAAAAGAGTTGAAACTATAAAACATTAATACATTTAAAAGCGTGACAGGTTTCAACCTCTCTTAAGGATTCTTTCATCAGAGTCTGTTGCAAGAGAGGCTGAAACATGTCACTCTCTTTAATGTTTTAATATTTTAAAGTTGGTAACTATGTTTACTCTTTCTTTGTTTTGCAAATTCCACAAATTTTAAAATGTATACATCGTATAATTTTCAGAGGGTGTAGAAAGATTTCATTTTACATATTTATTATCCGTCTTCAATTTTGCTGCCCCTGGACAGCATCAAATGAGAAGGCCTCTCTATTCGTTTGCTCCTAGCTAAGCTACTCACATAATCAACTTTTTCGCTATTCTGCACTACACCGCCATATTATCGAATTAACCTAATACTATTCTGAATTCTTCTGGAGTAGCCTTACAGAAAATATCTTATTCTTACTTGTGAATGAGTACAGACTTTTAACTATTGTGAGAGTTAATGTAAATACATAATAAACTACGAATTTCGTAATGATCAAGCAGATTTGAAAACAAAAGCTCTGCTAAGGTCGTTGTACTTAATCAAAATATCATAATAAACCCATTATTATTGGTTGTAAAATTATTAGGAAATATTCTATGATTCTCATCATTGCTGATATCTGTTCACTGCGAAAGAGCAATAATGGATTTCGCACAGATGACAAAACATCAGTGCACAATTAGCCAAATCCAATACTACCGAAGGATAGAAAGTATTTTGGACAAAGTAACAATTTTTCACTAAGTGCATGACACTAATTTGAAAATGTAAAGATTTAAACTTAGAACGTCAGTGAATAAAAGATGAAAATAGATAATAAATACAAACTCATGATTATATTCCTCCACAAATCTTCTTTACTCCATAATAACAATTTTTCGAATGACCTGACCGGTTATTCTTCATCAGGTTGATAAAAGAAGAAGAAATTAATGATTTCTTTCCTTAAACTAAAGTAAACAAACATGAACAATACAAATTTCACAATTATTATTTGGATCTATGTTTGTAGAACATTAAATATTTATCAATTGCAATTTGAAATTTGTATTGTTCATATTTGTTTACGTTAGTTCAAGGAAAGAAATAATTTATTTCGTCTCCTTTTTTTCAACCTGATGAAGAATAACTGGTCAGGTCATTTGAACTATTGTTATTATCATGAATTTGTATTTATTATCCTAATGGATCAGTATATATTTAATGAAAACAGATGTTTTGTATCCACAATTGCAGATCTACCTAAAATCAAGAAAAAAAAAAAGGTCAAGGTGATGACAAGCCTTATGGTAATGCGTCTGAAAAATCTAAGTTCAAAATCCTGGCATACAAGGTCCCATACTTTCCTCGGTATGTATCTCTTCTATTAAAAATCTTAGGATCTGTACAATAGGCCTAGAAAGACCACTGTTAATGTGATGTACGAACACAAAATCTGCAAAAGGTCACGAAGAGCAAATGATTCAGCATGTTTCAATTTCGTAAAAAATACGAATTATTGTAATAGAACTGCTGTACTTGAGGATTGAAATTGACAAATCTGTTGCGGGAGATTTTCGCTTTCAACATTCGTGATTGCCTCTTGGAGGTGCAATAGTTCATCTAGGTTGTGGCTTCGTGTTGTCTCTTGAGTGTTCAAATGATGAAAATAGCTCTTGTGATATCTGTCCAGAAACAAAATTAATAGGTTTGGCCATGTTGTGTAGGAGTAGATCAATCAGAGTTTTAGCGGAATTAAAACTCGCAATCATGTCGGAACTCAATTACATAAGGATGACAACTTGTTGTGATTGGAACAATCCATTGTCTAATTATAGGAACCGCATATGGAAATTCTAATGAAACATAACAGATCGTAATTAAATCACATATGCTGCAGAAATATTCTTCAGTCATTTTATAGGAGGACGATCCGGAAAATTACTTTTAATCTATCTGATAAACCTCCTATGGTTACCCGTGTGTGTATGTGTCATCTCTAATAACTTTTGAATTACTGTGTAGATCATCTTCAAAATTAGTATGTAGTCAATTAAGGATTATAGATCTAATTCACAAAAACTGTTAGACATTTCATATAAAATGCTTACTTTATTACAAAAAATAAATATACATATAAATAAATATTTTAAAATTTAATTAATGATCACATTCTCCCAACAATGGTTTGTTTTTCCCAATAAATATCTTTTATTTTAGTTGTTAGTTTAATTTTGTTTTGTAACAAATGACACGATATAGTGTGAAGACTAATTATTGTATTATTATATTTTTTGTATTATCTATAGAGAGGTAAGATTCTTTTCTTTCTCTTCTCTTATTTATTTTATATATTTTTTATTTATTTACATTTGAGACCTCGAAAAAGTTGATCTGTTCGCTTAACGAAATATTGGTCGTTTTCAGGAGAGTATATATTTATTTTTTAAGCATTAAGCAATACTGTAAGCATTATAGATCTAAATTTTATATTTGAAATCTCTTATAAGTAAGTCCTTATTCAGTAATTAGGTTGAGAAGGAGTCAAAAAATTCCCCTAAAAAACTACAGAATTTCAACAATGGATTTCTCTTATTTCTATTAATACTTCATTCTTTTTTAAACAATAAATTTTAATCAGTTCATTTTCCTTTGCACGTTTTGATACGATTAAAGTTAATTTCATTTCGGTAACTTAACTAAATAATGCGAATTTAATTAATTTTTTATTGTTTGTTTTGTTGTAAGTTTGATTGTATTCAGTAAACTAGAATTTACAATAAATGTTGCCTTTCTGTTTCCACGACTTTAAAAAGAAAAGAAGGAAAAAAATGTTAAGAAAATTACATTGAATAAAAGTGATTATTTCTGTTGTTTGATTATTTCATTTTGTGTTATAAGAATCCACGGCATTGCCATTGTTTTTGTTCAATGATTGTTCTACCGAATCATTATGAATCATTATGAAGTTTGCTGGGATAAACTCCTTTTTTTTTTTAATTTCGAAATAACAAAATATTGAAAAATCAGAAATAGAAAAGAGTAATTTAACATAGAAATTATGAACAATACATCGGAAGCGCCAAAAATACACAATCAAAAACAGTGATTATTATTCATTAAGTTTCCGATTCAGTACAATTTCAAATAATCGTGAAAAAAATTTCCATAAAATATCACAAATGAATAGTCTGAGAAGTTAGATCAGTTTGAACTAATGATTTACTTAAAGCTAAATCACTTGGAAGGTTTTTGTCATTGTTTTCATCTAAGATAATAATGGCTTTTGATGCTGGGTTTCTATCATTGGTGATCATTGGTTTCAAATGTATTATCAAAGAAATCTGAAAAAAATTCTTCATGTGATTGGTACTGATTTTTGGAAACCTCGAGATCTCAAACTTTCAATGTTGGGTTTTCTATATTGACCAGCGCCACCATTATGCAGCACCATTTGTATAAAATACGTTCAACTTAAATAATGAGCATTCAGTTTTTAAATGATGAGAGTTTTTCAGTTTTTAATGAAAGTAATAGTGATGTGATGTCAGCTCAAAAGCTAGATGTATGAAGAGTTTTAGTCGATCTTCAAAAGGAAACATCAAGAAGGGTTGAAGGATCAAAGATCGGCGTCTTATCCAAAAGCCATTCTATTGCCTTATTGATAATCACATAACGAATATACAAATATTTTTTGCTGGTAATCATTACCTTCATGGAATAAAATACATACATGAATTTAATTTAATACATACATGAATTATTGAAGTAAAGCAGTTAAAGGAAAGGATTATACAACTTCAAAAGGAAAAAAACGGCATTTATTGCATAAATATAAAAGAAATCAAGAAAAATGAAGATTAAAATTGTTCGCAATGTCTTTCAAAACCTTGATGCAAGCTTCAGTCCCACAATGCAAGATTAAAAGGACAGTTGTAATGCTTTAAGGTTAATTTGGAAGGGCAGTGTCTTGTATAGACCTTAAGTAAATTCCAGTCATTGAAAAGATTTATTTCCAATAACTTTTAAATCGTTTTTCACTAAAAATCTTAAGTTTTTCTCTTATGTTTTGCTAAATTGAATCTTAGAAGAAAAAAAGGGGAACTCTAAATTTGATAAATAAAATGGTCGAAACGACTAATTCAATCACCAGGGTTTCCAAATAAATAAAGAAATAAAAGTTAAATTACTTTTTAATTAATATTTAAAGTTAATGTAGATCATAATTCTTATGTTTTGTGTAGATCCCTTTAAGGCGCACACTTGGAAGCATAGCCTTCGTTTCTGGTTAATACCTTAAAGCAACACTTGTGTATTTGAATTGCTAATCATTAATGGGTTTACTACGAAATAAATATTATGTTTTTCAGAGCCAAAACCACAAACTGTCTTGTCATCGGATTTCCATTAATTTCCTCATCAAAGAATAGAGGAATCGTTCAAAATGACATCCAATCAATCAATTTCCTCCCTGACGACTTTAGAATCGTCAGTAACCGCTTCTTCAGTAACCGCGAAGTAGAGACCTTGACTGCTTGACTGTCGAAAAGCATTTTATTGTTTACTTATTTATTTTTATAAAGTAATTAAAACTACAGTAAAACCTCGTTAAGTCGTCACCCGGATAAGTGGTCACTCCGTTTAAGTCGTCGTTTTCCTTTGGTCCCGACAAGGTCTCATACACAAATGTAAAATAACCCTCCTTTACCCGTCACCAAATTTAATTGTCCTCCGGATAACTCGTCACCCTCAAAAATGGCCAAAAGCATCTTTTTTCTCCGTATTGCATGCCATCGTGTTGTGTTTTCAGCCCCGCCCCTTCACTTTAAGAAAGCCAAGCCTTTACTGGGAATTTTGGATCACGCCTGTCACTTCATTCCTTTCCTACCCCTTTGTGGGATTTGGGTTCTTGGAATCTCGCTGCTAATCATTCAAAATACACTTCTCGCTGCGACTCTGTCGAATGTAGACGTTTTTCTTGACCGCTCCTGAGTGTGACTTCATTTCATCTAAGCCCCGCTATAAGCGTTATTCTTTTCTCTTGCAATTTCGTGGTTCGATTACGTTTTTAACATGCCAGGAAAACGAAAACTTACCTCGTTATCTTTTAAAGAAAAAAAAGACTTAATTGCACTTTTTGAAAAATCAAATGTTTCGAAAACAGCTTTTGCCAAAGTACACCATATTCTCAGGACTACATTAAACGATATTCTTTCATGGAAACAAGTACCGTATTTTACGGACTATAAAATGCACCTTTTTCTTCGGAAAATTGCCTCCAAAATTCAGGTGCGTCTTAAACTCGAATGTATATTAATGTTATTTTTTAAAAAAATTGATTAAAAATTAAGGTGCGTCTTATAGTCTGTAAAATACGGTAATTGAAGAAGCTGACTGCAAAGACAAAAGAAAGAGAATGAGGAAATCGAAGTTTGACGAGATCGAGGAGGTTTTAGTTCGACGGCTAAAATATACCAGATCGCAAAATGTGCCGATTTCTGCCGTGATTCTCAAAGAAAAAGCCTTGGAAATTGCTAAGGAGTTGAACATTGAAAATTTCTGCGGCAGCAATGGTTGGCTGGAACGTTTCAAAGACAGACATTGCCTTTCTTTTAAAACGATTAAAATGTGGTAACTATAAAAAGTGTTTTTTTTTTTTTTAATTTTTCAATCATTCATTTGCATGTATTGATTTCTGAAAATCTTGTTTTTCTCACCGAATCATAAAAATACTGTATTTCCGTGTTTTTTTGTTTTTGTTTTTTTAAAAATTCCCTAAGTCGTCACTCCGCTTAAGTCGTCAAAAATGTTTGGTCCCTTGAGTGACGAGTTAACGAGGTTTTACTGTATATTAAAACATAAAATTAGTCTAGTTTTCAAACTGATCATGTGATCAAGGAGGCGAGTCCATAATAGATGATAGGAGGCTGCAAACACAGCGAGGATGAAAACGGAAGATCCCATCACTCACAAAAACGGTGTAGGCTTACAAAAAACTTATAAATAAGTGTAGGCAAAGATGTAAAAAAAATATAATATTATAAATGCTTTTCCACATATATACAAATGTATATATATATTAATTAGTACGGTACGCACCGAAATGCGAGCTTCGTAGCGAAGCATCCGTGTTCAAGGGAGCGCTATTGTTCCCATCAAGATGGCGAACCCTTAGCAGACTCCCGAGAATTTCTAGGGAAAGATACTGAGGTGTTTCTTGTTGCCTTCCTCAGGACGCCATTTTCGAATGACGTCAGACCCGAAGAGAAAGTGAAGAAGAAGCTGACAAACACAGGAAAGGAAATTTGAAACATCCATGCTCTCGACCGGGATTTGAACACGGGTACCGGCACACCGGCCACACGGCAGACCGCCGCCTTAGACCGCAAGACCGTAAAACAATCTTGAAATTCAAAAAACAGGTTGAATACATTCATTATTTAATGGGGCGAATGGGAAGGACACATAAGTCAAAAAAACAAAATAAAGTGAATTGTAGTCCCGGTGGCCTAATGTATAAGACGTCTGACTTCGGATCAGAAGGTTGCAGGTTCGATTCCCGTCGTTTCATTGTAAAAATTACTTATATTTTCAGTTCTCACAGGAAATTGCGCCGGACAGAGAAATAAAAAGATTTTAGTAATATAGATGAAGGTTAGTTCAATTTTAAATTTCATTTTCAGTTTATTTTCCCCTTGCATTATGGAAGATTATTTATGAATTATTTTTATTTATTATTTTTTAACATGAAGAAAGTAACAAAGAAATATTTTCATTAATTCGTAACTGGAAAAATCTACCTGCACCTAGTTTCAAACTAATTTAAGTAAGCAGTCAGTGTTTTGCATAAAATTAACTTGTGTACAACAAGATAAGAAAGCAAAATAAGAATAAAACGCACAAGACTGTTCCCGGTATCGCAATTTTCAAAAAACAGATCAGTGAACTCTCAGTCTTGTGCGTTTTATTCTTTTTTTTTCTTTCTTATGTTGTTGTACGAACGTTAATTTTATGCATTATATATTTCTTGTTTTATAATTAATTTTTATATCCTTAGCGGATCTTAGCAGGGATTATTTCATTGGCCCTTTTTATTCTTTATTTAGGTTTTGATGTTTTTTTTAATTGGAGGGCCGTTTTGATGTTTACTTTTGTTCTATTTATATGTTTCTTGAGTTTACTGAAATTTAAGATACTGGGTGGACCTAACTGACGAAGGTCAGGAAACCAGAAATGGTCTATCTTGGGTTCCCGGTATCGCAATTTCCAAAAAACAGATCAGTGAACTATCAGTCTTGTGCGTTTTATTCTTATTTTTCTTTCTTCAGTCAGTGTTTTATTTGTTTGTTTTTTATTTTTTTAGTCTTCTGAATTAGATCAGCAGATTAATAATCCCGTTTTGTCTGTCCGTCTGTGAACAAGTATCATTAAAATCTAATTAAATTATCATTAAAATTTCATTAAATTGGCCAATTGCACAACAATCATAACAATCGCAACAATCACATTTATAGTGATTGTTGTGATTATAGTGCTGTGATTATAGAGTATAGAAAAGCATTGATTAACAATATGAAATTATAAGAATTTTTATTTCTAATATACTTCATCAGTTTCAACAATTGTCACCGATTTTTATTGTCCGATTTTATGATTTGTTTATACGTGCTTTTCAGTATTATATGGTTTATTTGTAGTATATTATATTGTTTTGGTGAGAGGAAGATTCCCATTTTTTTATAGTTATGTTATTTTAGTTTTAATTTGTTTTGCTACATTAGATAAACCTTCAGAAAGTTTTAGAAATTAAAACGAAATATCGGTATCAACAGTGAAGATGCTTGAGTTTATTCATATGTCTAGCTGGATTAAAAACACAAGGAAATTAAAGCAATATCAATGATCGGAAGACGTTGCGAAGCATTGTGATTGGTTTACTAATCGCTTTCCCTACCTTCTTTTTTTAATTTTCTTCTAAAATTACTTTCAGATTACCAGTATATGTTCTAGGTTTCATAAACAAAATATTCTTGTCATAAGGAATTATATATTTTGAGATTAAAATCATTTCTATTTTATTATTGGAATAGCCTTTGTCCTCAGACATTTTAAGGCCACATTATTTCTGCCGTTCATAAAATAAATGCATGAGAACTAAATGAATTGTTTTAGTTTATATTGCTTTGAGGTGCTCAATCCCAGCGCTTTAAGCTTTATTGTTAAGAACGGATTTGGTTTCGGTTACGAATCTATAGCATGCCGTCTAAAAGACTTTTCAATGTTAACTTTTCGAATGAAGTTGCAAAATAATCTAGGTATAAAATTTTGAGATATTAAGATTTTTTTTTTCCCTTCTACTTAGCTTTTTAAATATCATTTAGGGGAATTACACTAAATAAATTATCATTATTATAACTAAATATTTATGATTTTTAGTGACGTTTCAAACAGTAAGTTCTTGATTTACATATGAAAATCAAACCAAAGAGTTCTCAAACCAAAGAAAGGCACAATTGTAAAATTGTTTTTATATTGGAATAACTGAATACAACTAGTTTCATAAGAAAGTAAGACACCACTGGTTTTGTTTTGTTTATTTCTTTTTTTCAATTTTAGAGACTTCGAATTAAAAGCAAAGTCATACAATAATATCTTTGATTAAAAATACCAAAATAATCTCTAATAGAAAAATACCGGAATAAAGTTTTGATCAAAAAACTTTTTTTTTGGCTTAAAATTTTAGTTTTCTGCTTTGACATAACTTTGATGTAATGTTCTTCTTATAAAGACATTAAAACAATATTCTGTATAACATTGCATCGTACAAAACAAAATTTGTAGCTGGAAGCGATCAGCTTACGAAATATTTAGTTTAAAGACGCTTCAGATAGTCTTTATAATTCAAAGGGTCCTTTTATAATATAAAACAATTAGCTTATTCGTTTTTTGATTTCAGTTCGACTTTTTTTACTACATTTCTCTTGAACTTTTTTTTTTTTTTACAAATGCCCGGGCTCATAGACTAATCGTATTTCTTTAGGCCAACAACAAGGGCCGAGATATGATGCCTTTAACCGACGAATCGTTGCCCAGGGTACGCCATAGGAGGCAGTATCAAGTGATACCCGCAGGAACGAACAGAAGGAGAAACTGAAGAAGAAAGAAACATCCATGCCACGACCGGGAGTCGAATCCGGGTACCGGCATACTGGCCACACGGCAGACCGCCGTCGAGACCACTCAGCCACGCCGGCACGGCATGAAACAAATATTATTTATATTATTCATGTTTTAACGTGCAAATATATAAATTATTAACAACTATCATTGCACAATATAAATATTAAAAAGATTTTAAAGTTTAAAACATTTATAAATCTTACATTAGATGTTTCGAAGTTCATAATCGTATCGAGACTACATTTTCAATAAAATAAAGAACATCAGCCATTCAAATCAGACAAAGTAATTGGTTATCATATATTTGTAACAGGTTAAGTTGTATCGTTATCTGTTACTATGTTTGTTGAACAATTGAAGCTTTTTTTTAATAAACGGCGTTAAAATGAACGAGCATCATTAATAAGGAAATATAGTTTCAAGTTTCAAAAAATATCATATGAATAATATTATAAAATATTATTCATGGTCAAAGTCTTACGGAATACTGCAATCAATAAATAAAATAATTTTGGTAAATGATCGTTGCGCAATAATATAAACAGGTCTTTAGAATTTTTAATTTCTTTCACAGCGTTTTGAAGTTCATTGAGAAAGAAGTAATCCGAAAAATATCTAATATTGGCGTTTGTTTTATTCAGACCATCTGCATCATATTATAGGGTTATCGTTTTATTTATTTATTTATTTATCTATTATTTTATGAGTAATAACAATGTTTTGTTTTAAAGTACATTTAAATTGTTACTATTTTTTTTTCCAAATTTAATTGAGTTTTTTGATAAGAAAAGACTAGAAGAATACAATCAATAGTAAAGGATTAGTCCATGAGTGTGAATGAAGATAGGCTAATAGTATTTTGGATCTGAATTTCCTCCAAAAGGATCTAAATATTCTAAAGTTAAGTGGTCCTCTGATTAGTAACAATATCAGTATTTTAAAGTTGAACTTTCAATTAATTTGACAGTAATGTTTGAGATAGAAATTTTATGTTGTTGTTCTTGTTTTTTAATTATTAAATTCGATATTTAATTTTTTTGAGTTTCCCAAACCCTCGAGTGTGTTAATAGTTAGGAAGATCGATGGAAAAACAAACCTATAAATAAAAATGACATCATCAGCACAGAGATACGAACACAGATTAATAAATGTTCAAGTAATTTTGGAAGGTACTTAATGAAAAGGGAAAACATTCTTTCCCTTTTGCTATAAAGCAATTTTATCGTAGTATTAGAAATTAAAAATGCAGAACAATTTCAGCCTTTTCAATGGCTATTCTCAACTATGTTGTGTACTATGATGAGACGGGTTTAAATAGGCTCTTAACACGTTGTTAGAAAGTTCATTAGTCATGGAAGTTGACAATTTTGTTTTCTTATGCTAGGGCTCTGATTCCCTCGCAAAAGCTCTTTCACAGTCTCCGTCTCCGTGGAGTTTTGAAAAGTGGGATGTGAGCTCTTGTTTTATTTTCATCCAAAAAGTAAAAGAAAAACAGCTGATAAAACCAAAAAAGAAGCCCTGTTAATTTTTTGCAGATAATTTCTTCCTTTCTTTTCCAGATTTTAGGTGACTCTAAACATGCCAGTATTCCCCATTTCCATTTGACTCTCAAAACCATTAATTGACTGTAATGATTACATTCACAATATGTTCATGGAAGTGCCATTACTATAAACGTTTCATCAACCTGTCGACTATTGTTCCCTTACA
The DNA here is from genome assembly GCA_023159025.1 of Thereuonema tuberculata. Taxonomy (NCBI): domain Eukaryota; kingdom Metazoa; phylum Arthropoda; class Chilopoda; order Scutigeromorpha; family Scutigeridae; genus Thereuonema; species Thereuonema tuberculata. Next base: position 34,117,599 of record JAFIDM010002131.1, read on the forward strand.
AAGACTTGAACAAGTTCCAAAATACAAAGTTACATAAGTTGTCTTTTTTCACTTAATTTATTACATATTTATTTCTTACAAATTACTCTGATATTATATTATAAAAGCTTTCGACATTATAATGCTGGTTTTATACATTCTTATTGCTGTAAATGAAAATAACCATTATAGTCTTATTGTATACTGATGGCTTGAATCTATGGTAACTATTGTAAAGTCCTTTTAAAGTTTCGAAGTTATAGAGCCGATCAGTTCAACTTAAGTAAACTATTTGAAAGCAAAAAATTAAAATTAGAAATCATAGGAAAAATTAAACTGAAAAAATAAATAAAAGCACACAATGATGAAATAAAGTAATGTATAATTGGCATCATAAAACAATATGTTTTCTATGTTATGTTTTATGTATAATTTTCACAATCAGTCTCTCTTTATGAAACCAACCACTGTACTTCCATATCCCATTTGTTAAATTGTTACCATCTTTACTTCTCATTTGGGGGTGGGATTGGTATAAAATTGTCTTCATGAAGTCCAGAGCATTCTGTACACTTGCAGGTTTTGGGCTGTTCATAGAGGAATGGTACAGTGCTTCCATCATTACAATCCAATTGTAATGCCTTCTCTTCTATCTCTCCAGGACTACAACACTTACAAGTAGACTCAAACGCCCTCGATTCTGAAAAATCAAACAATATATTTATAAAAGTTTTGAAGAGAAAGCAATCAATAACCTTTTAAGATATTTAAAGGAATTTCTACATATTTGTTTATGAAACTATATTATTTTTGAGAGTCCTTGTTAATTTCAATATCTTCCACCAGTGTTTCACTAATGCCAGTAAAAAAATCTTTTGGTTGCTTCATGAGCCATTTGTGCATGCATTCAATTTTTACACATCGTCTTTTACTACTACTTAAAAGTAAAAGATCATGTAACGCTTCAAAATGACTTAAAATGTAACTAATTTATAGGAGTCATTCCATATGAAATCACACACAAAAAATTATTTATTTGAATGACCAATTTTTGAAAAAAAATATTTGTGGCCCACATGTTCTTACATCTAAACATATACATATGTCCAAAACTTAAGGACGAACACTATTCACATCATGAATGGGTTCTCAATATCTTTTTTTGTGTTTGGCTCATCAGCGAAATCATAACCAATAATATCATTTCAATATATGTTCAATGGTTTAGTGCTCGTTTAAAATTACTAATTGCATTTTTTGTTTAAAATTATTTCAAATCTTAAAATTACCAATTACCCAATTTTAAGTATTACCTAAAATCCCTTGGAAATAAAATTTGTAAACAAAATTGTAAAAATCCCAGTAAAGCGCTAAATACCTGCTTTATAGAAGGAATAGGATTCGCATCTTCCTTTACACTCCATGAATCCTTCGATGGGTTTCTTATTGGTACAGATTGAACCTTTCTGGAATATTTCGAAATATTCTGTCGTATCTCCTTCGAACAATTCAGGCTTACAATCTAAAATAAGAAAGAAGCAAAATTCATGCTTTATTTAGTATAAACGATTCATTTATTTCGTATTAGATCCATTAATAAAAAGGAAAAGGTCTGAAAATACTTTCATTGAAATCTTATAAAACTGAAATATAAAAGAACTTTGTAATTAAATGAATTTGTATTTATTCTAAAATTGGAAGCCTATGCCATCAGAAAGATCTAATAATAATCATCTTATGGAATCTTTTACTTAAATTTGTCTTATATATAAAAATACTCTCCATTTTTAAAAGTTTAAAAAAGAGTATATTCGAATCCTATTGGATCTTTTTCTGTTTATTGTTCTGAATAAAAACTTCAGTTAGAAGTGTAGCTACAAAAAAAAGCGTAGCTGATGAATAAAAACAATAATTAAACTTTTAAGTTGTTTTTGCTATTAAAGAAAAGATGAATTATTTAAAAAATTAAGTTTAATGTGTTTGCAAATTGACATGAAGACGTTGCATTGATAGTTGCTTCTTCAGATTAACTATTCTTCACTTTTTAAGAAGATTCATGAAAATTCTAAGGGTCATTCAAACAAAAAGGGGTTACAGAGTTTCTTAGCAAGACACATTTCGATTCCGTCGATGAAACAGCGACCTTCCTTTTGTTATTGGAGCAAATGTTCCAGGGAAAGACTCTTGCCATTGTATTTCTGCAGATAAACCAAGTTGTGTGGGACCCAATGCGCATAAATCTTTTGGTATTGTAGACAATCCTTGATAATGATGTGAACATTCCCAATAGTTACTCCAACTTTCTCTTTAAGTGCTTCCACCGATTCTTCTGTCTTCCTGAATGAGACTGTCAACTTCCGCTGCGGAAGTATTGTTGATCGGACGGTGTGGTTGACAATTGTCTGGAATCATCACCTAACAATGACCGTTCATCTCGCTACACTCCTCCGTTCTTTAACGAATGACAAAGATGTGCATTTTCGAAACACGTTCCTCATGCGGTGAAGGATTTCTTTACTCCCGCGGTTAAAAATAAGATAAAAGCTGTATACTGCTTTTATACAGTGTCAAAAGCAAAGCGGCCCCATAATATCCTCAATTTTATAAACAAACTTTTATAAACACAACTTTATCGGAAGCGACCACTTTTGACCCCCAACTTCCGGTCAGGGAGTGGTCCTAGAGGTCTGATTTTTTGAATGTGTTCCACTACTTTTTGATGCTGAACACAATGGTGAAGGTTTCGGTCTCCTATGTATTACAGGCAAGGTGAAACCTAGGGGCCGCTAACATTGCTTTTAAGCTGTGGATGGCACACTCTGTAGCGGCCAAACGGTTAGAGATATTCGAATGAAACCTTTACCATTGTGTTCAGCATCAAAATGTAGGGGACCACGTGCAAAAAATCAGACGTCTACGACCACTCCCTGACCCCACCCTCACCCCAAAGTGTTGTCTTTCTTTTAAAAACGCCTTTAAAAGACAGAAAACGCCTTGGGGGTTTAGGGAGTGGTCCTAGATGTCTGATTTTTGTTCGTGGTCACCTACGTTTCGATGCTGAACACATGGTGAAGGTTTCATTCGAATATCTCTAACCGTGTGGCCACTACAGAGTGTGCCATACAGACAGGACAAAAGCAAGAGCGGCCCCTAGCGGTTTTACAGGCAAGCTGTAACCTTGGGGCCGCTAAAAAGGATAAAAGCTCGCTTTTCTACGTTCGTTACTTCAATCATGATGGTTTGGACTATATATTAGCACGATATCGTGAACAACAGCAGACTACTACTCTCATCACGGGATCGCAGCGCCACCTGTCACCCCGTCATAACACTACAGTGGCGCCACTTATGTTCGGTGTCAAAAATCCCGCAATAAACCCATTCTGCATTTTATTACAATTGGCACGTTTTCATTTGAATGACCCTTATATAACATTGAAATTCCAGAAAAAAATAACATTACAAGTTTTCCAGGAACTATGAATTAAAATAAATTTTTAATGAATTTTCTAAAATGTAGTAAAAGAAAATCTAAAACTGTCTAAAAAATTTAAAGTTATCTTATTATAAACTTAAAATACACTCCATGACAGAAAATTCGAAGCCCCATGAAGGAAGCATCTAATTTAAAAGAAACTCCGTATACAACTTCCTTACCGTTAGCTATACAAATGAATAAAGTTTACTTGTCAAGAAATCTATCTCTCAATGTCCTGGCTCAATGGAAGTGCCCAGCCTGTGGTTCGAATAAGGGCTCTCAGAATCTTACTAGACACATTCTGCTTCATGGATTTGTTGCACTCACATCAGTTTACAATGCTTAGACGAATCCTATGAATCCTATTGATGTTTTCGAGAGGAAGGTGCTACAATCGGTGATTACTTAAGGGTACTCATTCTCGTCACCAAGGCTCAAGTTGGCACAGCAGTACAATTACTAGAGAGATAATCTGTTTGTTGAGAGGCAAACCTTAACTGCTCCGTCAGGTTCACTTCACCATTCACAGCGAAATGATATCCTGCATACAGCACCCGGTATCTATCCGCATCATTGCTAGACGAATTGCTGATGCAACGCTTCAATTCAGTTGCTTCTTCCTTTAACAGCAGAATTCTTTTGATAGTGATTCGAGGAACTTTAAATACACAGCGATAAAGGCAGGATCCTGCAACCCATTGTTTTCCCTTTAATGTTACGAATGCAAGCAGCAATTTTCCAACAGTATAAGGCACGTCCACATACACCACACGTTTCCTAGCAGTGTCTCAAAGCAATTCAAACCCTTTCCTGGCCAGTACGGTCCCAGTATTGTCCCTCATGGAGCATTTCATACTAAGACATCTATATCCATTACTGAGCATCAGACATTTGGAACAGCAATTGCAGCAAGACAAAATCAGAATTTTCACTCCATGTCACGCCGTTTATCAGCGTGCATAGCAGCCATTGGCGGTTCAACACAGTACTAATAATGTAACAACGATCTTGTTGTTGTTCAATAAAAGAATTGTTTCTCACTGTGAAATTTTAAGCAATTTCCAAATCTCTTCATCCAAATGACACATAGTCATTCAATCAAAGTGGACTCTTCCTTCTTGGTGCTTCGATTTTTTATCACATATTGTATATTCCTGAATTTAAAATAAAAATAACGTGAGGACGATACACTGATACCTCTTAAACTTTAATGTTTAAAAATCATTTTAGCTTTTTCTTACCTTTCGGTGATACTTGTTTACATATATCGCAGCATCCTTTGTCATCTTTCAATATATTCTCCTATTTAAATGAGATTAAATAAAATAATAATTTAGTACCGATAATAATTGTTGATTATATATAATAATAAATATATGTATATGCAAATGTTGTTGTTGAAAAGTCACAGATGTATTAATTAATCTTAGTAATTCTATTTTAGTATGGAAAAGACGATCTTTTTATATAAAATTACACATAATTTAATTTCCTTAATAAATAGAAAATATAGAAGATTCACGATTTTCTAAGGCCCGTTGGTAACTCCCACTAACACTTTATCGAGTACTATTGAGACAACTTATTGTTCTGCCTTTACGAATAAACACTGGCCAGTGACATCAGGAATCAGAAAAGTTAAGGGGAGGAGGAGATGAGCACAAAAGCAAAATGCTAACATCCAAGGTGGGAGTCGAACTCACTACATAGGCCTAGATTAGTCGCTTGTGCCGGAACGGATTTTAAATTACTCGATTTACGATTACACTTATTGAAATTCCATCATCGTACGAACAATATTAATCTTACAGCTACTCAACAAACTGAAAAGAGGAAATGAAAGATATTTTCTTTGGGCAGAAATATTTAAAAAAGATATTTAAATGGCAGTGATTAAACTTATTAAGTTGTAGGGTCTCTCAGAGAATATTACTGTAATGTTAGATCATATAAATACTAATAATTTCCCTGTACATGTTTTCATTTCTTTCAATTTTTTATGGTCACAAACAAACAATTCTTTTTTATGGTCATCTATTCTTTCAACTTCAAGTTTTGTCTAATGATAATGAGACAACAAGAAAGGAATTAACTCACAGGTAAACAATCCATTGGAAGAGGCGGACATAACTGTGTAACTTCTTTGAGAGTTATTCCTATATTTGTCATATTGACACATTCACGATGTTCGCATGGATTGCTGGGAGAAGGCCAAACATCTCCAACCTAAAAAAAAAAAAAAAAAGTAAAAATACATGACATTACAATGGTTAATGCCAAAGTCTTGTGAGAATCTTTAATGAAATATTCATTAATGTTAGTAATGTGAACTACCATATTGTTAAAATAACTAAACCTTTCTTATCTGAAAGCTTAAATCGTGTATAGTTTAAAATAAAAATTTCTTATTTGAAATTTTTTGGTCAATTTAAGTAGAATTGAATAGAATTATAGAAATCCCGATGATTCCAAAGGAGGTGGAACTTCATTTTAGCAGAGTATACAAGAAAATTATGCGACAAAACATAATAAATTTAAAAATATGGCCTCGAGAACGTATTAACTTATTTGTTTTTCCTTTTACAGAAATATTTACTTCATTGTTTTAGGCTTATATTTATTCTTTCTAAGGCTTAATTTTTACTTAATTTTAATTTTTATTTCTTATTTCTTAGTTCTCTTAGTTCGATATTGCCTTTAGTGTTAATACAAAAAAGTTAATGATTTGGTTCGCAGCTGAATGTGCAAAATCATTTGCAGCATTCTAGATATCTGCTTAGTCAGAAAACATACGCGAGATTTTAATAGACTATAAAACTGTTTCCTGACAGCTGATAACATCATAGTTAAGTTAAAAGATCTCCTTTATAGGCTGTGTTGGCCCCTTCGAGAACGTTACAGGTAAAGGCTTCAAAAGAGTGAAGTTGGGCAGTAGCGTACCAAGGGGGGGGGGGGGGGGCTAGCCAGCCAGCCTAGGGGGCCCCACCAGCCAGCTTATTTCCTTTTTTTTTGGTTGTAAAAGCAAGATTTCCTTTTCTTTTGGTTGTTGAATTGGAGATTCCGTTTTTTTTTTTTTGGTTGTGGAATAATGGAACTCCCGCCCCGGGCCCCCATAGGCGTTCGCACGCCACTGAAGTTGGGAACGAATAATCAGTTCAATGTCTCCCCCCTTTAACCCAGGGAAAAAACCCAGTCCGTATTGTACAAAGGGCTCGATGAACCCTAGAACCCGTCTGTCTGAAAGAACAACACCCAGAATAAAATCTTCGACCTGCACTGGGAATCGACCCCGATCTCTCTAATCCGCAACCCACCTCCTATTGTAGTGGACCAGCGTACGCAACGATAGTTGAGACATCTAATTAATTCGTTTAGTTTAAACATTAGTTTCCAATATTACAGTAAATTCTGATTTTGAAAAAAATTATGCAGGTGGGCATAAAAGAATGGTGGAGTTTCAAAGATATGTAAAAGCGTGTCAGGTGACGAATTGTATTCCAAGCGTCGAGTTTATGTTAAAGCTCGCATGGTGGCGTTGACTCTACAAATGGAGACCCAGAACCGGAACCCAGAATCCAACACGCACATGAAAGTTGGATAGTTGCAGTTCCAATGGAAAGATGTCTTGACAATATATAATGAGTAATTCAGAAATCTCTTTGAAATCCCACAATTCCTTTACGCCCACCATTCAAAATATATTAAAAAAATATTTTTCCAATTTCAATTACAATTCCTTTTGTAGTGATTTCTTAAGGAAGTGCTAAAAGACAGACAACAAAAAAGTATTAATAAAAACGCAAATTAATAAGCATCATTTTGTGAATTCTTCAATAATTTACGTATACTCGTATTTTCACAATAAATATCACTTTTCAAAAAGAAGTGAAAAGGAAGTGAATTTAAATAACTACATAAAATATTACAAAATTCCATTGAAAAGGTTATGGTATGTTTCTTACAAGCAATGATTTATATTTTTTTTCACTCCAAGAATTATTATGCGTATTTACCGGAACTTCACAATGATATGTTATAAGGAAAAGAGACCAAGAAACGAAATGGATGGAACTTGTAGTCATTCTTTGCAAATTTACAAATCTATAAACTTTATGATTTCTTTTACAATTTTTAAGCGAAAGAATTGGAAATTAATTACAGTAAACCCAGAAAACGAAAATGAGAATTACTCATCTAGTACTGTAAAAAAATATTTGAAAATGAGCAAGCTGTAAAAGCTGTTTCAAGATTGGACAAACTTTTGATACAATACATTTAATATAATACTTGTTAGGCAAATAAGAAATATTAATTAGAGTAATAATTCATAGTTTTGATTATTTATCATTTCCTTACATAGTATATAAATCTAGTATTCATGATTAGGAAAATTACAGAACTAATGATTCTGATAAAAGAGGGAGGTCATTTTATATTACAAAAGAAAAACAAAACATTAACAAACAAAATATATAAAGATCGAAATTCTTTATTTTTAATTTATTTGAGTATCACTTACTTGATGAATTTCGCTTGGCATATCGGGATCACTGCAAGCTATTTTCTGGCAACTACCGCAGCAATCTGGAGAATCTGATGGTGCTTGTACATATTCTTCATCCTTAATTTAAAATCAAATACATATTTTTCACAATGACGTCCGGATGTAATTATACAACAATAAAAGCAGCTTTCAAATCTTGCTCTGAAATTAGGGTTTATTATAATCTCAGAAATTTTAAATAAATTAGAAAGAATTTGAAAAATGTGCTTACTGCTCTGCAATCCGTTGTACAACGTGTGCTTATTTCTACCTTATTGGCCTTTCCTTTATCAGTTCCCTCGCAATATATCCTCTTACATTTATCGCCATCAGGAGAAGGAACTGTTTCACCAATCTGGCGAAAAGGAAAGAATGTTTAAGGCTTCAACAGAAACATATCAAATAGAGGAACTAAAATATCTTATATTTAACTACACACAACGATTTAACTTTTGCTCATTATCATCAAATTTATTATAACATACAGACTGACTGAAACTAAACATACGCCTCTGATTACGAGGCTAACTTAATTATACTATGATTTTTGGATCACGAGCTGTTCTACATGTTCTATATAGTAGGTAAATCAATAGAAAATTATAATGATGGACTCTTAATAGCGTATATACAAATATGAAATCTTTTACAAATGTGAAATTGTAGCAATATTAATAGAAATAAATAACAATGGGTGAGACCAAATTATTTAGAAGTAACATCAATTATTTACAATGAACCATGACCCAATGGTTCATTGGTGAGTTTTTCATTGTGTATTTTTTCCTTTGAGGCACCACTGCGCTTCCCATGTATTAATAGAAATAAATTTTTGAGGGAAAAAATATACCCATCATAGCCATATTTATTTCTGTTATTTCAATCATTCAGTTAAGGAAATTAATTAATAGAAAACGCAAATTCATTAATAAATAAAGGAATGAAAATATATTAGTTGGACACACATACTAATTTTATCCTATCGCTTGAAATTACTTGCATGGGTCGTAACTACGCGTATTAAGAGCAGTATATTATTATTGAATATTGTGATCAGAAACCCAAACTAAATGATCTACGAAGATAGAAGTAACAAAAAATATTATAAAACTTGAAACAAAACATTATGCAGAAAGTTTTTTAAATTTAATAGAAATGGAACTAAAAACGAATAGAAATAAATTTGCTTAGTAATCCCAGTAAATTTGTTTAGTAATTTCAAAACAATTTTAGGAAATTATCAGCAATATTTCACTTCCAATAAAATCTTGACATGATTTGCAGTAGGAAAACCTCCTAATAATGAGCATAATCAGCAATTATCACAATCAGCAATTAGAAAAAATGACCTACAATTAGATTATTAGTGACCCATTTTATTAGTGATTATTAGTGACGTTTGTCCTGTCTGTACGTCCGTCCGTTCGTCCATGTCTGCCCCCCTTAAGATCGGAAGGTCAGATCGGGAAACGGAATACATCATCGTATTCAGAGGCTCAAATACCGTAGGAATAGGTATTGGGATGGGCCAATGCCCAACATGTTCGAGATATTTGGAATTGTTTTCATGGGATTTCCACTATTTGCTTAAATGCAACCATCTTATTTCAGTTGTCAGCTATAGCTTGATGGCTAAGATCTCCGACTCACAGTTGTCGGTCCGAATCTTCATATCTCCTGAGGTGGTTTCTTTCTGTTGTTGTTGTTTTTTTTCTTAATCTTTTTATTTTCAATCTCCGCGTGAGTTTTTTTTTTCTTTCTTATTCCCAAATTGTTTTTTTTTCCTAACTGTTTTTTATTTTTCCTTACGTTAATGTACTTCCTTTTTTTTATTATTGTGGGTCGCCCTTAAATTTATGCTTCACTACAAAATTATCTTGTACATTTTATTTCTGTTATTGAATAATTTTATTATGTAATCGTTAACGTCAAATCCTATAAATTTGATAAGTTATTTATATAAAAAATGACATAATTACAAATTTTCTTCATGTTAGACTTGGTACATACCGTAACATTTTCTCCACCAACGACGCACATAATTGGATGAATAATGGGGCAACATTCTCCAGGAACTTCTTCTTTCTCAAGGACATATTCCTACAAAAAGAAAATTAATAAATTTTAAAGAATTAAAGTAATCGGTATGTAAATAATTTCGAACAACATTGAATTACTTTGTAAACATTAATGACTCGAAAACAGATCTTATTCTCTAGTACTTAGGATGACTGTTTATAACAATCATTGACATCTTCAATTCTATTCTAAAAATCTAATTTAGAATCCGACAGGAAATAAAGGGAAAATAATGGTAATTATTTTGTAATGCTATTAAAAAATCAGTGAAATAATATATTTCAAAGCCCCAACTGAAAGGTGAGTAGAGTGTTTTAAGTAAAATTTCAGAAATAGCCTGAATCCCGGTATATGGATTCTAGAGACAGGTAGTTATTTTTTTTTTTGAATGATGCTACACACTGGGTTGAAACCTTATTCTGTATTATTACATAGTAGACTAACAAATTAAACACTTTTAATGTAAATGTCACTGTATGAGAGCGACACTCAAATAGTGTTAAAGAAACTGTACACTTTTCTACTAAATCAGTTCAATGCAGAAATGAGAAAATTCATATTTTCTTAAAAGTATTTAAAAATAATGAAGTTAATAAATCAGAATGGAGGAATGATAAAGCAGTTATCATAAATTCTCATAAAATTATTATTTTGAAAATTACGCTTTTAAATTGAAGAGAAAGATATCCCATTAGGTTGAAAATACATATACAAACCTCATTCATCATTCTAACTTCTGGACAAATAGTAGTGACGCATTCTGCTTGATATGTGCCCAAAGATCCTAAGCAAATGCAAGATGTGCAAGGACCATCATACCATTCTTCATTTGGCTGAAAGTAAAAAAAAACAGTTTCATTGAAATATTCCCTCGTCTATGAATGAAAACAAAAACAGGATCTACAAAAAATTATTAAAATAACTGGGTATTATCCCATACAATATTACGAAGGATAAACTGTGCAATTTTATATCGATTTATTTTGTTATATAGCTGGAAGATTGGTCTATTTTATCATTGCATTTACAGCAAAAAACAATGAGGAAAAGTGTTGAATGAATAAATATATTATGTATATATAAATATACTATGTTGCCTACATAAAATGCATTTCCTTAGTAAATTATGATTTTTTTAAAGTATTTAATCCACACGACCACACTTTCTAAAACAACATCGATCACCAATGACCATTATTCTAGAAATCGCTGAAATCTGATTCTAAATGTTCCTGCTCTTCTGGGAAGAGATGTGGCACTTCAAATGTGCTTGATCTTCATAAAAATTCTTTTCAATCTTTTATGACTTGAGTATTATCACTTTTTTTAAAAAGTCCCATTTCAACTTTTCTGAGTTCTTCTTGCTGATTTGCTTGTATGGTGAAGCATCTCTGTAGTTCGTTCATGATTTGGTTATCAATTCCAATATGTAGCATTTTAACATGGAATTTCCAGTAAGATTAAAGCTGTGACTTCGTAACATGCCATTTCTCTTCTCTTTGGCATACAGGTGCATGTCGTAAAATCTAAATATCACAAAACCAGGTAATTGATATCGTCTGGAGAATCATTGTAGAAGAAGTGAGCTGTTGAAGGTATAACTGTCAAGAGCTTGAATATTATGGATAAAAAAGTATCAGCTATACCATTCTGCCCATGACATAATCACATCTCATCACATTTTCCCCATCAGATAATTCACCATATTGCTTCGAAATATGATTTTTAATACTCCAGCATCGTTATCCGGCCCTTATTGTTCTATAAAATTAACTAGGTGTTATTGATTGCTAAAAGGATTGAATCATTAAGAAAAACTGTTTTCTGAAAATAACAGTATTGGGTAAAAACTATTCCCTTAATTTTCTTTATGATCACATTTCTGTAAAATAAAGGAGTTTCTTTAGGACATCGAAACGTTTTTCAGAAAAACTTAACAAACTTAATTATTCCAGTTGCTAGAGGTAGAAACTAATTTAAAAAATAATTCTATTTTTTTAAATTAAAACTTGTCTTTACGTTTATTTCATTAAATTTTTAAAGTTTCTATCTTTTTTTACCTTGCTTCTTTCCTATTTAAATTAGAATACTTTTAAAATAGCTTAAATTAATATAAAAGCTATAATTTCTTATTAAGGGAGAAGATTAAAATATATTTCTTTAATCACCTGATATGATTTACGATATCTATCGGCTTCATCCAAACTGATGGGTTCATCTGATTTCATGGTATGCGTATAGATGCACACGTCCTTTAGTGGTTCTATAAACAGAGAATTGTATTTAGAATATTAATTCACATTTTACTTAATATTGAACACTAAGTAAATAAAATCTAATACAATCAAATTGCAATGGTAACCGAATGCAGTGTAGATTGCAGCTTCTCTTGATGAAAGATCGATGTATGAAACAGATGATAACAAGCAAAAGATCTCAAAGAAGAAGGGAGAGGGGATAAATTTTGTGAATCTCCACAAAATCGTAGAGAAAGGAAATTTCTAGATGAAATACTTTCATAAGTCAGTAAAGTTGACCTTTTCCGAGTCATAAATAAAATCTATCAGTACGTGGATAGAGGAAAATCAGGGAATAAAAAGCCTTATTTCGCACTATCAAATATTAACAAATCCAATTCAAGTGTTTTTAAAACAGCATTGAATGAAAAACATTCAAGACAAATTCATTTTTGGTTTTATTTAACAGGACAAGCAATTAAGAATCGTAATTTATTTTTCATCAAAAATTATAAAAACCATTAGAGGTAAAATAGGAAATTTATTTGCTATATGTAAATATTTATTTATAAATTTATAAACGACCAGTCCTTAATAGTCAAACCAATTTCTTTATGCTACGATGATGACACTGTGATTGGTTACCGTATACTGACCGCAATATAATCAATAAACAATATCTGAATATTCTTATGGAACGACATCAAAATCAAAAATGAAGATTTTAATTTGAATATCAAATTAAAACTTGGTCACTTATAGGAAATAAAGAGGTTCTCTCAAAGATTCACAACAGGTAATATTTTTAATGTTTGTCTTAATTAACTCACTTGTTATCAATATAATTATGTAATTCCAAAAGGAAGTGACAGATTTTCTCATATTGAACAGACTGAAATCAGTCAGGATAGTATAAATATTTGAGATATAATTTTATCATTCTGTCCCTCGATGTTTGAATCTAATATACTGAAAGTTGAAATGCTTGAAAATAATTCTTTGTTTATAATTTTTCTTTCTTTTGGGATTCGGTTGTAACTCACCACAATAATATTCTGGACAACATTTCGATTTACTCTGTTTTATGTCCCTCTGTTTTAATACTGTAAACTTCTCACAAGCAGGTTTTGGAGGACAGTTTTCGATTCTACAGGTTACATCGGCATAAACACAACAACCCGTCTTATTGAAAACCACTTCTTCACCGACTTCCAGGACTGGTGGAATCTGAGGTGCAGGACACTGATCAACATCGCACTCTGGAAAGACAAATAATAATCTTCATCTCATATATTTCATTATTTCTACACGTATAATTTTTATAATAATCTCTTTTCATATATGTCAAGCGTTCTTTAATTGATAAAAAAATAATCATTAAGAATTTCCATTTCTAAAAATAAGAAAATTGTGGACTATAAACCATATTACTATGTTCTTATTCAAGTTTTTTTCTTTATATGCGCTCAATGAATCATAAAGGAAATTTGTAAAATTTATGAGATTTTCTTGAATTAAGAATGATAAAATTTGTAATCTTAAATTTCAAAACATCTCTCAAATAACAGTTTTTTGCTTATTCTTTTTTCTTACGCTTATATCAAATTATTTTCTACAAACATTGCCAAAACAATTAGTTCAGCCAGAACGAAAGATCCGGGAACGACGAAACTCGGTCTATGTCACCATCACAGGTAGTAGCGCCATACATTCTAATGACCCGCTGAGAATTGCCACTAAGGGCGTTAGTATCGCTACGGTTGTAAACATCTGTCATATGACCGCTCTGTGCTTTATAATCAGTGTTGTTGCGCAGGTCTCTTGAGACTTCATCATTTCTCGACGACACATTGAGGCAGGTTTGAACAAATCACAAAGTTTGAGAGAGGAAAAGAAGATTGTATCATCATCCAACAGCCGCAATTAATCCAAGGGTGTTCCTCTCCATCACCCTGAGGCCAAGATGCTCGAGCATGGAGAAACTGCACACAAATACGAACCTCATTGTTGAGCGACGCAGGCCAGGACTGCTGGCATCTTGGTGTGGGTAGCCAATTCTGCTTGTAATGATCAGCGAAACGCTGACGGAGCAGCGGTACGTTCAGGATATTCTCTGTCCTCTTATGCTTCCCTTCAAACCCGCTCACACATAGTAAGGAGTTCTCCAGACTAGCAGGCCGTTGAAAATGTGTGGGACGGCAGCTTCGGCCATCAACGGGTATGAGCGATCTGGAGCGATAGTTGCATCAACTATGAGAGGATCTTTCGCAATACAGAGTTAGATATATTTTTGCTTCTATACCAAGCTGTTCGCCACATCTATCTATGCTAGGGGTGGTACGACGCAGAACTAAATGAACCATTGATTTATAGTGTTTTGGAAAAATAAATCTCCCATTTGCTCGAATACTACAATCAGTTATTTGCATCATGATTATCACTGCTTATGCCAAATAACTTATCATTCCATTTTGACTGCTGCTTCTGCTGCGCTAATTTTTTTGGCAATGAATATATATAAAACTTAAGTGCTGTAATAGGCTAAATTTTAATTAAAACAGTATAAACATATTACTAATGGCCTTTATTTAATATTTCTCCTAATAATTTCCCTTTAATATGATTTCAACTCTTTTTTCTAGTTCAAATTTTATATAAATCATTTACAAAAGTATCCCAAAAATTAAGGTTTAATTTAATATTTAACATTAAAAAAAATCGCTTATCAAAATTAGTTAAATAATAACTAAAAAAAAATTGTATAAATGAAATCAGGATCTTCCTTCTAGTGATGTATAGTCTATAAATATTAAAGATTAGAAAACCACTTATCCACCAACGGGAGAAAAAAAACACTGGCAAATTACTTGACATATTTCTTCCTTATCTCTTAATAGTCATATTAATTCATAAATAACATCACAACACCTTTAAATTGAAAATCAAAAAGGAAAGACAATACTCTCCCTGAAAATTTTGCGTTTTAAAACATATTTTAAATATTTTATTTATGTTTTAAGGGTGTTATGATGTTATTTGTCAATTAAATTACTTTACAGTTCGAATTTAATATGTTTTTTATTGAAAACTAGCTTATCATCAATTAACGCTTAAAAAGTATTTGAAAAACTGAACCAATTACGTTTTAATCAATTCTGAACATTTTATTATCACTTACCACATTCATAGAATGGACAGTTATCAGATGTTTTCTTAGTCACTAGAACTTCTCCTGGTAAACAGTCAGGGATTTCAACATCTGGACAAGGTGCAGGTGGAATAGGAACTAGAGGGGTTTAAATAAAAATTAATTGCAAATTATCAACAAACTCTTAAGCTCCATTCCCATCTTTATACAACTAAGACTTAATCCTGTTCTTTTACTAACAAAAACAATTAAAGATCAAAGAAGAGCAGTGAGTTATTCAGCTCCTCAAATTTGGAATAAAATTCCAAAGGGAATTCATGATTGCTCTTCTCTTGCCCAATTTAAAAGAAAATTTTAGCAACACCTATCTACTCAACTCAATTTTAATCAATCCTAATTAAATATATAATCCCGCTTTTTCAGTATCCAATAATTGGTTGTAGTATTTCTTATTTCTCCTACCCTTAAATTTTTTCTTTTCTCTATCTACGCAAGTGTTATCAGTCTCTCATTTTATATTGTATAATCTCTTCGAGAAATAATTTCCTCAAAATATAAAGAAATGGATGTTTTGTTTTCATTCAAACTGTAAACAGCTCTTAGTCCTTTTTTTTTTTTTTTTTTTCATATAATACTTTATGTTTCGTTTTCATCTCTTGTTTCACTCAGTGCTGACACCCTTCTGTCCTCTCGACGGCATCTCGTTAAGGCAACTGGCCCGTCAAAATTTTAACGATATATACTGTTCTTATCAAGCATCATCCACTACACCAGAAATAAATGTTAAACACTACATTTATTTCGAGAAAAAAACAGCAAATTTTCGAGGAGAAAATTTTATTAATAAGGAAGTTAGAACTCTTTGCAATGAAAAGAATACTAAAATTAGAAAAATAATCGAAAGCTTATGCATAAGAACCTCAAAAGGATACAACCTAAATAGAAATGATGGGATTAACATAGATGAAGGTATAGTAAAATTAGGCAAAGATTTAATTGATAAAGAATATTTTAATCCCAACAATAAAGTAATAATTGAAGATCTAGATTGTAAAAAACAATTAAATTTAGAAACAAAACTGGAGGATTATTGTGAAGAAGACGATGTTCTATAATATTGTAAGTTCTAATCTCGTAACTTAATAATATATAGTATTAATATTGTATTGTTTATATTCACGGATATTCAAAATCTCGTGATTTAATATTAATATTATTATTTGTAAAGGCTTGAAGAAGAGGAGACTTTTTTTATTTTTTCTATTTTCTCCTCGAAAATTTGCTGTTTTTTTCTCGAAATAAATGTAGTGTTTAACATTTATTTCTGGTGTAGTGGATGATGCTTAATAGTATACTTTACAGAAAAGGTTTGAAGAAGAAATATGAAATGTTTATTTATATACTGTTCTTGTAAATATGTTTTATAGTCAATAAGTTGTTATAACTCTCATTTTTTTTCTTCTTCTTCTTCTTCTTCTTATTATGTTTGTATGTTTCAAACCTTGGGTTTCCCCAGCAAAAACAATATGGCGGGTCAAGGACCAAAGCACATACTGCCAAGTGTAAAGATGTGTGCAAGAATGATTAGGGATGTGTGCTTGTGTCCATAAATTTCCTAACTATGCGTGTAGTGTTGAGTACCACAGCCTTCTGCAGTTGTGCATAAGTGTTTTTGTGAAGTCCTAGTGTGCTGAGACTGTGGTGCAATGTGTGAGGCACCAGACCAGTGGCAGACAGAACGATGAGTACAACACGTACTCGATCCTGCCTCCACTGCACCTGGAGCTCGTGTGCTAGATCAGTGTATTTACTGATCTTGTCTGCGTGAGTTTTCTGCATGTTCTTGCTGATAGGCACTGCAATATCAATTAGATAGGTCTGTTTGTTGACCTTATCAACAAGTGTGATGTCTGGTCTGTTGTGATGTATGGTTTTGTCTGTGTGAATGGGGCGGTCCCAGTATAGTTTATATGAGGGTGATTCTAATACGCTTTGTGGTATGTACTTGTAGTACGGGACCGTGCTCTTAATAATTGAATGTTTGTGTGCTAGTTGTTGATGAACGATCGATGCTACCTGATTGTGTCGGTGGAGGTAGTCTGTTTGAGAGAGAAGGGGACAGCCTGATATTACGTGGTCGATCGTCTCATGCGTAGTGTGGCATTTCCTGCATTTGTCGTCATGTGTGTTTGCATCGTGTAGAATGTGTTTCTTGTAGTTGCGTGTGGAGATGACTTGGTCCTGTATTGCGATCATGAACCCTTCGGTCTCCCCAAACAGCTCACCACTCGTCAGCCATCTGTTCGACGCTTCCATGTCGACATGAGGCTGGCTGAGTTCGTGATGATGTCTGCCATGGAGTTCCTTACGAGCCCATGATTCACGCAGCTGCTGAGTGTGGGTGTCAGGGGTGGTGAGTGTTGGAGAAGAGTTTTCGAGGTTCAGGGGTGTGAGGTGTGTGTCAGCCTTGACAATGGCTGAGTGAAGTGAGGAGTCTTCTGCTCTTTGGTGGAAATGTTCCCTAAGTGTATGTACTTGTTTTTCGTGTAGGGTGATGAGGTTGATGAGTCCTCGGCCTCCCTCCTTGCGGGGAAGAGTCATCCTTTCCGTAGCGGACTTGGGGTGGTGCATGTTGTGTTTCGTGAATGTAGTGCGTGTTGCGCGTTGTAGTGCTTCGAGTTCGGTGTTTGTCCATGGAATTATGCCGAACGAATATGTTAGTGTGGGAACGGCAAAAGTATTGATAGCTTTAATTTTATTTCTGGCGTTGAGTTGTATTTTGAGGATTTTGTGAACTCGAGCAAGGTATGTGTTCTTCAGTGCATTTTTGATGTTTGCGTTGTCAATGACGCGCGCTTGCTGGAAGCCCAGGTACTTGTAGGTCTCTCCCTCTTCCATGGATTGGATGGCCAAACCATGGTCCAGTTCAAAACCCTCCAAATTCGAAGTCTTCCCACGTATTAAGTGTAACTTGCGGCATTTGTCAATTCCAAATTCCATCCCAATGTCTTTGGTGAACTGTGTGGTGGCTTGTAGTAAATTAGTAAGTTGTGCATTGTTTGTGGCGTAGATTTTAATGTCATCCATGTAGAGTAAGTGTGTGATTTTATATGGTGTCACAGTGCCTGTGGTAAGCCTATAACCGTGTTTTGTGTTATCTAGTATATGGCTCAGTGGATTCAAGGCGAGGCAGAACCAAAGAGGACTCAAGGAGTCTCCCTGGAAAATACCTCTCCTTATGGGAATGGGATCTGTAGTGATGGAGGTGTTAGAGGTGCGTAGGTGTAATGTTGTGTTCCAACTCTTCATCGTGGCAGCTAAGAATGCCGTGATCTTGGGGTGTATTTTGTAGATATGAAGTGTGTGTAGGAGCCAGGAATGAGGGACAGAATCAAATGCCTTCTTGTAATCGATGTATGCGATATGTAAGCTCCTATTCTTCGCGCGTGCCTGGCGCAGGATTACAGAGTCAATAAGGAGTTGCTCCTTACAACCATGGGAATTCCTGCGACAGCCCTTCTGCTGTTCGGAAAGAATGTTATATGTCTCGATGTGTGTTTAGATCTTGTCTGCGAGGCAGGAGGTAAGGAGTTTGTAAAGTGTGGGCAGGCAAGTGATTGGGCGGTAGTTTGCAGGTTGCGCTGTTTCAGTGTTCTTGCTCTGTAGGTATGTGACACCCTGTGTGAGGAAACGAGGCATATGTTCTGGGTGTTGGATTATGTCAGTGAGTGTAAGCGCTAGTTTTCCATGCAGCGACGTGAACCTCTTGATCCAGAAGTTCTGGACTCCGTCTGCACCAGGAGCCTTCCAGTTGTGTGCATGTTTTAGTGCTGTCTGTATGTCTGCGAGAGTAATCTCATGGAAGGACATGCAGGGTAAGTGTTCAGTGAGTTGCTGTTCCTCTGTTATCCATGGTGCTTTATCATTGTTATTATTATTATTATTATTATTTTTATTATTATTATTATTATTAATTATTATTCTAATGTTGATTGTTAAGATTTTACAAACAAATCTTTCGAGAGACAGGTTAGTGTAAACAGAAATTTACAGTCATATTTTGAATCAATAATAATTATTAGTCAATTCACAAATTTATTATGTTTTATGTACTTATACGTAGTGATAAACAAATATGACGATGGTAAGTAAGCATATCCTGTCTTGCCTTCCATTAACTCATTTCTTCACCTGAGGTATTAACTCCAAAGTGTCAGTGACCATGTAGACTACATGAGTGCTCAGCCTAACGCTCGCTCACCTTCTATCCCCTGGAAGAAACCCTGTCTCCAACCCTGTTTAATTGAATCTTAGGATCCATTTAGAGAAGTAATAAACTGAGAAAAATCCTTCACCTCCACCTCGAGAATTTTAGCTGAAGATACAAGCACTGCAGAAAGCTAAGTAACTCCACTTCCGAATGCATGGGTTAAAGAACAAGTTTAAACATCTGAGAGGGTAAGGCAATCTCCAAGGATAAATATTATATAATTCAAAATCCCTGATCTCCGCCCAACATTGGTCTACCATTTAAACTACTAAGCTCTCTCCGAATAGCTGTTTTTTTTTAATACTGTTTGATTTTCTGCTATCATAATTTCTTGTATCATATATAAGAAAGTTCTAAGAACACTGACTCTTATCATTGTTTTCAGCATGCCCTCCTCATAAGTGATTGATATGAATATATAATAAAATACTCACCACATTCGTATTTATCACAGCAGGTATGGTTGTCAGCAGGGGTTACCCGCAGCGATTCATCTACTTTGCAGGTTGGCTTCAATGGGCATTCGATGGTCGTACATTCCACGGTGAGATCCATGTCACAAGTACAAGTTTTGCATGGACTAGGTTTCCATTCATCACCAATCTAATATCAAACGAGAATAATTAAGAAAATAGCAATAGCCAAAAATATCGTAAATCTTCCATAGTGCAATACCTTTAATATATATAAAAATAACATTCAAAACTGTTTCATTGGACAATTTTAGAGAAAACTCAATTGAAAATCAGTTCTAAGAGTTTTATTTAAAGCACTAAATGGACTGCTTAATGATTTACCTTATGGTTTTCTTTATCACAGAAATCTGAAATAAAAATTGAAAAATAACAATCATAAAACACCATTAAAATATATTCTCTTAGAAATATGAAAATTATTTTCCTTGAATAAAATAAGCTTCAATGAAACAATAATATATTTCGTTCAAATTGCTGATATGTCTTAAGTAGCATTAAACTTTCTAAAAACACTGAATAATGCTACAAACTGTAACGATGCAAGATGTCCGTTACATGCTTATTTATCATATATTTTAATATTGAGTAGAAAAAGTTGAACGAGGGGTGTTTTACATCAAAATTTCGTATTTGATCAATGTATTTGATTAACAAGTATTTTATTTTTATATAAAGTTATGGGAATGTATTTTTTGTTTAATATTAACCTAGGGTTTGTGTGAGTAATTTTTATATTTTTTAACTTTATTGTTAGTTTTATAAAACATGTTTATAATTAGATTGCCGAGAGACGGAGGAGCCGGCGAGTATGTTTTTTGATTTCACTCCCCCGGGGAAGGCTAGCGTTTATTTGAACAGCGCTCACATCGACTGCATGTGATGTGATTTCAAGTGTTTTATTGGTCAATATTAATTAATCGGTGGTTTTGGCGGGAATTCGTGGTGAGAACTGTCATTTTTTTTAGTTTAAGAGAGGGAGAATTCGTTTGTAGCTCGAAGCGAAAGGCAGGGAGTTTTTCGCTCTCCCTCGGGCAAGCCGCCCGGGAGGGTGGAATGTCTCCCGGCCATACGTTGACCACAGGCCGGAGGAGTAGACGAGTGACCGGCGTTCTCGGACAGCCGTCCGGAGAAGAGCTGTTTGTCACTAGGCGTTAGTTTGGTTTGAGTGATCGGAAGAATGACTAAAGATTGTTGACGTGCAACCGCACATGAAAAGGGTTACGTATCGAACGGACTCGATGCAGATTAATATCGGGGTCAGGAGTAAGGCGAGCCGGCAGGACCGAGGCAAGACCGGGCAACTATTATGTTTACGGAAGATGGTGGCCGAAACTCCCATCGGTCACAGATTATAGTTTCAAGACTACACGTTATGGTGGCTTCTCTAAGCAAGCGGCGATCTTTGGCGTAGTGACTCCCGGAGTGTGTTAACTCCTTCGAGAGGGTTTTTCGGATGAGGAAAATCCGACGCCCAAGCTCCGCCGGATGGGGAGCGAGTTCCACGCCGAACGGGACACTACATGGAGTACGAAGTGCTTGGCCGTCTCGCTGCTGGGTATTCCACTCGTGTGCGAACAAGTCAAAGGACTAATGTCGCTAAGTAAAGACTAAATGTCCAAGATTACATTGTGAAATTTAAAGTGTTTTATGCCGAGTCTACGCTGAACGTTCTTTGCCGAACTTTGCGCTTACCTTCGAACTGCCTTCCCGACGGGGATGATTTCGTCGTGTTCTCAAAATGAAAAGTAATACTGTGATAGATAAAAGGAAGTGATGTAAGTAACTGCTCATTGTAGATAAAGTAATAGACAGGTTCCCGAATGATAAGTTCCTTGAAGAAAGACTTTATTAGTTTAGCATTTTAATTATTTTATGATTAAGATTAGGACTTTAAAAGAAATATTAAAATTAAGGAAAATGTAAAACAAAGTGAAAGAAGATATTTGTTATTTTATTGACATAATGTTGTCCTTAGTCTCTACTTTGTATCTTATTGTAATAACAACTTATTATTTGTGAAAGGTGTTAACTTGAACTTTATTATCTGGTTTATTAGAATGATTTATGGTGCACCATGGGGATTAAGGGAAGGGATTAAAACGTTAATTAGATGGGGAATGGAAGGGATACCTTTGATTAAGAAATTTGTGTTTTGTATCATTTATGTTTGTGAATTTTAATAAATATATTTTTTCAGTGTTTTTGGTAATTTTGTCTTGGTTTAATTTTTATATTTAAAAATGAGAAAAACACTTATTTTTAGTGGGTTTAACCTAAGTGGGGATATCCTGAGTAATTTGGTGAAGTGTTCTGATGATTTTAATGTGTAGTTTACTAGTTAGGTAACGGGACGGGTGGATTGATTTCGGGGTGGCAGCACCTTTACTCTCATGGGCCCGGCAGAGGTGTTTCTGTCACTCCCGAAGTGTCAACGACTTACAACTCCGTCGTCCCCGGTTAGCTTATTTTAGTTTAATATCTTAGTTTAGTTTATTACTTATTTCAGTAATTATTTTTTTCACGTGACAGAAGAATCCTAACGTCACAAAACGAACTTCATTTTTTAAGAAAAAATCTCCCTTTTGGTAAGCGAAGTTCAATAAACAAAGAAATGAATTAAAATAAAATCTGGTTATATTTAAATAAAAACTTTAACTATTTTATATTACTAAGTAGATTGTAATTAAAACAGAAATGGAATATTAAGAGCTATTTTAACTAAAAAAGATATGTAACATCCAGTTACTTCAGTGATCATTAACTTACCGCACATCATTGGATCCACACATTCTCCGTCTTTCAAGATCCTATCGCCAATGCAGAAACAGCCATCAATGACATCAAGAGGACAGTCTTCTTTAATATTATGATATCGGTCCTTTGTACGACAAGTTTTCATGCAAGCAGAACCACACTGATCGAAGTACATACCAGCTGGACATTCATATGCTGTAAATGAACAACGGATTAGTATTACTTTATATTTCTGATTACTTAGAACTATTAAACATAAAACAGTGAACTATTATAAATTTTTTTTTGTAATTTTTCTTCTCATCTTCGAAAAATTTCTATACTAAATCAAAGTTCATTCATGATAATAATAGAAATCTAATTAAGAAAAGGTTAATTCTATTTTTCGAATTGAGCAAACATTTCAAAACTGCAAAAATTACCTTTTTGCAAAAAAAAAAAAAGAAAAGAAATTACCTCAAACGTAATTTAAACAGTGAAAAAAAAGAAACAAGGTAATTACTGCTTTTAGACAGTGTCAAAAGCAAAGAGGCCCCATAATATGCACAATTGTATAAACAAAATAATTGAAAGCAAGAGCATAAAAATGCAAGACCGTTCCTTTGTATTTTACAGGCAAGCTTAGCTTACGTTAATACAATGCTTAGTGCATCATTTGGATATGTTAAAGACTTTATGAAAAAATACGTATGTAAATATTAACAAGGATGTTAGCAATTGTTAGTATTGTTTTGTATGAAGCATCAGCATTATTACTGTGTTAATTGTTATCATCATTACTAACACTGCTATGGAAAACATTAATTTGGGGGATCAGGGAATGGTTCCACAGGTCTGATTCCTTTTTACGGGGTCACCTACTTTTTCATGCTGAACACAATGGTGAAGGTTTCATTTTATATCTCTAACCGCTTGGCCGCTTCAGAGTGTGACAGACAGACAACACAAAAGCAATAGCGGTTCCCTATGTTAACTGTAACATGGGACCGCTAAAAATATAGATTCCTTATTATTTGGAAATTCCGAATACATAAATAGAAACTAAAATAGAAAGTGATGAATTTTTAAGCTATTTGGCAAAAAAACAACGAATAAACTTAAAAACAATTAAACGTTTCATTTTGTTGTGTATCAAACTTTTTTGATTTTACAAATTGACAATTGTACAAAAAAAAAACCCTTGGTCAACAAATTTTTATCATATAAACAGATAATCTTTCATGTGACCGAAATATTAAGCCAAAAATTTGACTTGCAGATTTTGTATGATTTTCATTAAAACATGGTAATATGTGCTTGAGAAAGAAAAAAAAATGAATTCAATAAGATCGAAATCGAAAATTGAGAAAAATGAGAGTAAGAATTTTAGATATGTAAGTTATCACTTGTTACAAGTTCTGAATATACCAGTAGCAAGATTTCATGCAATTTATAGAGATCAGAGAAAATTAAGAACTGTGTTAGTAGATTAAAAAGTCTTAAATCTACTAACTTTTTAATCTAAAATGGGTAGAAAAGTTCCATTTTGAAAAATATTTATATATATGAGAAAGATTGTTTTTTAGCGTAGCATAGGAATAAATTAGAATATAAAAACTAGCAACAAAATGTTGTCAAAAGACATTGTAATGCAGCTACTGATATGGGAAAAGAAATTTATGCTACTTAAGAGGACGCGTTGAGCGAATGAAACTAAAATAAAAACTTTATAATAGTTTAGAGGATAAATATTTTAATTCTTTCCAAATATTGAGTTTAAAAAGTTGCAGTAACTTCTTTTATGTTAATATCAACTGTTAAATTAAATTACTGTACAATGTTAAATACTGCAGACCTTCTTGGTTCTCCTTGTAAATATATTTCTTTTTATTTATAGGGTATTATGGTTTACCTATTTTTTTTCTAATTACTGCTATCTAACAAAAATCAATAGTTATTCTTATTTTTGCTGTAAATATTATCTAGAACTCCAGGATGTTGCCCAAAGGTGAGCTACTTCCGTTTTTACTATAGTAATAATTAATTGACTTCCCTGAAAGAATTGTTTTATGCTTTTTATACTTTTATATTAAGATTGAATACAAAGCGACTTACGACAAAGCGAATCACTCCTCCAATTGTTAAGACAGATTCCCTCACGAGCGCAGGCTCTTGCATATTCCATCAGACCACGGCATAATGAATCGGTTGGTTTCTCACTGTGACAAACGTCAAAGCGGCATGCCATCAAGTAAGGCTCTGGGTCAACAACAGTATGGCACTGCTGGAAAAGTGGACCAAGTAAAAC